>NMUC01000054.1:0-183552 GCA_002319055.1 Knufia petricola | reverse complement strand
TGGGTTGTGGGAGTGGAGGGTGGGGAGGGTTGTGTGCTGGTCAGGGGTGGAGGTAGGAGGTGGGCTGCGATGGACGGGGCGGGGAGGATGATCATAGACGACAATGACGAGGGTTGATAGTCGCTGAGTGGTCTCGTCTGATCGTCCTTGAGGGTGGAAGCATCTACGAGAACAGCACGCTGCTGGTACCCCCCAGACAGAGCTTGAATATTCAGCTGATATGCCCACATCCCAAATGAACAATGTACGCGGACGACAAGCATATAACGCATCTGGGGCAAACATTGGTGATAGGGGAAACGAGAAAATACATGTTCGTTATTCGTACAATCGTAGCCTCAATAAGATGAGTGGAAATTCATGCTATCACGGGCGATCAATCGCTGCTACTCAGACTTCTCCTATCGATTCTGTCCAGCTTCCAGCTGTGCTGGTGATGGCTGCGACCCAACCGGTTGTTGGCCTGGCTCGTTGCTAGCACCATTCCGTATCCTACTTATTGCTGGCAAGCGAGGTAAGTTAAGCCTTGTCCGCCACGACTGTTGTTGAGGGTTCTGCACTTCTGGCGCCTGACTAGTCGCAAACGTCGCTTGACTCTGCCCACGCGCTCTGCGGTCGGTCATGTATTGGGCGGTGTTTTGAGAAGGCGGGCCGAGGAATCGTCTACCGAAGATGGTCATGGGCGGCCCGCGACCTCTCCTGCCAACCATTTGCACATGCAACAAATCTTCGCGCGTATTTCTGCGGCGTAAATCTTCGGTCTCGTTCTCTGGCCTAGGCTTTGGAGTGTAGTAGTCTGCTTTGCACAATGGGCAGCAGGCGCGACGAGATGTCAACCAAGGATCGAGGCACGAGGCGTGGAAGGCATGGCCACAGGTCAGGCCTCGAACGTCGTCGTCGTCTTCTAGCACGTCAATGCAGATAGCACACGCGTCGCCGGCGTCGGGTAGCTGGTCTGCAGGTATGGCGGTCTGTATCTGATCTGCATCCTCCTCTTCGTCGTCGTTCGTTTTGGTTTTCTGCACTGTGGTCGCAGTATCCGAGTTGGCAGTCTTCGGTCGTTGGTCGGTGTCGTCTGTAGGATGCGGATGTCGGGCTGCAACAGGTGAGCTCGGCTCGCTAGGGGTGGCCTTCTCGTCCATGACCTCGGCCGAGCTGGACAGGACATTCCTGTTTTCTTGAGTCTCGGTTGCCAGTGGCATGTTTACAACACTGGCTGGGCGGCTCGCGGCGGTATTGATACCTCCCGCCGTGGGCAAGCCTTCTTGAGCACGGTTTCCTCGCCATGTCTTGTATTTGGTGAGCGGGAACTTCTCGTTAACCTCTTCCATAGACATCAACTTCTTCTCCCGCCGGCGCCTTTGCCGCGGCATGGCTGTGAGATCGACTGCATCTGGGTCGTCTCCTGCAAGTCTGGCTCGGTTTCTTTGGTTGTACCTGAAACAATATTTCACACCTACGATAATCCTGTGCGTCAATGTCAGCATGAATCTCAGCTCGTCACAACGCATTCAACTGACCATAAGTTTGTGAAGACAACGCCAAAGCCCAGAGCGACGAAGAACAGCAAGGGGGAACTGGGGCCTCCACTGCCGTTAGAATCTGACGTCGGACTTGGAGTGGACGTGGCCAGCGTCGGAGTCGAGCCCAGCGACGACATTGTAGTCGTCATGTTTGCTATTGTCCTCTGCCAGTACCCGACAGCTGGTTGCGAGGGACCGAAGAATGTCGATACAGATGAATATATCGGCTAGGCCGGCTAAGCGAAATGTGACTGGTTATTTCCTTATCACGACGCGACCGTCTAGCTTCGCCTCGCGCTTTCCTTCGCCTGCTATCCGACTGCAGAAGATGCGCGGTTCTGAGCGATGGCTTGTCCAAGGCAGGTGGAATGTGGTTGCGCAGAAGATGAAGTCGATAAGCGGCGGGCCTCAGGCCGATTTCAAACTGGCTCCACCAACTGATATTCACACGAGGGCGTCAGCGTAGTGCTCGTGGCAATTGATGTGCAATCTGTGTTTTAGGTCACTAAGGATGCTGGGTCGTGAAGGGTGTCGGCCGCGAAGGTAGGGATGTGTAGGAGTAAAAGCCCCGAGTCAGGTGAGTGCAGTAGACTTTAGGTGGCGGCCAGCTGCAACATAGGCTGCGTCAAGACTGCAGAAGAATCGGACTTTGATCGCTGAACACTATTCTTTCGGCGCGGCGGCCAGTAGCTGACTCGCAGACACGCGGCGAAGGCTGGGCGCGGAAACTCCCAGGCAGGTTTTACGCGCGAATTATGGAGACTTCCAACACTTCTTCCCCCGTCATTGTGAACTAATTAGTCTAACTTCCACCGTCTGCACTAAACCACAAAAGGACCAAGTCATTACTGGCCTGACAGTCAAGAGTAGCCAGTTCATAGACCTTTCCCATTAGCTGGTCCTCTCGCAGCAATCTACATCTGGAATGAAGCATTTGGGTCGCCAAGGTCTGGGTGCTCTGCCGAAAAGAGAGAGAAGTCTAGACTTGCAATCGAACATCACAAGCAATGTGGCGCGAGCCAGGACTGCAGCTTGCGAGGTTTAAGAATGGCTTATACGAGTGGAACATCCCGACACTAAGCCGCTGTTTGGGCCGAGGACTGCTGCACGCCGGTAGCAGAAACACGAGTACGATCGATTCAGGCACAATGAGGAGAGCACTTCTTCAACTGTAAACGTTGTTGCCAAGCTTGAGCGGGTCCTGAGGAGACTGGCTTGTCAAGGTCCATAGTACATATCTACGAGTCAAGTTATGCTTGGCGTAGACCTGTTCGACGCAGAAGAACAGAGACTCTCCATTTTCCATTGGAAATAGTCTGGGCATGGTCTCAGAACACATGCAGTGCAGCTGCTCAGACCTCCAACGCAACCTGGATGCGTCCTAGCTACACCTCATATCATTGGGTTCGTTATGTCACCCATGGCAGTACCACCACTAGTTGCATGAAACACGTCTATCACCCCCTCATTTTCCACTACTGCACCCCATGACCCTGCAGAGTTACAGACTCTTCCTTACTAATGGCGACCACTCACGTTGCAGAGGCTTGATCTTGCACGTCAACACAAGCTTCTTACACTAGGAGGACGCTTGAAACCCCGTCTTCCATTGCCCGTGCATGTGATTATCGTGGAGAGTCAGCAGACAGAGGACAGAGTCCGGGCACATTTAGTGCTTGACTGTTTGTGTGCATACTGAAGCATTTCTGGAGAAAGGAAGCTGCTTGCCAAAATCGCTCACGCTCGGCCTTAAGAAGGGGATGCCACACTCAAACAATACTAGATAGACATTCGACGGCCTCGGAGGGTGAGAGGGGTGTGAGACTCGTGCCTTTGCGAGGCCCACTCTTCACACTCTTAATAAACAGACTATGAAGTCCAAGTCTCCATCCACTGCTTGATATCTCCTCCTGCTGCTTGCTCTTGCAAGGTCGACGGCTCTCGTCGGGGGTCAAATTCAGACTCGTCCTCCCAGTCCAATGTCTTCTCGACCTCAGACTTCTCCGGCGCAAACGAGACACCCTTTGCTTTCTTTAGCTTCCTGTTCTTGACCTCTCCTTCTTGCACTGGAGTAGCCGAAGCTGCTTTGGCACCAGATGACTGGGCAAAGCCATCTGTACCTTCATCGAGCAGTTGGCCCAGCGTCTTGCCCTCGCCCTGCTCGTTCTTCTTGCCAGATCGTATGTCGTTCGCTATCGCGGCTTGAGCTCTTCGCTGCCTGTACGCTTCCTGCTCTTCTTCACCCTCCCGCACGCTCTCGGTGGAAAGATATCTCTTTGCCAGTTTTTGCAGATATGGTCGTAGAAACCAGTAGGCAACGATGAGAGCACCAAGACGCAGCCAGTCCGATAACTCAAGACTGCCCTTCTGCATGTATCGCTGGATGGGGTTCAGTCTGGAAAGATCCTGCGGTGGCGGCGTGTATTGGACCATCTTGCCTGCTTGTTGATCTGTACTGGGCTTGTTCGTTCAGGAAGATGAGTTGAACAGCTGGTCTAAGCGTAAGCGAAGTGAACTGCGCTTCTGTGTCGAAGGATGAGATGTGTCTTTGAGTACTTGACGCGGGAAACTTGAAGAAAGCCTTGTATTTGTAGACTGGCGCAGGTCGACTATTTATTCTCTCACTCAAAACTTGCTCGACACTCGGAACTGCTTATTGAGGCATATTTTGGTTGGCTCTAGAATGGCAGGCGGCCGATAATAAGCACAAACCACCGCCGCAGATCCCGAAGTCACGGGCGAACCTTGACACGTGGAACCCTAAATTCCTCTACCTCCTCACTACTGTAGGTATTGTGCTCCTCCGCGATTGCAAGCTTTTCTTCCAAATACCTATTACAAGTCTTAAGATTCCACAGACATGTCCAGGATATGGTGCATGTGCTCAAAGTAAGTCCAGGTAGAGGGAGAAGATGCGATGAGACGTTTGGTCTGCCAAAATACCACCCTTAATATCGTTCCGTCGATGCTCTTCGAACTCGTGCCTGACTCGGACAGATGCATGGGTATAGCACAATTGGACAGCATCCAAACTTGGTAGGTGCAATGAAATGCTTGTTTGAGATAAGATGATTTCCTTCGTCTCACAGACGCTGCATGGTCAGCCATGAGGTCAGCGCTTTGTTCGTGGCAGTGGGAAGCCAGGCTCCCGCTTGTAGGCAGGAACGAGCGACTTGGAAGTACCTGTGAGATGTCGACAATTCTTCCCGTCACAACAAGATGGACGCACGATGCCTCTCGTACCGTGATACCAATCTCAGGGCACAAGCAGCACCACGATCAAAGCCGGCCGCCTCAAGGCACGTACCCGCCCAAGCAGAGAGCCTAGGTTTACATTTTCTTCACTCTTTCCAAAAACTCTGCTTGTCGCGCGAACTACCCACTGTTGCTGCGTCACGTTATGTACTTATGTGCCCTGACTCTCTGACATCGGCGAACAATTGCGCTTGAGCATCACCACCTGATTACACGACGATGCGCTTCCTGTGGCAGTCGGTCGTGGTTCAAGCTCTGGCTCTGCTCTCCTTGACTACTACAACTAACGCATTTCGAGTCACTGGAGCCACGACAGGCTATGATCCGCGATCAAAGTCGTGGCCAGCACGACAAAACATTGAAGATCTCATCAAATCTACCCCAAGTTGGGATCTTTATATCCTCGCTCTACAGCGCTTTCAGAACACCTCAGCCGCCGATGCTCTTTCGTACTTTCAAGTCGCAGGCATTCACGGCTACCCCAACAGACCTTGGGACGGTGTAACTGGCTCCGGCTCCGGCGTCGGCTTTTGTATGCATAGTTCGGTGTTGTTCCCCTTGTGGCATCGGCCCTACATGGCGCTGTATGAGGTGAGTTCGCTCGCACACTCCATGGGAAAGGACTGACCAGAGTAGCAAATCATCTCTTATCATGCCCAAGTCATCGCGGAGAAATACCCACCTCAACTAAGAACCCTTTACGAGGACGCCGCGTCCACTCTCCGCGTACCATACTGGGACTGGGCGATCACCACCGGCTTGCCCGATGCTTTGACTGCCGCGAACTTACCGATCAACACTCCAGATGGCCGACGGAACATAACCAATCCTCTGCTGCAGTACTCCTTTCCTGTGGATATGCTGAAAGACGGCTACTTCGAGCCAATGTCAAATGCGCCGAGCGTACTAGAGCAATCCAATACTGTGAGACACTACGATTCTATGATAGGACAGAGCGACGAAGCTGCGGCCTCCACCACTTTGCAGGCATCCTCTGCAGTCCGCCTTTCAAGAGTCTACACACTTCTCACTAGGGTCGGAAATTACACGGCATTCTCCTTATACCAGCAGAACAGTACCAATATTGAGGGAGTTCATGGTGACATTCACAACGGAGTTGGAGGACTCATCAACAACGACATAGCGGCAGGCCACATGACTATCGTTCCGATATCTGCATTTGACCCAGCCTTCTGGTTGCATCATGCTAACGTTGATCGCCTAGTCGCCATATGGCAAGCTCTACATCCCGACGAGTATGTCCAGCCAACAGTAAATGAAGGAGGTACATACTATCTTCCAGCAGGATCGATCGACACAGAAGATACACCTCTGGCACCCTTCCACCAGGACAACGCTACGAACATGTGGACGGCTGCAACGGCCCGTGATACGAATGCCTTTGGTTACACATATCCCGAGCTACTGAACAGTGGTGCAAGTCCCTCTGAGCTGAAAGGCGTTGTCGCTCAGAAGGTTAACGCTCTTTACGCTCCGCCTGGTACTCCTTTCACCAACAGAACGTATCATAATCGAGCTCGTCGTAGCACGAATATTGCACAAGCCATGAGCAGTGTACACGCGGACACTGCTCTGCAGCTCGGCGTCAACAACATGGACATCCAATGGTACCTTCAGATCTCCATCAACGCAGTAGCTGCCGAGAACAGCCCGGCAGTGTACATATTTGCCGGCCAGCCTGTACCAGACAGCAATGTGTGGCCTGTTGCATCCAATCTGATAGGATTGCACAATCCATACTTCGCCAATATTGCTTCAGAATCTTCGACCTTGTCACAGCAGGTTGAGATACCCTGCAGTCATACTGTTGCCGCTGCCATGGACAGAGGCATCCTTGCGAACATCACCCCTGAAGTCGTCGTGCCATTCCTAAGGCAAAATGTGGTTGCGAAAGCTGTTAGTCACGATGGCTCAGAGCTCGAAATTGGGCCTGCCTCCAGCATTCAAGTCTCCGTGCTGAGTAAAAACATTCTGTCGCAGGAAAGTTCTTCAGAGTTCGCCAAATATGGCGTTTCTGAGGAGCATGGAATCATTGGAGGAACAGGCTATTGCGACCACGGCGCCGTAGGGCAGACTTGCGAGGATTAGCATGGTTTGCAGAAAAGGAACGTCGATCGCTGGAAAAGCCGAAGCGGGTAATTTGGGATTTTCCCATCTGGGGAGAATGGATCATAATCGAGATTAGAGAGTGGAGTGGAAGCCGTAACGCTAGGCGTCTTAATCTGAAAATAGCATTTATGATTGGTTGCTGCTCAACGCCCGTCGAAAGCCTCGAGGGTCGGGCTCGAGCGTCAACCTCAGACATAGGAGGGCGGTGCTGTGACCTTTTAGTCCTGCTTGTCGCCGTGTTCCCTCGTCGTTCTCTGTATCTGGAAACCACCTCTGTCCCTCAAAGTCATCCATTCCCTCAAAGTCATTCATTCCCTGCACCAGGAGTACACTCATTTCACGACACACTGCTCTTCAGCAAACACTAATACATCTTACACCCACTTGCCGGTCGCTGCATAGTTGTTCCACGTCTTAATCAAAAGAAAACAAACTCAAAAATGCTTTCTTTCCGATCTCTCTTGGCTACGGCTCCTCTTCTGGCGCTTGCTGTTGCGCAGAACATTGCCTTCACCTCCACACCAGCTATCGTGGAGGCTGGCGACTCATACAAGTGAGTAGCGCGAGTGCAAGAGCACGCAAGGCGGTACTAACGGAATATCAGCATTACCTGGGGTGGCGGTGATGGTACTGGGGTTACTCTTACCCTCCGACGAGGGAACCCGCAAGACTTGAGCACGATCGACACCATCGCTGACAATGTCATGGCCGACTACTACACCTGGCAGGTATCTGAGTCTCTAGAGAGTGGGGAGTAAGTTTAGCACGTCTCGCAAAGCTTGATAAGTCCTGACCCCCATACAGCGACTATGCCCTCCAAATCACCCAGGGCCAATCCGACATCAACTATTCTGGCCTCTTCTCTGTTGAGGGCAGTTCTTCCTCATCCAACGTCACCAATGCCACCAATGGCACCATCGCCACGACAACGAGTGCCGTCTCGAACAATAGCACCATGAACATGACCATGACCAGCATGGCTAGCGCCTCTGGCACCGGCACTGCTATGAACAGGAACTCGACCTTCAGCACCGCGACCCTGACCTCTTCTTCCTCTTCCAAATCCTCCAGCAACACGGTCACATTCGGCGACATGACCAGCACACAAAGTGCTAGCTCCCAAACAGCTTCTTCCTCGGCCTCGGCCACCTTGGCTCCGAGCAACGACGCCCCCATTAGAACTGGGAGCTCTGCTGCATTGGTCCTGGGTATCGTCGCTGCTGTCATGCTGCATTAAGTGTTGTCCTCAGCCTAGATTTAGCGGGCGCTTTTGGGGAGGGTTGGGAAGACACTCCCGATGCAGTGTACTTGGTTTGGGTTGATTTACAGCGTGGCGCTCGTGCATGCGAAGGACAAAAGCTTAGCATACCTTAGCCACCTGGCATGGACAGTAGCACTCCTAGCCTGTGTCAGTACAGGATTATTAACTCATGATCGCAAATTTCATTGTCGAGCAATAGCATTACTCTTTACGCATGACTCTCTAAACTCATACAGGCCCGAAAGTACCTGAAAGCAACAGGCGTGCACAACGGCAGTAGCCTGCCGGATGGCTCACGAGATCCCGCCATTGGCTTAACGGCCGTGTCCACACGCGTCGCGCCTTCCTTCTTTGAACCCAATCCCTGCATAAGTGTGCCGTTGGAACGGGGTGTTTTCTGCTTACATGGTCCCATTCTGCTCCAGTCGCTCGTCCTATCTGTGATGTCGTCCTAAGGAGATTGAGCTGCTCGACCATAGTTCGACAATACCGAACTTCTTTCCACGCTGTACAGTTCCATGTTCTCAATTTGACATGCATAATTTGTCTGGTATGGCGTGCTTTGCTCTGCTCCCGAGGATAATTGTTGCCTTACTGACACGCGAATAGGCTGTCATATCAACGAGCCTAAATGTCAAATCTTCCTGCAACAAGCCACCAACTTCACTCTGTGACATGAGAGCGAAATCTCGATCCGCCGTTGCTGTTCCAGCTGACCTTGTGCGACCAAAGTCGCGTGGCATAATACTAGTCACCACCCCTGGTACGTTCACCCACTGCGCCCGCAGACAGGCCAGTCCACGGCCACAACATGGCAAAGTTCACAACATGGATTTTGCGGCGCAAGACTGGCAAGAGAAAGAGGCAAACGGCTAATGCTGCAGCTACAGATCCTTCAGACAAAGAAGAGGAACATGTGCATCTTCCTGCAAACATGGCACAGACAAACGGCATCCAACGAGAGAAGACTGCCGCAGATACAAGTGTGGTTCCGCCTGGCCGAGTAATTAGTACCTCCATGATGAGGCAAGGTGCGCATAGTATCTGCGAAGGTTGTCGGAGGTCTAATGATATACAGCTGCAATCGAACAGGCACCTTCACCAGATTCGACCCAGTGGTCCTCAGCCATAGGTCATGCCAGTACAGGCAAATCGGGACGAGTCATCGAAAGGCTACAACAGGAAATCGATAGGCTGAACAGAGAGAAGCAGCTGCTGAAGCTACGCCACGAAGAAGCAGAGAGAGCAACAGAAACATTGCATTCACAATACAGGTACCTCCAAGACCGTAACAGCAACTACGAATCCTCCCACGAAGCAAACGTCCGGCAGCTACAGAGGAAAGAGAGACAAGTGGAGGACTTGCGAGAAGAACTCCAGAAGGAAAAGCTGAAGACCGCGAGAGCGGAAGAAGCCCTGCGTACGGCAGCTACAAGCGAAGACGAATGGAGAGAGCAAGCGAGTCAAGCCAGAGCCATGGCGCAACAGAAAGAGTCAGAGTACGATGCTCTTGCAGCGTGTAGGAACATGGACAACGACAGGCATCAAAATGGGCTCAATAGTATCAAAGCGAGTCTCGATGAACTGTTGAGCAAGAGGGCGGAAGATTTCGAGAAACAGAAAAGGATGGAGATTATTTCAGAGCAACGGAAGAAGGAAGTAGAGCAGCTGGAAGAGCTTACCAAGCGGTTACAGGTCAACTTCAACTCATACAGGATGGAGATCGACTCGGCCATTGAAGACTTGCGGACAACAGCCGGCGAGAACGATCGGGTCGTTCATGACAAAGTTGAGGAAATGCGGAGGATAACAGGCGAGATGCGATGGGTGATGAACGTTGAGACGGTGGTCAATGGCAGGCACGTGCCACCGCAACATTCGAGCTCGTACGGGGAAACTCAATCAGACGAGCAGTCATTCAATACAGCACCATCGAAGCAAGTGTCTAGGGAGGCACTGCCAGAGCAGCCTGCAGCGCCTGCAAGTCCGTCGAAGAAAATGGGCCTCGATTTCAGAAGACACAGGCGGAAGGGGTCAACGAAAGCTGGAAAATAACGTAGGTACCGATACTACGTCAAATCCGTGTACATCTTTAATGATTGAACGAACGTTATGACTAGACAGGTCTGTCCGCACGGAGGTTATTGGCGCAAAGGCTGGACGAAAGCGTCAGTTTGTCAAACTGAACCGACGACACCACTAGCTATTGTTGAGGTATATATCTAGGCCTGGATCTTGTAACACAGAGCTTTGCCGGTCGATGTGAAATTGCTGAACCGTGGATTCTTGATTCAGGCTCTGTTTTCTCTTATCGTGGGATAACTGAGGGTGGATCTTGGAATCCGCGAGCGCCTCACTAGCTGCTCCACTATGAAGTCGATCCCAGGCTGAGTGTAAATGCTCGCACTGCTCAATCTCTTGATCTCTGGCACTCTCTTTCTACGTTCTACACGCTCGCGGTTGCTTGTGATCATGTCATAGCTGCGCCTGTAGTTCTTGTAGTGCCGAGCTACATGCAGCCGAAACTGCAGAGTGGATCATTCTCTGCCTGCAGGCCCGCGAGATTTGCGAATTATCAAGTTCCGCTGAACAGCACAGCTTGCATCTGAGTCTAGGTCGTGGTACCAGACATCAATTCGAGTGGAATCTGCAGCATCGCTACTGCAGCAAGCGAAGCATGTCATGCTCCGTCGGAAATCGACCTATGAAACGCGTGTCGCGTTGACTACAGTACCTGAGCAATTCCTAAACGATCGGTGCGCCTGTTCCTTCACTCCTGCGTCCTGCCAAGACTGAGCACGGCATGACCACACCAAGATCGCAAACACTTTGCTACGCCTTGACAACCCTCAGATAATTGACGTCTTCATACGAAGGCTGAAGCTGCAACCATGGAAGCTGTCGAGAGAACAAGCCGCTTTGGCACGTTATTCGAATGGACAACCGCTGGCGTATGTTCAACTTCACATGTGAGTGTTGAGAAGAAGCTGACCAGATGTCTTAGAGAGACGACCTTATTTCCAAATTCACGTGAGTCCAGCGGACCACATTCATACGCTTCACATTAATCTCAAGCAGAGACTTTTACTTGGACGCAGACAATGTGCCTTTCGTCAGCTATGATCAGAAAACGCATGTATGCTGGAGGCTTCCATATAGGCCCATTGACAAATCACTGACAGGAACAGATGTTTGTTCTCAAGTCTAATGACGCACTAGCTATCAAGACATTCGCTGAGACCTTCAAATCTGTGCTGGATTACAATCAAGGTATCCTCAAGAAGAGGGACGCGTTCGACATCCTCGATGAGGAACTAATCAAGCCCATCAACGGTACAGCGTTACCGGATCTCGACGATGTTGGAAACCCATTGGAACAGTTCGGCTCTGGGGATGATTTGATCCAAATTGATGGAGAATCCGACGATGATGATTCAACAGAGAACACGTCCTCTGGAGGTATTCCATCGCTCTACTGGAGCCCGAAGTGTGGTGACATTAGCATATTATCGAACGAGACGGCAGCAGCCATTGCTAACCTCACTGACTGCATGATATGTAAGGAGCCAGAGAGCCGACGAGTGCGTCTGATGAACGGTAACATACATATGGCATTGGAAAAGCTCCAGCGACTAGAAGCACTCCTGGTAAGTCTAGCAGGATAAGTTAGCGGTTGCACGGCTAATAAATCCTCTTGGTAGGACAAACTTGCAAGCCACCGAGCAGGACACGCCTCGAACCTCGATGCTACTTTGCTTTCTCTGTCTTCCCAAATACCAGGAACAGGAGTGCGTTATGTCTCAACCACACGATATCCACATCTCGACAGAGTAATCGCCCACCCTGCGCTTGAGAGCTGCCTAGAGGAAGCTACGATTGGCGAAGAGTACGTTTGGAATCAGTCAGAAAGAAGGCATATCAGATCCGAGAATCTTCCCGCAACCAGTCGCGACATACAAGCAAATCCAGTCCGACCTAGCACTGTCTGGACGACGGCCGAGCTCCCAACCATTGGCAATCCGGCAAACGCGGTACCACGGACACCATCTGGTGATAATTCCATTGCTTCCGGAGACAAGAAAAGATCAGGTATGCCGCCACCATCTGCAGGGTCAAGCAAATTCCTTCCGCTACAGGATCAAGCTAGAATGCGTGAATGGTCACGTAACGTGGATACGGGAGCGGATCCTGCGATTGCGGCAGAGCAACCTGTGGAGCCAGAAGCAGAAGGAGACGATGGAACAGCCACGAGAAGAGTGGTCGAAGACTCGGACAGTGACGTCGAGATCCAACAAGATACTACAGCACCAGCAACCGCACGATTAATAGCCGATGACTCTAGCGAAGAAGACGAAGTGCCCAGAAAAGCTATTGTCACGCCGACACTGTTGTCGACACAGCAGCATCAGACTTCTTCTGCAGACCCAGTGGAAAGAGCTCGTCGAGTCATCGACAGAGCCAACGGAACTCGTGGTCCAACGCCTTTTGCACCTAACCAGCCCAGACGGGCCGCAGCCAATGTCGTTGGTGCAGATTCGTTCTTCGCGGGTATACCTCGCGACGAAGATAAGCCGGAGGAAGCTGTTGCAGTACACCGCCCGAACAACACAACAACTCAGCACACTCCGCTGACACAGGGGAATTCCCCTGCACAGCACCGCGTTAGGGGCTTTGGTTATGACGGGGCCGCTGATGACGATGACGAGCCCCATGTTAACATCAGCGACAACGAAACCTCAAGATATACACCAACGTCCTATCAAAATCCAGAGCCGCCCTACATGCCTTCCGATGAGTTTGATTCGTCCAAATATGGTGCCAGGGGAAAGCGTCTTCCGAGACCAAAGCAGGCCACAGCAGGCGCGAGCCCAGTGAAGTTCCCAAACAGTACGACTAGTCCTCGAAAGCGTGATCAATCTCGTCAGTTTCCATACCAGGCAACAGATATCATTGAATCAAGGGGCCATAATAGTCCAGTGGATAGTTGGCCAAGACCTGCTACCGATCGTGACACCAGCCAGCGAAACCGTGGGGAGGTGGAGCACGCTAGATACCAAGACCCGAACCAGCTCATTGATGTTGATGACAAGGGTTCCAACGCCCGATCAATACCACCTCCCCCGGGGCTGACCATTCACCAAGGTAGCATCGCCATACGAGAGGATCCCGCTCACATCTTAGACAGTCCCCTTGAAGAAATTCAGCGGCCATCACTCAAACCAAGCTGGACTGCTTCTATGTATCCGAGTGAGGAGACATCAGTCTCCGCTTCGAGTTCGTCTGGTGGTACCCGTCAAATGCCGTTCAACTACACCCCTCAAACACAGCTTGTAAAACCGAACATACATTCGATGCAGAACGATACGCTCCTGCATCTTCAGGCAATGAAGAGAAAGCAGGTGCGAGGAAGCAAAGCAGCTACTTCTACTTCTGGACACCCAACTGAGAGAATATCGGAGGAGGACGAGCCGAGGGCCCGTAAGTATCACAACACCATGAACCTGAAAGCTCCCAACCCTGGCAAGAGTAAGAAGTCTAAACCTTCTGGACAAGAGAGTGCGGTTCAGCGGGCAGAGCGCATCGCAGCAACAATGGCAGATGCCTATGGTCCTGTACCGAAAGCAAAGGCGGCAACGTCATCGGGTCGTAGCGAACCCCTGCCGCCATCGAGGAAGGTACAACAGCTTGCAAAATCGAATCCCATCATGGCTGCTACGCATACCGACGTCTTGCAAAGCAATAGCCGCAAGGATATGACGGACACTCTAGTAAACCGAATGCGTCCTATGTTTGAAGCTGCACGATCGTTCTCAGGAGAGCTTGGCTTTGAGATACAGATCGGCACTCTTCTAGTCATGCCGTCCTCGCTGATCAAAGAAAACAAGGTGTGCGAACCAGATCGATGGCAGAAAATCTTCAACGGCAGCGGCATCTCGCCCGATGTCAAATTCAACAACATTGTTACCTGCGATGGATCGGATATTGACAAAATGCTCGAGATGAAGATTCGTGGTAGCAAAGCCATAAAGGCTTGGAAGAAAGACATGCCGGGCCCGTCGAGAATGGACTTCGAGTTTCAGTGTCAGGACAATACTGGCCGAGCATTCAACCTGGGATTCAACACTGATGGGACCCATGCTATACATAATGGCCATTGTGTCGTCGGAAAGGTGGGCATACAATGTCCTGGTCGGACCTGGGACGTTTGTGCCGTTCTCGGAGGTATATCCACCTGGCGTTACCTCCCCGATGATCTTGAATCTGCCGTCAAGGAATTAGTGTCAAGCATCTATGTCAACGCAGAGGATGCGATGGCCGTCCATTTCAGAGTACCTGCAAGCAATGCCTTGACAGTTCACGATGTGGTTGTTCGACGAGTGAGTCTCCACGACTGTCAGTCTCCCAAAGACGAGGGCATACAGCTTAAGGTTGTGGAGAACAAGTTGCTTTATACCAGGTCTCATCGTGTTGACAAACGTCTCTACTTCAGTTTCGAGAAGAGTCATGGGAACATGGTAGAAAACCATCGTATCCATTACGAGATCTCGGTGATTGACAAGGCGGTCGCTGATGCATTCGAGGCCAACAAGCAGCTTGAAGTTGGTGAGCTCACATCGGCGGAGACGACTGGAGCATCACTGCTTGGCGCAAAACGTACCAATATATTGCTCGATGTTGCCCTCAGCCTGGTCGATAAAATTGATTGGGTCGGGCAGCGCAATTATGGAACTCTTGTCAGACGAGTGGACCAACGCCTTGCTCGGGAGCAGGAACTCTCCAGGATCATGCCACCGGCAACGCACACGAATATAGCGCGGCCTGTCCACCTCAACACAGGGCACAGCGTCGCGGGGCCACGAACTGCTATTGCTAGTCGTACGAATGTGGGCTCTCGATTCCCAGCACCGACGCCCACGGCTTTGCCGATTCATGGAATACGAGCAGGGACACATGCTCAAGTATATGAAGATGGATCCGGTAATCTCTTCAGAATCGGACAGGGCGGTGCAAAGATTCCAGTGGTCCGCGAGGATGAATCCGGGGTCGGCTCTGGTGAGGTTCTGCCGAACGATAGTGCCAGCCAGATCGGACGGCGACCGAGAGTGGCGCAAAGCACGATTTATAATGACAAGCCTGCTGGGTTTTGGTAGGTCAGAGGCTTCAGGCCACGGTTTGGAGGGTTCTCGACAGCAAAGATGAATGCGAGCGTGGCTATGGACATATTTGCGAGGTAACAGCGATAGATGCCAGCTTGTTGTAAACTCGTTATGGCATTGACGGTGGATGACTGCAAAGCCGTCCAAGCAGAGTACGCTTGTAGGGGCTGTCTCGCATCATGGAAAGTCATATCACTATGCTGAGAGAAAGGAGAATACAAAGGCAGACAATTTACCTTGAAGAATGCTAGAGCCCAGAAAGTTGTGCTTTGGACAGGCTCGTTTACTGCAGCGCAAGTTGCATGTCGAGGTCGCATGCGTAGCCTTACTAGATCGCCTGAACTGCGCTACGCCACCGCCGGCCTGTAGTTGACCGTAGAGCTTCTCCAGATCGCGCGGTAAATCCGCTCCCTGCGTTTCCTCGTCCCGTCCATCTGCATATCACCATGTCTTGACCGGCCCCACAGCTTGCCGCAGCAGCCGCAACTCTCTGCGAGCATGCTGAGTGCAAGCAGGACTCAAGATGATCCAGATCGCCCCAGAACTGGCACAGCCGGGTCTGAGGGCAGGTCAACCCAGGTTGCGCCTGCTGTACGACCAAGACCAGCCCACTTGCGATCGCGATCCTACCTGTCCGGCATGTCTCCCGTCGAGATGAAACTTCGCAATGCGGCGACCATGCCCACTCCAGCCAGTCCGCCCATGCACAAGCAGGGCGCTACCACCACCGACAAAGCAGCACGGCAAGACAAGGAGGAGGAATCTTCCAGCTCGTTGTTACCTAGATTGCACTTGCCTGGGCACAAGAGCAGACACTCGCGCGACTTGAGAGATGGCGGCAGCAAAGACAAGGAGAAAGATGGATCGCACACTCATCACTTCCCTCTGCGACGGTCACATTCGCATAGGCATACCCTGTCTGACGTCCTACGAGGAAGCAACAACAACTCTAGCGCAACAAATCTCGACTTGGCACACCAAGTGCTCGGCAGGAGTAGTGGTGTCTTCTCCCGCGTGGCCACTAATCTCTCGAGCAAATCTACAGCCGATCACAAGCACAAACCTCGTCACCAGCACAGCTCATCTGACACCCACAAGGGTTTCTATGCGGGCACCGCGGCCGCCTTGACCGGCAATGCCGGAAGACCTGATTCGCACCGGAGAGCAGCGAGTGACCCCCGGGCACCGGGGTATTCAAGGACGGGGTATCAGAACCTGGCAGGAGAGGGACAGGAGTCGTCTGGTACCGGCGGGAAGGCGCCCGACCAGGAAGTCCAAAAGCCCATGAGCGAGGTTGAGCAGCTGCTCTCCAAAGCTGAGAAGGCAAAGAAGGATGCGGAGCAGCAAGTCTCGGAGGCTGACGTGCAGAGAGTTACGACACAGCTTGCAGAATCGAACGTGGAGTTGCAGGATCGGCTGGCGAGCACCGATCGGACGACTAGTAAATTGATGCGGCGCTTGGATGAAGCTCATGACTCCCTTCTGCGCACTGCTAGTTCGTTGATCGACACAATATCGAGTTTCCAGAACCTGTGTCAGCAGTCCGGTGCCTTGGCCACGAATTTCGAGGTGAAAGTGAACGAGCTGGACAACGAGATGAGAGCGTCGATGGAGAAACAACGGGCAGCAATATTCGACGAGCGCGGCGAGAAGGTTGCCAAATTGGAGGAAAGGAGCAAGAAAGCTAACGACCGGGCTGAAGAGATGAGCAAGAGGCTCGAGAACTGTCGCACAATCGTGCAGAACTATACGCAACGCCAGAAAATCAAGCAAAGAGCATGGAAGGGTGTGCTTGTGGGTAGTCTGTGGGGATGTGGGTTCATCTTGTCCGGTATACTGCTGGGATTGGCGCTGTGGTGGTATAAGAGCCGCGGGGGCAACGTGAGCCACGATGTGCATGAGGCGGTCGTTCTAGCACTCAACCGTGAAGGGCTCGGCGGCGTCCACGGCCATGTACATCAACTGGTAAAAGAGCGCCAGCGGATGCAGATGCCAGGGGAGGAGGACAGGGCAAAGACATTCGAGAATGTGCCAGACGATGTGCGGGCTCTGTTGGAGGACATTGCAGGCCGACACAATGGCACCATTGAAGAAGAAAGTCCGGCCCAGTATCCCACGGAGGCTTCGCCGGAAGCCAGCCTTGACGAGGATGAGCGGCTCAAGAAGCTTTTTGACAAGCTCGAGCTTTGAGGCAGGAAGGATACCAGACATATCCCGCTAAGCTAGGAGGGCGGTTTTGGTTCGACTGACGCTTTGTTATATGATACCCTGTACAAGTAGATTTTCATAACATTTAGAGTGTTGGTTCGGCAGTCTTGACTGCCTTGTCTGCATTTGATCTCCTCGTCTACACTCTTGGCTCTCTCGCGGTCACTGAGAAGGCAATTTTCCTATCACATGTGCGCTGTCAACGGTCGTGCCCATAGCGGTAAAAAGTCTTTGAACTCGGATTTGTGAGTGCTCTTTCAGAGAAAAACACGGTTTAAAGCCAGTACAAGAGCGCGATGTTGACCAGAACTTCTCTAAGGCGGCCTCAGGCATGAGCATGCCATTACTTCCTCTTCGTCTTTAAACATTTGCTAAGCCGAACGAGGAACTTTTGAGGCCAATCACATGCGCCAAGTGACTGACATTCTGCCCCACACCTCACGCTGTGGGAATCTGCGGCTGAAGCCAGACTCCAGCCTTACTCCCACGTCGTTTTCGGTGGAAGAACATATAGCGACGCCACAGCGTCCAAATGGAGGCACGGCCGTGGTTTAGGCACTCTCCAAAAGACGTTCATGAGCAGACCAGTTGCTGCCCGCAGATGAATTCGCGGCGAAGTTGATGGCGCCATCGGTAAATTATCACACCCCAGACGAATGGGAAGCAATACGTCCTGTGTTCACCCGCTTGTACATCGTGGACGGGAGAAAGCTTAGCGACGTGCAAGCCATCCTTGCACATCATTATGACTTCACCACCACGTGCGTCTCTCATATGAACCGCTGAGACGCATGGAAGCTGACCCTCTGCAGAGTAAAACAGTGCAAGACCAGAATCACTCAATGGAAGCTTGCAAAGTACAACAAGGTATGATGTATACTCACTTTACGCTAGCCAACGCTGACGCCACAGATAGGAACGAGATCTTCTGCATGTGCTTCGCAGAATCAACGAAGCCAGAGATCGAAATCGACACCTGAGGGCTACAAGTTTTGGCAATCCAGTCACCTTGGACGACATCGAGAAGCACTTTCGGCGGAAGAAGCCCGAATTCGATGCACGTAACCCTGATGTGGAGATACCCACCTCACCCACGCCTTCCAATATAAGCTGTACTTCACTCAGCAGGTCGCCCTCGCCGGAACCACTTGCTACCGGTACAGAGCCAAGACAGCTACCTTTCGGAAAGGCGGACTCGCATTTTCTTCCGCCAACTAATCCTCATGCCTCTGCCGAAAGCGGCACATCCTTTGTTTTACCGACGGTAGATCTACCGCCTACGCAATGGCTCCCAGAACACACGACCGTCTTCCCTAGCCACCGTCACTGCTCTCAACCCGACTCGAACAGCCACGCATGTTCAGCGTTAGTGATGCGATCGCACTTGTCCCGACCAATGATGATCGACCCCGTCGAGCGAGGCTTCTTCACCCTCAGAGACCTCATCGACGTTGATTTTGCTGCCATCAATCACCAATATCCGAAGTGGTGGGAATTCCTTGACAGGATCGCCACGGATTTTGACGATGCACAACTGAATTGGATGGCCCGCAAGCATGACCAGGCACGATCAAGTTATGACAAGGTGTTAGCCGCAGTCACACCCTATGCCCAGATGCCTAGCATTGCACTGCTTCAGCTCGTGTCGTATCTGCTATCATGGACGGCGTACAGGGTATCGAAAGACTTGGTGCAGTCACTGTTCGCTTATCTTGCTAGGCTGGAAAAAGCGAATCCGGATCTTGCTTACATGCTTGGTTGCCTCGCAAACCCGGACCACGCAAGTTGTGCCATAGCTCTCTACCAAGAGTGCATCTCCAAGTACCTCACCACAGGACAGGGTGCGAACTCAATCACAGTGCTTCGGATGAACATGAAGCTTTGCAGACACGCCTTCGCCACAGACGACCAAGAGCCGGCCTGGCTACTGCTCAGAGGAATCCACAACCTGCGTACTATATACAAAGAGTCCATTCAACAATTGACAACGCCCGAGCTGGACCAAGAGCTCGAAGAGACACTGCAGCTCTTCCACGATCGTTCGATGGCGAAGACGAGCCTGGAAGAGGCCATGAGCGCATGCAGTATCGACGAATCCCCGCCCAATCTTTCCGAGGACACTGACTGTACGCAACAGCATTCGATGTGCAACTTCAAGCTAGGCCTCTACGCCGTTGCGCACAAACAAGCGAACGCGACCTTGACTTGTTTCAGAAAACTCTACCGTGATGACGACTCTAGAATTGCTTCAGCCAAGTCTCTTCTGGATCGCGCCGAGACCCTCATGAACGAGATTCACAACGCAGGCATAGACTGGCCTGCAGGTGAATTCACCGACTGGAACGACACAACACAACTTTCCCCCATGGGTCCAGTATGCGCCTCCCCGTCATCTGCCAGTCAGTCGTTCCCACCCAGGTCTCACTCGACGAGAACACCCGGCCGTAGATCTCTCCATAACTCACACCCGCACTCCTCGCCGCCACGTTCTATTCCCCCCCTGAACGAGCTCTCCCGTACAAACTCTTCCAGACGTGCGAACGCACAGCGGCTCGTGTCCTGGTCATTATCGGAAGTTGGGAGCACAAGCGATGACTCAGCCGCATACTCACCAGCCTTCGTGGACACACCCGGCTACCAGTCCGGCACACCAACGTCGCTGTCCAGCGACCACCAAATCTTTGAAGTCGAGGATTAGAAGCGGCATGTCCACACGCACACACGACTCTTTTGAACGACATTTATGATACCCGTGTATATCGATTGCATTGACGGCGCGGAGTAGCTAGCTAGCGAAGCCGCAAAGAATAAACCAGAATAGCCCCGTGACTTTACTGTAGTATATATTGGCGCAGCGTAGGTAGGGTACGAACGAAGCCGGGCTTCCTCTGGTGGACAACCCGGCGAAGATATCGAGATTGAAAAACGTCCTCCGCACTAGCTAGGTTAGACTTGTATCAGGGGATACCACCCACGACTGTTCGTTGCGTGCTCCCTCCACCAGCCCCGTTCCGTGTTCGAACGGCCTTGCCCGGAAGCCCGGAGTCTACCACCTACCAGGCACGCACGCACGCACGCACCATGATCGCACGGTGTATGTATGTACATCGCTATTCCCCGTCCGATCCGCTTGCTTGCTTCCTTCCAGAAACACCGTGCCTTCGCGTTGCCGACCCGCAGCATTGCACTGCACCTCGCCGCGCCTCGCACCAAAGCACATCAACACGAGGATTGAGAATCAAGGATAGCGATAGAATACACATTACTATCATCAGCCTGCTGTGGCTGGCTAGCTAGATCACACAGAGTACAGAAAACACAGATGTCCCGGCCCGGCCCCGTCCACAGGTACTGGGGCGTTGTAGCTTCTCTATGCAATACAAGGGCGCTCGCGCCAAACGCCAGCCCAAGACAAATCCCGATCTATTTCGTTTCTTTTCAAGTCGGTCAATCATTATCACGTCAGCCTCGCGTAAAACATTTAATCAAACAATCCATCAAACGGCCAGCGATCGCCTTCTACTGGCACCGCTCATGTCACTGCCGCGACTTGGCAGCCGTAAGTACCTGGGCGTGCCGCCTAACAGCGAGGACCGCTCCTAGTAGTCCTCGTCTCTGTACGGCTCGAAACCAATCTTTTGCGCTCCATACCCGCCATGGCTCTGGTCCTGGGCGTGCCCTTGTTGGCTGGTCATCGGCAAACTATGCGTTGACTGGCCGTACCCATATCCAGAGCCATAAGCGCTCTGTTGATACCGACGTTCTTTCTCGAAATCGCCCCATCGCTTCATCGTAATCTTGCTAGAGTCGAATTCACCCTCTAGTTCGTCGCCGTGACCCTCTTTCGAGTCACCTGCCGTTTTCCTCGTGTCACCCCAGCTGAAGTCGTCGAATTTCCAGTAGGCATAGGCCGGAAGGACGAAGTTCCAGATTGGCAGAGAGCACAAATAGATCAACATCCAGAGGACATATGACCATCTGTGTGCCGTGAGGACAATGAGGACGGCAGGCAAACCGAGGATGAGCGCAAGAAGTGTAAGCGGAATCACAGGAACGGGCTTGGCGACAATCGAGATGATGATGAGGTAGATGGTGAACGAGATGGCGGCTGGTAGGACGAGTGTGCCGATCAACTCAATGAAGACGATGAACTGCATGCTGAAGCAGAATGTGCCGCAGAGATCGCGGACGAGCACGAGTTCCATCAGGTTGTGCACTGTCGAATTGATCCATCGTCGACGCTGTGACAGCAGTACTGAGAACTCTTCCGGCACCGTAGTCTTGCACACGGCCTGCGGGACAAAGACCTGTTTTCGTTTCGGGAAGGTGCGTAGCATAAGTGTCGACAAGAATCGATCCTCACCGAGCAGAAGCAAGTTTTTCTTGTGTAGTGTGTCGACCACGTTCTCGGAGTAATGCTCTACGACGTCCGGGTTGGCAAGAATAGGTACCCAGTAGTTCTGGCCTCCTTTGGGTGACTTGATTCTGTACATGCAGAAACAACCAGGTAAACAGGTGACACCACCGAAGCACGACTCGAAGGACTTGGACAGGTGGTGGGAGATGAAGTACTCGAAGACCTGAATCATCGAGACCCAACTAGCACGCTTGTTCGCAATCTTGGTTTCACCGCAAAGACCCATGACTTCAGGGTCCTTCACCATAGCGCTGACCATGTGGGTCAAGCTGTCAGGAAAGACTTTCGTGTCGGCGTCCACCATGAGCACTGTTTCGTAGAAGTCTGGCGACATGCCGGTGACTTTCCATATACCGTTGAACATCTCGTATTCGAGCTCAGTCATACGTTCGTCAAACATAACTTTTTGCAGGAAGGACATCAGGATGATCTGACTGTCCCGTTTACCCCGGTTTCCAGGTTTGCTCTTTCCCTGTTCGTCTGGTGTACCACACTTGACGACGACGACCATGGGAACTCTTTGCTGTTTGTCTCGAGCGATACGCGATCTTGGGCCGTAGTCGTAGAACCCAGAGTATATTTTTGCCATGTTGTGCCGTTTTGTGCCGCTAGCGACAGCGACATACGAGAATGCTTGGACGTCCTCGGGGACCACAGTAAAATCGCCCATCATGCCGAGAGCAATCTCCGGTGTGGATAGAGCTTCGCCCTGACCTTTAATCATACCATCGCAAATGACGACAATGACTTTGTGACTGTTTGGATAATCTGTTGTTGCAATGGAGTCGAGTGTTGTTCTGATACCCTCTTCACCCTCTGAATACGCGGTGACCAAGCACATAGTGTGAGCCAGAGGGTAGCCAAACGGCTGATAGTCTGGCGGGGGCTGTGGAACAACATCTGCGTGAATGAAACTGTCCATTGCAATGTTGTCGTCGATCATCTGGGACATGCGAGCGTCACCAAGCAGCAGACTTGATCTGCTGGGGGCAACGCTCCCTCGATAGCCAGGTACGTCGAGGGTGTTCTGGCTGACATTGAAGCCTGATTTGGCAAAAGGACCGGCGATCATGCTCGTCGGTCGCGACTGAGTAGTCATGGTGGTCAAGCCTCTCTTAGTTGGCTGTCTATCATGAGCGTAAGGACTGGTGAATCGTGATGTTGACGGTAGCATAGTGCTAGCACGTTTGCTTGCCCTAGCATCTGAGCCAGATACAGTACTGTTAGGATCAGTGATCTTAGGTGCTGGTGTGTAGATGTCGTCAGTCCAGTCTTCAACCTGTCTCGCTCGAGCCTTGGGATCTTGCGTCTGTGAAGTGTTGGCCGCAGCATATCGTCTAGAAAAGAACCATTGGAAGAACAAGGCCAGGATGAACTTGGACAGGACGATAGCTAGGATGAAGACCAAGGAGACGTAGAGCACGACCTTAGAGGCAATGCAGCCCACCGACTCAGTGTCGACAGAACCAACCTTCATGACCTGCTCTAGACAACGTCCTATCTGCCTGTCCTCGGCAGACTGAAAGATGTGAGTCATGTCCACTCCTCGGGTCAGGTTGTTGTTTTTGAGGTCGTCGAACGCGGAAGGGTACGTCACTTGGGCCGAATCGAGCCAGTCGACCAGGTTCAGGTCAATGACCGAGTTGCCATAAATCATCAGGTTTCGGCTGCTGTTTCTCACATCGTCCCAGGTGAAGTAAACCTCGCCCGATTTTCGCAGGTTGTAAAACGAGGTTCTTGCTTTGGAAGTGGTGTGGCAGGCGTAGCCCACATAGGTGTCGTTGTCATAGGTGAAGTCTGGCTTGCTTGAGCCGTCTTGATTGAAAGCGGTGCATGGAAAGTACCATGCTAGGTTGCCGTCGCTGTCGGATGGGATATCAGAGCCGTCGGCTTTCTCGATCAGACCCTTGCAGGCGCCGTTGACCTGCTGGAACATGAAACTTCCATCTTGACCGCCATAGCGATGGGGGAGATCGTAGAGGACGTTGGTGTCGAGAGGGATACCCTGGGCAGCTGGATGCAAAGAGCCATCCAGGTTGTATGCTGCACCGTGGAAGATCATGTAGCCCGAGTCGACGTGGTTGATAGCTAGGCGGAGGCCAGGCCTAGCGCAAACGGTCTGAGTGAAGCCGAATGTGAGGTAGCCGACAAATGTGGCGATCAACAGGATAATGCTGACCAGACCTATCTTCTCTCTCCACGCTCTTTTCTGGGCCTTAGCCGGCATGCCGAAGCAGGTCAGCAGGAAGTCTGGAGCCCAGAAGGTGACGACGGCACAGTAGATGTTCCAGACACTTGGGGGCTTGACAGCGTCCATCTCTTTCTTCCTTTGCTTCTCAGCTTCGGACAGGACTGGACGGGTGTCTTTCCTTTGTAGTTTGCCCTTTCGGGTCGGTTTCCTGCCTATGGGCTCTTTGCCTGGGGCTCTCGCTGTTCGGTCGCGTGTGCCTAAGACTTCATCCAGGTTAGATTTGGGGCCACTGCTCGTGGAACTGATGGTTCGGCGTTCGTCGTCTTCGAGGATAGGGTCGTTGCCAGTTGTGGAAGGCAAGACATCCATGTTCTGCGCATGCTGTCGGTAGTGATAGTTGGGGTCATTGCTGTTCATCTTCCTGCGTTCTGGTCGGATGAGAGACTTCTTGCGACCGAGCTCTGGATATGAGAGTGGGCTGGACATGATGGGGGCTCGATCATCGCTTCGTGAGTGGGGGGATCCAGGCATTGGTGGCCTCTGATACGGGTCTTGAGAGCGGGTTGTGTATGTGCCAGACTCGACGTCGGAACCGATGGTGTGAGTGCGGTAAGTTGGGCGTGCTTTCTCCCTGGCGGGAGATGCGGTTGGCCGCGGGCGATGTGGCGAAGACATGATGGCTGGTTGCTGGTTGTTCGGGATCAGACAAAGGTGTCAGTGCGCGACACACATTCCAGGCTTGTGCCGTCGATTCCAGTTGCAGGGTCTGGTTCTTGTCCCTTCATAAGCCTGGGTTTGTCCACCTCTTGGTCAAGCGACTGTTGGTTTGCGCCCGCCGACAGTTGTATGGTTTGCACCGACTCGACCTCTCAAGCTATCTGTGTTCGTGGCGTAGGCTCGATTGCCAGACAGTGAGTGCCAACTGGTTGTACTTCGCTGTTATGATGCGGTACGTATGCAGTTGCTAACGAGCGTGGACTTAATACTGCGGTGTGACAATAGCGAAAGTGAGCACGGTCGAAACAACGAAGCCAGTGCGATGTACGATGCACAGGATCAACAATGCGTATGTCGTCTGCTGTTTGCAAGAGAGCAAGGCCGGGTCAAGGAGGCACAGCAGCACACTGGCAGCACACTGGCAGCAGAGGCAAATCCTGGTTGGTTGGCTGCCGAGCGACGACGCAAGACCAGGGAGCGAGCCAGCCTAGCAAAATCTAAGCGGGTCTCAGCCCCTGGGTAAGCTTGGTATGGCCCGCATGATAGGCTCAACACCGGCGCTCATGGCACATCCAATCGATAGAGCTGCCACTAGCTGGGGTTATTTTCAGCACCCTGCTTGCGTTGCTACAGAAGCATCCCAAACAAATTCCAGACAAAGAGCATTGGAAGCCCGTCCACCTTGACGACTTGATCCACAGATATCTGAACTGTGCCAGAGTTGACTGTCTGCGCATTGTGTCTCGACATGTCATGCTCGCTACCTAGGTAGTGTGTATCTACGGTACCAAAGCCAGCAACCGATATCCACCTGCAAGTGAGTGCGTGGCCGAAGATCCCTGTCAAGACCACGCTGGCTGATCTGCAGTACCTACTTGGTATGATCGACGTTGTTTTTGCAGAACTCAAATGTAAGATCTAATTTGGACTACAACACATTTCTCTTACGCGCAGATATGTTGAGCCGAGGCCTTGGAGGTCGCAGGCAACAAAGCTTTGCGCGAGGCAATTGAGCGAAATCTGAGACACAAGACACATGGCAACGTGTTTGTGTTGTGGCAAGACCGCGCCTCCGGGAGGATATTCTACGGAGCATTTGGGTGTTCTTCAAGTTCTGCCGATCACGGACAGCCCACAGCTCGTATGAGCGCCGTATCACGGTTAACGCATTTCAACATCGCGCCTGTTGCTCGCCACAGATCGATAGGGATGTCAAGAATCTTGCCGCGCAGAGACGTCCACGCTGGACAGTAAAGGGGTGCGAGACGCAAGGAACATTATGGACGTCTCCTGTGCAGCGGGTACCTAGCTCCCATTGTGGCTACCTCGGAGTCGATGGCGTAAAGCTTCTTAGACATGCATGAAAAATCGGACCGCCAAAAGGGATGAACGCACACCTGCTCGTTGTACCAAGTACGATCACGTCTCTCACTCACAAGGCGTTGGATGTAGCTGTCATGCGTCAAATTGCAGGCACATTCTTGTGCGACAGAGACACCGCTAGAGCTGTCCTCACTTGGAATGAGGATGCTAAATATGGCCAGACTGGGCATTGACAGCGGCTGAGGCGCAACATGACGAGATCCTGGGGAAGTTTAGCTCGTTCACCATCCGTCCTGATACAACAATACAACACTACTGAATAGGCGCGCTCTAGGAGAGACACCTGCCATCAATCTGCAGAAGGCTTCTTAGTAGTTTGTTTAAATAGATGGTGGTAGTCGACTGGGGCTGCGTGTGCAAGCCACGTTTTTCCGCCATTGTGGTCCGCTGCAGTGACCAGATTGCAAGACACCAAGACGCATTCGGCCAGCATCCCACCCACCAGAACTGTCAATGGCCACTGCGATGTTGAATAGCTAATCCTCCCTTTCTCTTGGGCCGAGGCAAGCGTATGTGGACAATGGGGGTAATCTGTCCATGCTCGGAAATACGCTCTGTGGCATGCGAAAGCAGCTCATTCAGCCTCATGACGAAGCAAAGTGCGTCTATCTGGGTAAGCAAACCATCTTCGCATCACCTGTCTTGCTGGTACCTTCTTGTCTTTCTGGTCATGCAGTGAGACCACAAAGGCCCCAAGTGGAGCCCTGTAGGCAGTGCAGTTCAATTGGGCCTTGGAATTGTCGTCATTCGCTGGGCTCCATCCTCGTGCCGCGAACCTACTAGGTACCATACTAACAGAATTTTGGAGATCCCTGCACCCTGTACCCTGCACCCGCACCCTGCAGGCACTTCGCTTTCACCACTTGCTTGCTCATCTACTGCGTGCTACCGCACCTCGAGGACAGTATCACTACTCAAGTCACTCGTTACCTTAGTGCTATATTTCGCTGCGCTCCATCTGCCAGCTTTCTCGCATATACACGCTATATGGTCACATATTAGTCTTACAAGCCTTCGCGACACGACAGAGTCTTCTCTTTTCCTACCGTATCGGAGCGCATAGCACGAGACAAGAGCACTACTCGTCGCAGAAGAGGGAAGCACTGCCTAGGCCGATAGTAGAACCGTCTGCTGTTGTTTGGGTGGGCCAAGCACGGACTGCAATACATTCACTTCCACTCCATCCAACTCGCTGGCTGGTCCAGTCGCTACGTCAACCTACAGCATAATGGCCCAAGTGTCACCGCACGCCCTCCCTCTCACGCCGCCCCCTCCCATTCATTCATCCGCACCGCAGCGCTCGCATAGCCCACAGATAACAAACTCCTCGACCCAGAGACGGACAGTCAGTGGCAACGTGATGCAGATAAGGGACTTACCACCTTCACCAGCAAGACCAGCCATCGGTCAGAGAGTGCCCTCAATACAAACACCCGACTCTGCGCCCTACCTCGAAGACTACTTGACCGACACCGGTCGCCTTTCACCCATACTCGCCCATTTCCCCGGACGGCTGTATCACTACGACTCCGACAGTCAGACCTATTCGCGCGGTGCCTCTCCGAACAGGCAATCAAACATGTCCAGTCCTGCTAGGTCACCCTCCACCGAGGAACCGCAACCAGAAATTTACGAGCCTTTGCAATACCACCACCTCAACCATGATGAGCAGCTGGCAAAGAGAGCTTCCAAGTTGACAGTAGGCGCAATGGGCTCCAATGCTTCAGGTCCCGGCCTGAGCCCAGACACCTCACAACAGCAGATGCGTAATAGTTACCTAGGTGCCGACTTGCAAAGACCCGATTCCGGCTTCTCTTCCCAATCAGAACAAAGAGGCAGGACTCTCTCAGGACATCTGTCCCCTGTGAGACCTTCGTCGCACAACTCGAGATCGCCAGACAGCCGTCCTTTATCCTATGTCGACCTCCTCAATGTACCCTATCCACAACCCGCTCCTTCTGGCATCGAAAACCTCGTCAATGCCGGTCTCCGCAACGTAGTCGGTGACAATGCATCCCTGCTGTCCACCCGGAAAACCCTGGATATGTACCGCATGAACGTTAAGAAGACAACCGACCCTGCCATCCAATACGAGTTCGCCATTTTCATGATCTCGGCCGCACAGGAGGAGGGTTTGGAACAAGACCGTACGTCGCAGTCAGGCTCATCCCAGCAATCTGCTTCCCAACCAGCCGGTTCAGTAGCGCCGCCAATCAAATCAGACCTCCTGAAAGAAGCCAAGCAAATCTTGCAGAAGCTGTGCGACCGATCATATCCGTTTGCCCAATATTACCTGGCAGACGGCTATGCATCTGGTTTATTCAACAAGGGCAAACCCGATCTCGACCGATCGTTTCCCTTGTTCCTTGCTGCATCAAAACATGGCCATGCAGAAGCCATGTACCGAACGGCGCTATGCTACGAATATGGCTGGGGCTGCAGCATCAATGCAGCCAAAGCAGTGCAGTTCTATCAGCATGCCGCCTCAAAAAACCACCCTGGTGCTATGCTGAGACTTGGACGCGCCTGCCTAACCGGCGAGATGGGCTTGGTTAAGAGGTATAGGGAAGGCATCAGATGGCTGAAGCGAGGGTCAGAAAGTGCTGATTTGCAGTACAACCAAGCGCCCTATGACCTGGCGTGCTTGCACGAAGAAGGATACGGTCCAGACGTGTTCAAGGACGAGTCGTACGCTGCGCAGCTCTACACCAAGGCTGCCGATCTTGGACACAAGGACGCTGCTTTCAGGCTGGGTGAAGCCTACGAATATGGCCAGCTGAACTGCCCGAAAGACCCTAGCTTATCCGTTCATTTCTACACCGGTGCCGCAGAAGAAGGACACCCGCAAGCTCAGATGGCGCTTTGTGCGTGGTACATGGTTGGTGTCGAGGGTGTACTGGAGAAAGATGAAGGTGAAGCATACGAGTGGGCACGAAAAGCAGCCGAGCAGAACCTACCAAAAGCACAGTATACTCTGGCATACTTCACCGAGATGGGTATCGGGTGTAGAAGGGATCCGCTCGAGGCCAACGTGTGGTACGTCAGAGCGGCCGATCTCGGCGAAGAACGAGCGAAGCATAGAATATCAGCCATCCGTGCCGCAAGCTCGGGCATCGATCCCATAACTGCAGCGCAGCCCAAGAAAGGGAAGAAGCCTGCAACAGACGGCGCCGCAAGTACGAACGGCGGTGCAGCAGATACGAGTCCGAAAGGTAAGGTGAAACTTCATTGCCCCAAGACACGGCCACTAACACAATGCGCAGGAGAAGGAGAAAAGAAGAAGAAATTCGGCTTGTTCTAGAAGAGCCAGCTGCGAATGGCGTACATGAAATACGATGCATATTCTGGAGCAATGTCGGTAGAAATGAGCCAAGCTGTACAATACAGGAGTTGGGTGGGCACTGCAGAAAGACGCGGTACGTTCACGTCGAGCGCTGTGAGGTATGTTATTTGAGAAATGCGTTGGGGCAACTGAAAGGGGGTAGCAGATGGCTGGGATCTGCAACATCTGGAACGGCAAGAATTGATGAAATCATCTTCAGAAGTGTTTCGTAACGAGGAAGGGGCAAGCGAGCGGCCATGCATTATAATAGCAAGCAGATATAAGAACGATAATTACGCAAGAGCTTGTGGCAGTCACCGTCGGGGCCAAGCGAAACCCACTTCCATCTAGCAACATGTCTAGAACTGCATTGTCGTGACAGACAGATGAATCTTCACTCAAATGACAAAGACCTTGACCAAACGCAACGACACTTCGTTCTCACCAATCGATATTGTTCAATCCAGAAAGCTAAGGTACTTAGGTCCTTAGTCCCGGTCGCTCGATACTTCGGACCTTGTTGCGATCGTCAATGTACAAACGCCATGCAGGTATCAACTTCCACCAGTGAGCACAGTAAGAAGACACTTTTCAGTCATAGTCTTTGGCCGCTGACATATGCTGAATTGAATTCAGCAATAGACCATACGACTGGAACAATACCGCTTCGAAGCATTGGCCAGATCCGCCCCCAAACATAGCACGACATTCTCATCCCAGTTTCTGTCTCCTCTTACCAGTTTTGCGTCGTCGTCGTCGTCGATAGTGTCCAAGCTGAACGAAGAAAGGGCATCGTAATATCCACAACTGCATCGGCGTCAATTGTTTGTTCCTTGATTCGTCCACTGACCCACCATTCACTCACTACGCGCCGTCCTCCGCCACCAATAGGATGTTAGGGCTCGTTCCCAAGCAATCACGCATACACAGTACCAGAATCCCTTACCCCGGGGACAAGTTTCCATGCCGTGGTAGACCCAACCGAAACGCCCCGGTTGTCTCACTCAGGGGGACAGGCGCACGATAGGAGCAAGCGTGCTGCGAGGACTGCTCGCAGAAGCCAGCTAGGTGGACTGAGTCTTTCATCCGTTCTCTACTCCCGTGACTACAGGAGGAGCTGAGGACTGATGGTAAACCATGCCGCGCGAGGGCTTTCAAGTTATAGCAGACCATGTCGCGCGAGGGCTTTAAGACCGATGCCTGCAGGTCACGGGCGTATTCGAGAGCTCGAAGCAGGGTACGCAGTAAGATTCACGTATGTGTAGGAAGGAAGGGGTTGGCGCTTAAATGGGACAGAAATTGCAGCGCAACACACGTACAATGATAGAACCATAGTTTCAATTCGCTAAGCTCAGTACACCCCGAACACCTTCGCTGGCAATATATAGTATAGCAATATCGATGTCCCATGTCCTGTGGCATAACAGCTCTCGGTGATCCCAGCGCCATCTCGCCTGATGTTGACCACACACACCTATGTACAAGTGGATCGTAGTGATCGCAGCTTATCCAAAAGACTCTTACTCACTGGAGGTGGTAACCGATGGATTAGGATAGTACCACGTGGCGAGAGCAATGACCGCATAGACAATGAGCAGCAACGCGCCCTCCAACCAATTACTGCTGCCGTCGCGGAGGAAATTCCCCACGACGAGAATGCTGAGCACGAGGATCACGATCATGAACATCTCAAAGTTGAGGTCCATGGTCGAGCCGAGACACCAACTGACAATGACGCTGAGGGGGGCGTTGAAGAGCGCCGTCTGGATCGAGGGCCCGATGCAGTGGTACAGCGCGAAGTTGATCTGATTGTCGTATGCTTCGTCGATGGCCGTGATGTGTTCGGCGAGTTTCTCGACCAGCGGGACGAGGATGAAGCCGAGGAAGGCGTCGGGCACGCCGCGCTCTTCGACGATGTAGTGGATCTCGCTGACCAAGAACACGATCACGAGCGAGACGCAGGTGATGGAGATGATGATGGCGAGGATGCATTCGAGCATGGTGAACTTCTTCTTGGCCAGGTCTTTGTGGCGGTCGTTGTCGATGTGTTCGTCGTGCTTGAGAATTTCGTCGAAGACTGAGTGCGCCGAGGTGACGCAGTAGAGGACGTAGATCAGGAAGGCGGCCATGAGGATGATGGACGTGCCGTGGGAGACGCCGCGGGTGTCGTGAGTGAGATCCTCAATGCTGTATGAGGCTGTTGCTCCGTTTTCAGCACTTTGCTCCGGAGACACGGTGTTGCTATAAAGGGCCGAGTAGAATGCGGTAGGGATGAGGAGCGCGAAGCCTGCGACCAGGAGGATACCGGAGCCCGTCTCGCTGATGACTGGGTGGAACTTCTGCTCGCCGTGGTTCTTCTTACCCCCCACAAGGAAGCAGAATCCGAGGCAGAGCAGTAGATTCGTCATGATCGAGCCGAGAATGGCGGCTTGGAGGACAGACACATATTCTGGATTACTCGCTGCTCGAACGGTGAGGACCATGAATAGGATGATTTCAACGACGCTTCCAAGGGTGGTCTCGATTAAGATGCCAAATACTCGGGGCAGTTTTCGTGCAAGTTCTTGACCAGCAAACCCCAACCTAAGGAGGTGGTCAGTACACCATGTAACAAGTCATCAATCTGCTGTACTCACATGCTGGCGGCAGGGATCACGGCGAGGTAGCAGAGTGCAAAGATAGTAGCATGGTGTTCGTGGATTACATAATGTGCTGCTATAGCAGCCGGTACGAAAGGCCAAAGTATGTTCAGCCATTTCGAGACGTCGTTCGCATTGTGCCTACAACCACTGTTAGACCGGCCCATGGACACCTTGGTGCTGTACATACCATGCTACGTGAAAGAAGTGGAATGGGTGAAATCCTGAGCGACCCGATTCGCCTTCCTGGTTGATACCTTTTGTCTTGAGTTTCCCCTCTAGCCAGTAGGTCGGGAGCATATGATGCTGTGTTGGATTTTCGGGCGACGGATCTGACTTCTTCTCATTGTGGGCGTCGTGTCTAGCCATGTTTGCCGCCTTTACTCTCTGGAGGCCGGAGTGATGTGACTTGACCGACCGCAAGTCGTGGCCAAAGAGGAGTGAAGAACAATACGAGCAGAGTGCTTGTGGGAAATGATGTTCGAGAAATGATTGAATTCCGAAACCGTGTAAAGCGAAGGCAAGCGCAATATGTCTACGACGGTCCGGGGAGCAACTTGATTAAGTGAATCAAGAAAGGGCAAGCACCAGCCAAGAGGCTTGACTACGGTCCGTGCGTTTGAGGCGGGCTGTGCCAACTTCTGTTGGTGGTGACACAAGCACTGAATCAAAAACGTGGATATGTCCTTGGGCCAGAGCACGGCCCAGACAACAGGACCTAAAGCGAGCTGAAACCAGTTCGAGTGTCGATGCAATCTCGGCCATGACAACAACGTGCATGCAACAGCGTCGAAAAGCTGGAGAACAAGCAATTCGGACTCCAACAAGACTGTAAATGATAGACTGATTCCTATGTGCCAAGCCAAGCTTGTCTTGTTTACGTGTGTCACTACGATTTATTGGGACTGGCGTCCGTCTTGGCAGTATTTGAAGCGCGCTCAGCGCAGATCTAGCGCCGACAACGTGGCTGAGGGTGAAACTCACAGGGCTCCTATTCAATGAGCAGCCGAAACGAGATTGTGTTCGCCCTGACCTGAACAGGATGCATTGAGTAGTAACGAAGCAGACAGTGCTGTTGTATGCATTTGTAACGCTTTGGGCGATACATTCGCTTCGATGTCCTAGTCGTTGAGAAATCCTCACACGGATGCACCTGAGCCAATATTGCATCGTTTTGAGCTTCGGACCGTGCAGTGTAGCTCAAAGTTTAGGTCTCACTCGTAGAAGTCGCTTGCTCCTGAGCAGGAGTGCAAGGGTCGTATGTTAAGCAATTAACCTCAATTCAGTAGATTGCGATGACCGCGACGGCTTGGAGTCACGTGCGGAGTATGGTTGGTACGAGACACCAGATTTCTACCTACGTTCAACTACAGGGATTTCTCGCGTCTGGATTTGAGCTTTGACTGCCTCTCTAGCTGCTTACTTGTCTCACAGTACCAACGGTCGAATTGCCTGCGTTGCTCGAGGATGACATCGACTCGGCACGTTCGTCGAGCAAAATTCGGACCTGAGACTCCAAGTCACTCATTACCTCGCTTCCATTCCTCAATATGGATCCGCTGAGACCAGCTGGACCAGAACGGACGTAGGGCTCGGAAGGCCTCAAGAGCTCTGCTACCCTTTGCAGAGATGTGGCGTCGACTGTCAATGATGCGTCAAGCGTTGCAAGAAGACCAGAGGTCGATGAGCTCGACGGGATCGTCTCGAAGGGTAATTTTGTCGTTTTCGTTCTCCTTGATTTGGCGGACTTTAATGATTCTGCTTCTTGCTCATCCTGTTGCCTGATCAAGTACGCACGCGGATCGTTCGGTGAGAGCTTGAAACGATTACAATTCAGGTTTTGCACCAGAGCAGGCTCAGTTCCTTCAGCAGCCGGATCGACCATGTCCGAATGCCTGGCGTCTCTGGATCGCTCCTCCAGATCTCGAATGGCTCTTTTGTATCTGTTTTGATGAGGATTTTGGAGGAATGAGGCCGAGCTTGAGTCTGGTGGTGTGCTACTCTCGTCGGCTCTCGAGGCAACCGTGGCGAACTTTGTGGCATAATCTATCTTCTCGCCAATTGTTTGAGAAGTTGCATCAGCATCACAAAGGTTGGCTGGTATGCGGAGCAGTACATCGTCGTCTGCCAGTGCCTGGGCCTCGTGCGAGGCCGGCATCTGTCTCTTAGGCTGCTTTCCTCGGTGTTGCAGAATGATATCTTTTTTTCTGTGCTCAAAGTCCATTATGTCCTCCAGCTCAGTGCTTGGGTCGATTCTCACTCTGCTAAAACCTGGCAGTTGCGGCCCTTCCTCTCTCGGCCTGCTTGAAGGCGACAACTGGGCTTTTCGAAAGCTTAATCCTGGGGTCACCTCGGGACTCGGAAGGGACTGCTGGCTTCCGGGAAGCATGTCCGCAGTGGGCTTTTTAAATGGCGTCCGAAATGGTGCTTGCGGCGCTGGTCTCCGACTCTTTGTGCTCGTGTGGGCTGTATCTCCTCGCGCGGCGGACTGCATCGGGCTTCTAGATGAGAGTTCTGGCCGGTATACAGGTTCTGACCGCCTAACCTCAATAGGTGCGAGAGAAGACTGTACAGGCGACGAAGAATTAACATCTTGAGCCCAGGAATCTAACAAGGTCGGCCTCGGTGAATTGACTGACACAGATATGTTCGACGAGGCCTCGCCAGTCTCCCTTTCTTGCCGAATTCTCCACGGCCTGTTTGGCGGACCAGGATTCTGATATGGATGGTCACGATCCGGTGAAGATCTCGGAGATGGCAGCAGGCCGAGTTCTGTTGGCATTAGTGCAGGACATGCGACCGCCGTCGCGGATACTGGCGACCTTTGGCCTCCGGCATCTATCTGATCTACCTGGTGAGGTGATTCACCGCTCGGAGCCGTAACGTTTTGAGGTTGCAAACGAATGTTCATCTTTGCCAGAACAAAAGGATTTGTGACGTGTGGATCCATCACATCGTCCTGCTCCTCAGCCTCCACCGCGCCGGACCAACTAGGAAGAGACACGCCTGTTCTGGCCGACTGTTCCTGATCATCGAGGGTGTACGTTTGCCTGGAATCTTTACTGAGAATATTCTGCTGTGCGCACGAAGGACTTGGGCCTTCTGGATCGACGCGCGATTGAGATAATCCAGAAGCGTCGTGAACGCTGAGATTTGCCGAGGCGTGCACTGTGCTCGTTTGCTGCTGCTCAATGGCCGGCTGTTTTTTTGCAAGTAGGACATCAAAGCTCGACGTAGCTGCTGCTCTCGACTTCACGCTTCGTGAGTGCTGCCCTGACTGAGCAGTGTCCTTCTCCCCATATACTCGTATACATAGATCCTCGAACAATTGCTTGACTTTTGCTGAATCCTCGAGCATCACCTCGTTCTTTGCGGGCTCCACGTTGATGTCGTAAGTACCCTTGGCACAACACAAGCGCAGTAAAAGAAATTGGCTTCCAGTCTGCTGAGGATTGTCTGTGAAGCACAATGACAGGTACGATCTGTATGTTTTGTGCAAATCCTTCATCACGCCACGTTCTGCCGTCAGAGGACGACCATCGATCGAGAAGAATCGATGGCTACCGCCACTTTTGCTTGCATCTGCGGAGTGGTCAGCTCAACCAGGTTTCCTTGTGCGTGGTTTAGAATAAATCCACATACCAGCACCAGGTCGAACCATCAAGGCGTCGATAGTGTAGTCATTTTCTTCAGACGAGATGCTCTCTTGCCTGCACTGGGCCGCAATATCCTTGCCGACAATCTTCGAAGCCAGCACATGGAGGTTACTTGCGTCTTTACAGGGTGCAAAGACCCAATTGTCTTTCAGCTCACTCTTCGATTTCAATACCTTGAACGTGAATTTGACTGTTGGCCTCGCAAATGCGTAATCAAATAGCAACCTCTTGATCCTTGTCAAGGTCTTCACTGCTTGCTTCAGAGCCGTCTGTCTCCGCACAGGAATAGTTTTGAGGAAGTCTGATACCCGGACGGTGGTACCAGTTCCATGCGCAGCAGAAGAGGAACTACAAGACGTCATAAACAGTACAAAGGGAAAGGTAACTTACCCTACCTTGAAAGCTTGCCTTGTGAGTCAAATTTCAGCTGCGTGCCAACCGTTTCTCCATCAACACGTGTGGTGAATGTGATCGAGTCGCTGAGTTCTGCAACACTAGCAAGTGCCTCACCACGAAAGCCTAAGAAGGTGCCTCCGAGCTGCTCGAGGTCTTTCAGGGTCCGGATTTTTGACGTAAAGCCGCGCTTGCAAAGAAGTTGTCGATCCTCGATGCCAATACCGGTGCCATTGTCTTTGACTTGTATGATGTCGAGGGTATTGGCAGAAGTCTCTACAATAATGTTTGTGGCATTTGAATCAAGAGCATTATCGATTAGTTCTTTGGTGACAGAAATCGCGTCATTGAGTACTAATGATGAGCATATGGCACGAGCGGCATTCTCGGATAATGCAGCAATAGGCATGACATGGAAAACAGATCAAATCAGATGGCAGATCATCCTGTAAGAAGTAGAGAAATAGCAAGAGGCAAAGAGGCTGTTCTGTGCCACAGTGATGATCACGATGACTCAACGTCCACAGACGCGTCGCGTTTCCTTGGCAGCTTTAGTCAGCCTAGCCCGACACCGCCTCCTATTCGTTGTCCCTCTTCAGTGACCAAGCTTTTACAAAGCGTGTACGTGGTAGGGACAATGCAACAGCCATCATGAATTCGGAAATCTTGCAGCGTCTGGCAGTGCCAAGCGTATGCGCACTCATCGCCTTTCTGGCCTATGGCTCACAGCTGCTATTTCCTGGCATCGATCCTGGAAATCTGACCAGTCAACAAAAGCTGCTCTTCAACGCCTTGGTCATATGCATCTGGGTCACTTATGCAAGAGCTGTCCTCACCAATCCTGGCCTTGTACCAGCTGAGTGGAAGCCGGAGGCGGCCGTTAACGACGGAGAAGGATTTCTGAAAAGACAGCGGCACTGTCGTAGATGCGACGCTCTGAAACCACCGCGAGCCCATCATTGCAAGGTATGCAAGCGGTAAGGCTACACCCAGTGAGTGCAACGCGCACGCTTTGCTAACACAGATAAGATGCATTCCGAAAATGGACCACCACTGCCCTTGGACAGCGAACTGCGTTTCGCACTTTACTTTTCCTCACTTTATGCGGTTTTTGTTCTACGCTGTTGCTTCGATGGCATATCTTGAGGGTCTGCTCTACGATCGCGCTGCTTCTGTCTGGCACAGTAGGGACCTGCGTCACGTGAGGCAACCCCTGCGCTCGAGAGCAATTGCTAACGAGCATTGACAGGATCTGGGACCTTCTGTGACTCAACTTATTACTCTATTCGTTCTTGTCACCGTCAATACATTAACACTTTTCTTGGTTGCTATCACATTCTTCAGAGCATGTTACGCACTATGCTGCAATGTGTCGACCATTGAAAGTTGGGAAATCGAGCGTCACGAGCAATTGCTTCGAAGGTCGAGAGTGCTTGGTGGCTACCTCGACGGCCCTGATGGTACAAGAGTACGGATTGCGAAGCAAGAATTCCCGTACGACATCGGTATCTGGCGAAACATCTGTGCTGGTATGGGCACGAGCAATCCCTTTAGCTGGTTTTCGCCCTTTGCAAGAACCCCGAACACCGATGGCCTGACATTCGACACGAACGGCTTCGAAGATCCTGGAACGAGCTGGCCACCACCAGATCCTGACAGAATGCCCCGGATGCAGCGCGGACAAGAAGCAATGGAGGCCTTCACTATTCAGCACTCTGGTCTGACTAACCAACAGGAAGTCGAGGCGTTCCGCCGCCGCCAAGAAGAAGATTATCAGAGGAGACTTGGCCCGGACCCCATTCAGCGCCGTAAGGCTTTCCTCCAACGCTACGACTCCAACGCGTCTTCAAACACGGAAGACGAAGTGTTGGGCTATGATGATCATTCTACCAGTGGTGAAGAAGGGTGGCAAGATTCTGGAGGCAACCGACTGAAGGATTATGGTGTTGATGAGGATGTCGAATTCTATGATGAGGATGATGTGCCCTTGGCGGAACTTCTCCGGAGGCGGCAGGAAAGGCGTGTTTCGGGCTAGGCCGGAGCGAGACAACAACACGACTCCAACTAGGGCCATTTCCGACTATCGGGAAGTACCGCTCAAATGCCGAGCAATTGCTTTAGGTGGGATATGTACCGAATGCAACACCCATGTACGCCTGTGATGAGGCATATAATCGCATCGCATGTCACGGTAACGTGACTGCTCGTCAGTCGACATGCCTGGTGCATGGATTGAGTCCTCAGGCCGAGCAATGTAAGCAGCATGGATGTTGTGTCGCATTTCATGTTCCGTGAGGCCGCGCGAAAGGTGCGCGGCCAAGTCGAAGCAGTCGACGCTGCTAACAAAGAGAGAGAACTTAAATTGTCCGCCGAAAGTGGCGGCCGAGGACAACATGGGCGAACCACGGGGACGCAGTGACGTACCCCACGAAAATGCCCCCACTTCGCGGCCTTGAGGTCGGGGTTTGATCAACGGTGGGTGTCCTTCGCTTGCGAATCACCCGGCCAAGAAGCAGCATCAGTTTGATAATTTATCCTTTTCAACCCTCGCCAAGTTCTTCATAACAGGTTCGATGATTCAAATCTGAGTTCATTCCACTTTGACCTCCAAAAACACAGGCGAACAACGACACTTTTACATCAAGTGTACTGCCAGCCCGCACAGAGCACGCCTTACTTATACTCACCACAATCCCATACATCAGCAAGATGAGCAACACAAACGGCACAAACGGAACCAGACCGCAGAGGCAATTAAAACCAGGCATTAACGTACCTTTGGTGGCCTTCTTCCAGCCAGAGACTGAGGATATCGATGTCGAAGCAACCAAGAAGCACGCCATTCGACTTGCAAAAGCTGGTCTTATTTCCTTGACCGTTCAAGGCTCGAACGGCGAAGCGGTCCACCTTACTCGCGAAGAGAGGAGTCTCGTTACCAAGACGGTGCGCGAAGCGTTGGATTCGGCAGGATTCGAGCATGTCCCAGTAGTTGTTGGCTGTGCCGCTCAATCAGTCCGAGAATCTGTTCTGTACTGCAAGGATGCTTACGAAGCTGGTGGTGACTACGCTCTGGTACTGCCACCAAATTACTACAAGGCAGCCATGACTGATAAAGTCCTGATCGATTACTTCTTGGACCTGGCTGACGAGTCGCCAATACCGATTATCATCTACAACTACCCCGGCGCTGTCGCCGGAATCGATCTAAACAGCGACCAGATAATCCGCCTAGCTAAGCATTCGAACATCCGTGGCTGCAAGCTGACCTGCGGCAACACTGGCAAGCTCGCTCGGATTGCGAGCGCCGTGAACGCCGCAACCTCCACGCAAGAGAACTCCGGCTGGATGTGCATGGGCGGATCAGCAGACTTCACTTTGCAGACGATGATCGTAGGTGGTAGCGGCATTATCACAGGTCTGGGCAACGTTACGCCAAAGGCTTGCGTGAAAGTCTTTGAGCTGTACAAGGCAGGCAAAGTAGAGGAAGCCCAGAGGATACAAGCAATAGTGGCTCGCGGTGACTGGGCTGTCATCTCTGGAGGCGTTGTAGGCACCAAGAGCGGTATGGAAAGCTGGTATGGCTATGGTGGAGAGGCACGAAGACCGCTGCCCAAGAGAACCAAGGAGGAGGATGCTAAGTATAAGGATATGCTTAAGGAGGTGGTTGAGCTCGAGAACAGCCTATGAGCTAGGGTCGCAAAGACACACCATCGACATACGGTAGTGAGCTCACCCGGAAGTGCATTGCAATCTTCGTTCTGGGCACGGCGAAGCGTGTTCTTTATTATAGTATACTATTGTCTGTCTGCACCAAGTCAATGCCATGTCCCATGCGACATTCTCAGTGTTAGCCTACCTCCGTCAAAATTGTCCCTCGCGCTTACGAACTTCAGTGTGCACGTCGTAGCGGGCTTTACCATCAGTGCACTAATGCACCTTAGCTCATCTCGGGATACCAAACAGATGATATACTTTGCAGCGAGCAAGCTGAAGCATCCATGCGGAGCCCCAACGAATCTCTATCTGGAGAAGATCTCTAGGCCAAGTGGAAGGAAATTCGTATCAAGCTCTCTCGTCTCCATGCCTACTGTACACGTTGTTGGGCAAGTGCAACTCAGTCATTACATATATCCACCAACTTGGCCCACCAATCTTACCGACCTACATACCACTTACAATACAACCTTACCACCTACATCAGTACTAGCCTCACAACGTATAATTACCCCGCAGCCCTTACTAGGTCTCGGCCCACCTGCCTATAGCGATGTCTTCCCTGGGCTCATTTCCTGCTTTTTTGACAAGGTGTGTCCGTTAAGCATGAGTTATCCTACCTTTACCTGTTGTCGCTCGATAGAGCAGCCATCATACCATCCTTACCGCAGCGATGAGGTCAAGACCGCAAGACACGTGCACGGCAACAGCAATTTGAACGTCTTCACAGCGATCTGCAGTCATGTGTTGTGCTACTGATCTTTGACATCTTGCCAACTTGAATCTACGATGCTAATGAAGGAAGATAAGCCTCGAACGTGGGTCGATAGCATGATCGGTTCGTGGGATTGAGGTTTGCCCCTTACAGGAAGTATATACATATGATACAGCTCTTAGATCTCCAACATCACTGTTTTCCCTCCACGAATCCTTCAGTCTGGTATGCTTTGAACTTGCGCGTTGAGATTTTCTTGTCGAACATCTCGTCAAGCTCCACAAACGTGCGATTTCTTGTCTCAGGCAACTCGAACCAAAGTATAACCAAGCTGATTCCACATGTTGCAAAGAAAATGAAGCCTGTCTTGCCAAGGAGGCCGCCTCCATTTGGTGCTGGATTGAACATATAGGGCGTAACAACGTTCCACACACAAGACCAGAGATAGTTGAAGCCCAGACCGATGGCTTGCGACTTTGCTCGAAGTCTAGCAGACGAGATCTCACCAGCAGTGGCCATGGCAGGGCCTACTGCACTCGAGATACAGAACCACAAAAGCTGTAAGCTAATGCCCACAGTCCTAAGACACGGTCAGTCGACAAACTCCAATCGCATTGCTTTCGCACTTACCACTGAGCAGATGTGTTGCTTGGGAAGCAACCCGCAATTCCCATCATCAACAGGAATATGGCAGCGACACCAACGCTGGTGAATATGATTTTGCGTCGTCCGAATCGTGTCATGAGGAAGAAGGTATAAATACTGCTGATCATGCCAAAGGCAATACCGATTTCGATCATCATCGATACCTTTGTCGGAGACAATCCAGCTTTGACCATGAAGTACGGACCGTTCGAGACGATCGGAATGCCGATCATGTTGTTCAAGCCGTTGCAGTATAGAATGATCCGTGTTCGGCGCCAATTGACGCCGCGGAAACATTCCAGGAAAGATGCGTCCGACGCTTTCTTGTGATTCGCCTGTTCTGCCTCGGCCAATGCGTGGATGCTGTTCAGTGTGGCCTTCACATCAGATTTCTTGCCGTACAGTGTATGGAGCGACTTTTCTGCTTGCTCGAGCTTGTCTTTGCGGACAAGATAGAATGGCGATTCCGGTATCAACAACATTCCAACGATGAGAACTGCTGGCCAAGCCCACCCAGTGGCAAACAGTACCTGTGGATGTCAGCATTGTTTCACTCATTCGTGGTCGTACATACCAAGAAGCCGGAAGGTGCAATGATAGTCACGCGAGTGAAAGCAATACTAGCAGCGACCATGTATCCCAGATTCTGCGTCATATCAGCCATGTTTCCCGTTGCAACAAAGTTATACTGACCAACGAGAATGTGTATGCAGAGAGAGCAACACCTCGAAGATGCAAAGGTGTTATCTCTGAGACATATATCTGACCGTTGGTCAAGCAAATGCCTAGAGAAATCCCATTGATCATCTTGCCTGCAAGAAATACACCTGGCTGTCGAGCGATGAACACGACAGCGATTCCTGCTATCGAGAACACCGCACCAATGCCGAACGTCCATTTTCTGCCGACCCGATCTGCAATGGGGCCAGCTGCAAAGGCACCCAGCATGTTTGTGAGAAGTGGCATCGCGTTCCACATGGACTGCCACATGGTGGCAATGATGAACGAGGACCCATCAGGTGAAGGTGTACCATATATCAAGCTGCAGGTTTCGTCAGTCTTTGCCACGGCATTTCAGGGGCACTCTCATACCCGAACGATGGCATGGAAAGAGCAATGGACAACGCCAAATTGTCATAACCGAACATAAACGACCCGAGGTTGGCGTATGCGACGATCAGTAAGATGAGGGGATTGCGCTTGAGAATCGACCAGATTGTCTCGGTGTGTTCAGTCTGCTCGGCCTGCTCGGCTAGAGCAAGCTCTTCCGCGTGCTCAACAAGCTGCAGGTCATGCTTTTCATCCATCACTGATGCTGAGTGCGACGGCGAGGTGACCATCATGTTGGCTATCAAGTTGTCTTACTGATTGTGAAGTGATCTGTGTTGGTTGGCAAGTGGAGGAACTGTCGATATGGTTCGTATTTGACTCGATCCGATCTGTGCTACCCCGGAAACCATTTGCCCGAAGCTGTGGGAAGCTTTGCGCAGCAGCCGGTGCAGCTGATAATTGAGTTTCGATATACATGACGAGAATAATCAATTTCAATACAGTGCTTGCTTACGCGGCGCACGAGCAGCACTGCTATTTGCCGTTGGACGGAAGCGGCTAGCAACGGAGCATGGCTAGAGCTGGTCTTCTGCATGTTCCACAGACCGCGTGTCGAAGCTTGTTGGCGAACAAAGGGCTAGATCCCCGCGTTTTAGCACGTTCGGGGTAATGTATACCGGGGGCGCCCCAGAGATCCGGCATTCGGTAGCGGCAGACTGACGACCCCGGGTCCACAAATTACCAATAAGCTATCTTCGGGCGTCGTCTCCGTGTACAGTAGTGACATGCCGAGACATGCTTAGCCTACCCGATACGGTAGGTACAGCCAACGAGCTAGCCTACGCTGAGTAGGCCAACGCAACATGCTCTACTGTTCACTGCTAAGTGTTGTCGAAAGTGACCGACAATGTATCACAAGAAGAAAGGCGGCGCCTGGTTGTCTGTTCATCAAATATGAGAGACCTGGAGACTACAACTAAGATTGCTACCTAACGAAGCTACACTTCTCAAGACAGTAATATCGTTACTCAGAAAGCCGCTATACTTCTTTCGACAGTGACCTACTATCCACTCTGGAGGTCCCCGTACACAGAAAACCGTGGCAGAAAGTAGCGAACATACTCACGGCAAACGTGCCCCTTTCCGCGTTGCATTTAATGCCGAGCCGCAATGACCATATGTTTTCTGGCGGGTCAATTCACACCGACAGGTACCACCATACACATTTGTCTTACTAGGCCGGGCTTCACACGCGACCTAAGCAAAGATCTACTAAATCAGCAGCTAGCCAAGCGTGAAATATTTGACCAGGAATGAGACTGTGACTGTGTAACATATTTGGACGTGCCAGTGTTTACAGCCATGTCAACAGTCCAACGAGGATCAGCGAAATGGATCTGGCTTCCTGGCTTCACGGACCGCGACGACGAACTTCCTGGGAAATTCGTGCTCTTTCGAAAATCGATCGAGCTCGAGCAGATACCACAAACTCCGAGTTTTATCCATGTTTCAGCAGACACAAGGTACAAGCTCTACGTCAATGGCAGCAATGTTGCCGTTGGTCCCTGCAAGAGCTATCCAACCAGATGGTACTACGAAACAGTTGACATCAGTCCATTTCTGAAGGCTGGCACCAACGTCCTTGCCGCGAAAGTTCTTCGCTTCTTTCCAGATCAGATGGGCTGTACATCCCTCATGCGTACTAACATACCGGGATTCATCCTTTGGGGACAAGTACATGATTTGCCTATATACACGGACGAATCCTGGCTTTGCCGTGAGGATCGATCAGTCCGGCTGCAACCTCGATCGGAGTGGAATTACATACTTGGACCACCCTTCTTGTCCCTCGACGAGCGAGCCAACTGCTCAACAGCACATCATTGGCAAGATCCCGGAGCAGATACCTCGGGTTGGTCGCAAGCAATCGCAGCTGTTCATGTGACCAAGATGATGCCGGCGCTCGAGCCATGGAAGTTGTTCGAAAGGCCAATACCAATGCTCCCAGAACTAGATACAACATTTGCGCGCGCCTTGCGAACTAGTGACCATCTGAGCTTACAGGAGTGGAACAGCCTATTGTGCAAAGGAGAGAGTGTGCAGCTCGCCAAAGGACAAGAAGTTTTCGTTGAGTTTGAAGCCTCCTACCTCACCACCGGCTTCTTGGAGTTCGACTTCGAAGGTGGTGATGGTACAGAGATGACGATATTATATGCCGAGAGCTACGAGAAGGATCTCGGCACGGATCACGCTCCCTTTCCACTCCCGCGATCAAAAAGCAATAGAAGGGACTGGGAGACCGGCAGACTGTATGGTACACAAGATCACATCGTTCTGTCCGCTGGAGACAGCGACCGCACAAACTACGAACCGTTTTGGTGGCGAACATTCAGGTTCATCCGGATGACAATCAGAACGAAGAGTTCGGCGCTAATCGTCCGGCGTATCACATTCCGCGAGACTCGCTATCCTATTGAGTTTACGACCAAGCTTAGTCTGCCATCACGACACCAGCAGATCTGGGATATCTGCCTTCGTACCCTTCAAAATTGCATGCATGAGACCTACGAGGATTGTCCCTTTTATGAACAAAACCAGTTTGCAATGGACTGTCGCCTTCAGTTGCTGTTCACCTACCAGCTATCGCGAGACGACCGGTTAGCTCGAAAAACGATACACGAATTCCATGCCAGTCGACGTGAAGATGGTCTGCTCGAGACCAATTTCCCCGTGTCTTTCCGTGCGATCAACATTCCTCAGTTCTCGCTGTTCTGGATTGTGATTCTGTACGATCATATGATGTACTTCGGCGATGCAGCGTTGGTCCGCCGATATATCAATACCGCAGACGGCATCTTGAATTACTTTGACGGTATACTCAACGAAGATGGACTCGTTGGCGCCTTCGACAGTGAATGCTGGGCATTCGTAGATTGGGTGAAGGAATGGCACGGCTCCAAAGGCACCCGCCATATGGCGGTCCCACCTACGTACCATCAGACGGGCGTGGTGACCTACAACAGCCTTGTCTATGCTTGGACATTACAACATGGCGCGGAACTCTGTGATTTCATCGGACGGAAGGATACGGCCGTGGAGTACCGACGACGAGCAGACAATCTCAATCGCGCCGTGAACAAGCACTGCTTCGATGGTGAATACTATCTCGACGGTCCCAAAGCTGCAGAAATATCCGAACATGCTCAAGTCTTCGCCGTACTTTCAGGTGCGATCACGGCTGAGGCAGCGAAGGATTTGATCCTGCGCACACGAGCGCATCCATCGATGCCTCGCTGCTCCTACGCGCTAAGACACTACGTCTTTCGCGCCCTCGAGAAGACTGGCTTATATGGGCAGTGCTTCGCAGAAATGATGAAGCCTTGGGAGGAAATGGTAAACAATAACATGACAACTTGTGCGGAGGATGATGTCAATTTCCGAAGCGACTGTCATGGGTGGTCTGCGAGTCCGATATATGAGTTTGTGGCTGGTATATATGGTCTCAGGCCCACTGAGCCGGGCTTCCAAAAATTGAAAGTGGTACCAAGGAAGGAACTTTTGAAGGAAGGCAGTCTGGAGTATAGCCTACCAAGTGAAGTACTCCGAATTGGGTGGACCGCTGAACAGAGAGAGACCGAAGTCTCGACAAGTCATGCCAAGTCCAAGCCCGAAGGACTAGATGAACCGAAAGCATAGATTAGCCAGGCTCAAACTGGCATCAGCTGGAAAGAGAGTGCGAAAACGCATGGCCTCAAGTCTCTGGACATTCAGGGCACTGTCTTGGGCGACTGATGTATTCAACATGGATAGGGTCCAACATAGCTTGATAACTTCACGATTCGTGCTGTTGCGTAGGCGTGAACCGGAACGTGCGACCGGGTATGTGCTTAGGCGTACACCTGATTTGAAAGTGTGACTGAAAATGCCGTTCTTGCTGTGTGGACCGCTCTATCGCTCAAATTATCATGGTCGTTGCAGTCGCGAGTATGACCCCCAGATACCAAGAGGCTGCGTCGACAAAAATTGGTGATCTTTTCAGTGGTGAAAGCTTGATCCCGACTGAAACCTGACTCCTACTTGACCGAACGCCGCTGTTCGCTAGACCTTTGTTGAAGTCTGAACATGAAGCGAATGGATCACGTAACTTTACTAGTCGGGACCAGTCGAAGAGCCCCTGGTTATGCTCTGTCACTCATGGCCCGCCCTGTCCGCCCTGTCAGCACGCGACCAAGGTAGTATGTAGTCAGTGCGCCCTCTGGAAAGCACGACGTAATACGAAACCCACGAGACGCACAACTTTGCGAGTTGCTAATCACTAGTTCTGAATACTATACCCTTCCTGTAAGCTTTATATAATACCAACGTACTATCACCAAGGCGATACCATAGAATACCAAAATTACACAGATGTCATACAGTGGACTAGTCCCCGCCATTGTGCACGTGCGATCTTACACTCTCGACGGGTATACTACGTGACTCATACAGTCAGCGAAGACCTCGACTCACATATCAGCAGTACTGCCCAACCGAAGGCATCAGAAACTCCCACACATCCACCTTCAGAGTCTCGAGATTCCACTACCAACAGACACGATGGGAGGCGGTCCAGACAAAGAGACGCTCGTCTTCATCTTCCAAGAAGACGAACCGAAGCAGATCACCGACCGAATCCGCAAAGACTTCCCCTACATCGAAGTCATCTACCACAAACTCGGCAGACCGCAACAAGGAAAGGTGATGGGCGGGATCCCGTACGCCTTCGACCAGATCCCGGACTCGCTCTGGCAAAAAGCCACCATGCTCATCACGCTGGGCTCGCTACCGCCGGACCCGAAGCTGGCGCCGAACCTGAAACTCATACACCTGCTGTCAGCGGGCGTAGATCACTTCTTGAAGCACCCCATCTTCACGGACACGGACATCCCCGTGACGACGTCGAGCGGCATCCACGGCCCCGCAATATCCGAGTGGGTGCTCATGACCACGCTGGTGCTCGCGAAGAACTACAACATCATGCACGACAACCAGAAGCAGCACAAGTGGGACAGCAAATCTACGGGCTTGATGCGCCGGTCCGACTGGTTGGGCAAGACGGTGGGGATCTGTGGGTACGGCAGTATCGGGCGGCAGGTCGCGCGAGTCTTCAGTGCCATGGGCTCGAACGTGCATGCCTACACGTCTTCACCTAGAGACACAGCCGCGTCGAGACGGGATACAGGGTACGTCATTCCCAACACTGGAGACCCGGAGGGTGCAATCCCGACTGCTTGGTACAGCGGGTCTGACAAGACGGGGCTGCATACGTTCTTGGCCAGCGGGCTGGACATGCTGCTTGTCGCCGTGCCGCTGACGGATAGCACGAGGGGCCTCTTCGGGAAGGAGGAAATGGATGTGCTGTACCGGGCGTCCATGGAGAAAGCACAGGCACAACCTGCTGCTGGTGTGGATCAGGGCAGCGACGAACAGAGGCTGCCAGACGGCCAGGGCTGCATTCTGCTCAACATCGCGCGCGGCGCCGTCGTGCAATCGGACGCCCTGATTGCGGCGCTCAAAGCGGGCAAGCTGCAAGGCGCAGCACTTGATGTCACGGACCCGGAGCCGCTGCCCGAAGACTCGGAACTCTGGGACCTGCCCAACGCGATCGTGACGCCGCATGCGAGCGGGCTGTTCAAAGAATATGTCGAGCGCGGCGTCGACATACTGGTGGAGAACTTGCGGAGACGGGAACGAGGCGAGAAGCTGGTGAACGAGATCAACAGGAAGAAAGGATACAGATCGGCGTTGATGTAGCGCGGCCTAGAGCCTGTCCTGACTAGACTGTAGTTGCGATTTGACATCTGAGACCCTTGTCCGTGGCATTCTATCCCCGTCGGTAGAGGACGACAGGTCCGTGACAAACGACCACTCCACACCTTCGAACACACCAGCACAGAAGCCACGCACTCGTTCGCTAGCTGAGCAGCGCAGTGCATGGGAAACAATCTCAACATCTGACAAAAAAGTATGATCGCACTCGACCAACAGACCCAGAAATGGCATTCAAGTTCTAAATGGTCTATACAGCCCACGCCCACACCGCTTTCTCTCCACACACCACACACCACGCCGCCACTCCGCGTCCCAGGCTCCCCTCACAACTTGGCCGTCTCCTTGACCACGCCGACCTTCAACTTGGGCGCATACTTCTTCAACACGCCCTCATTATGGTACTTCCAGAACTGCTTCGTGGCGTTCTTGCCCGCGACTCTCTTCAGGATCTTGGCGCCGCCGGGGTGTTCGTTGACGAACTCGGACACGTCGTAGACGGCCTCGTCGACGATGATCAGCATGTCCTTGTCCTTGTTGTGTTTGGAGACTTCGGCCGTCGTGTATTGTTTGTCGGACATTTTGGCGGTTGTTTGGGGGGGAGATTGAGGTGTTAGAAGAGAGAGAGAGAGGTAGATAGAGATAGAGAGGGGACTTGGGCGGGCGAGTGGATCTGGTATGTGTTTCTGCTTGCGGCGTTGGGTGGGAGCGATGTAGGTGGGTGCTCGCTGGGGGGGCAGATGGTGTGGACCGATCGCAGAGTCGAGGGGTCGAGATGAGGTGTGTTTCGTGTTGTTTGAGATGTCGAGACGGAGATGTAGCGTTGGATGTAGTGGACGCTTTGAAGCAAATGTCAAGACAGAGAGCAAGTGCTGGCAAGCAGATGCGGTGGAATTATTAGTTGAGATCGCATTGGAACGAAAGCGTGGGATTCCAACCTCGGCACTTGCACCACTTGCAGCGAGGTCTGGTGTCCCGAGTAAGCAAAACGCGCCCCGATCTGATTGGTGCTGGGTGGAGCCGAGGACTCCGTACAACCAACCAGTAGAAGAGCTTACGAGCAAGAGGCTGCCACCTCACGAGTCACGGTACTGTACGAGCAGGATGAAGATCGCGAAGATAGATTACGAAGCTAGAGTAACTGTGTGGTTCTTTCAACATATGCTCATATTCTGTCTGAAGAGAGAAAAAGGGTAACGTGTTGCACTGCACGTTCTGTGCCTGGCTGTCGACAATCGCTCAGAACGCAGCAAGTGATACACAGCCTGATAGCTGGCAAAATTGGGTACTTTGAGTACACCCCACCGTGAGACGTCCATCTCGACTCGCCTCCGAAACACAGAAGTCAAAACCCGCATAACCACTGCCGAAACAGCTCCTGACAATGCGCCAAATTTCAGTCTTCCCTTTTCAACCAATGTCGTACGCGAAAACTCATCGCTCTGATGAGCAAAGCATTGCTGAACGCTTCTTCCCGACGTTGGCCGGTTCTTTATCTCATACCTAGGCTGATCGGCCTTGTGTAAGTGGGTTGTGATGGTTGTTCACCAGTCTTTGCAAATAGCCGAAACATCTGCAGCCCACATGGCGTCTTGTTTGGAGGACAAGTATGTCGTTCTGCCACTTAAAAATTCCTAAAATAACCTCCTCCTGCTCCAACCTCACTGCTTCCTCTCGTCGTGCTTTCGCTAAATCTCATCTCGGTCGGGGGGGTCACAAGGGGTCCCATCGGGATCCTAGTATCCCAAGCATATCTGTTATGCTCGTTCTGCACCCAGCTCGAAGTGTTGGAATCCTTCAAGTTCCTCATCGATGGGCGACCAAGCCGAAAACTTCTTAGCCCACTACGCGAAGGTCCAGGTGGGCCACGCGTGACCACCGTGCCACTACGCTGCTGATCGGCCATGAAGGCATCCATCCGGACTGTCGTGCTCGCAGCGTCGGTCGAGCTTGAGACTGGGTCGAAGAAGCCTGAGCCCAGACTAAGATCGATGTTCGGACTCGATGGCTCAAATGGCGATCTACCCGAAGTACTCGCTTCGCTTCCTCGCCGCGAGCCTGGCAAACTTGGGACATATAGGCTAGGCGTGGGCGCTTCTCGTTCAGCCGAGGTATTTTCTGATGTCACCGCTACCGATGGTACGTTCGTGGGAGCTGCAGAATCTCGGGATAGAAGCGTTCGAAAAGCGCTCGCCGTCAGTTTGGGCGCAGTGTTGCTACGGTTCCGATTGTGATACCTTCTGATCACTGGTGGCATAGCTGCATCGTTGACTGGGTCATATTCTTCTCGCGCAGGCGACCTTGCAAACCCGGACGTGGTTGGGATGCCGTCAGTCGTGAACGATCGAAACTGTGGTCGTGCATGTGAGCCTTTGGCAACTCTTATCGAGTCTCGAATGGGTTTCCTGCGCGCAGGTCCTCCGAATGAAGATGCAGGGCTTATGTCCCGCGAAGAATGGGGACGCTCGTCTGGCGCCGCAGGTGGCATAGGCGCAAGATCTTTCATACTTATCGGTGAGTGAGACAGGAACGATAGAGCTGTTAACCAGATATAGTGTCGTTCCTGCGTCGGGGCGGTGAATTTTAGTGCTCGTTGGGGTGTTATAATTAAAATAGATCTGTTGAAGTGCGACCCAGTCGCGCTACCTTTGGGCATCGGGTTGTCGTCTTTGACATCGAGTACTGACTTGATCGTCACTAGATACCGATTAGCATGCAATCAAAAAGGGACTTCGGCAGGACATACACTTTCGACCACTCTTGCCCAGCAAGGCACTGCCGTCAATCGGCTGCTTGCTGGACCACATCACCGACCTTTCGTACGGAGATAGCCATACCCACCGCTTATGCCTTACACCAGTGCTTGCACTGTTGGACATCTCCTCCAAACTCTTGGTGGGATCCCACTCTTTCTCCGGCTTGCCGAAGGACTTTCTTCGACGAACATATTTGAACATCCACTCGCCAACCATGGTCTGCGCGATCGCGTCGACCACGGTTGTCTGCTGAACGGCAAAGGCATCAGAGTTCTCCTTCCGGTGCGTCGATGGTCGTCGAGGACCCTGCGCTATCGACGGTCGGGGTGCGCTTGCCCCAAAGTTGCCGAAGAAGCTGGCTGATATGACAGGCGCTTGCTGTTCTTGGGGCATTTTGAAGTTTGGCATCTCTGGAACGATCGAGACCCTGCTCTCGACTGGCGGCGATTGACTTCGAATTCGGGCTCTAGCTTGTGCTGCAGGGGAGATAACAGGACCAGATCGCGTTTTCCGCAGCGATGGCTTTGCCACTCGTCGAACATGTTTGGTCGGAGAAGCGTTGCTGCTACTTCGAGATGTTCGACCTCCGTCGCTTGCGGACTTTCCAACTCTTGCAGAGCTGTATCGAACAGGAATAGGCATTGGTGGCCTCACGCTATCACCAGACCCAAGAGACGACAGTGAACTTTTTGCTTGGTGAGCAGTTGTGCCACTTGATATCAAGACTGTCCGCCGTATGCTATTGGACCGTGAGGATGACACGGATTTGAACTGCTTGCTGGATTGTCGAGGGAATGGTTTGATTTTTGAATCGCCATCAACTTCAAAGTCGCGTTCATTCTCTTCGGACCTTCTAATTTGTTCGAGAGCGAATCGCTTCCCAGCCGCTACGGCTGCTTCGCTTTCTTCAATGTCGTCAAGGTCCTTACTTTGAGCCATAATCCTACCTCTAGAAAGAATGAGTTTGGTCATTGGTCGGTTGAAGAACTCATCGTCGTGAAATATATCATCATCAAAGTCGCCGGGTTCTTCTACCTCGTCAAAGCCTGCGAACATGCTACTTGATCGGACTGGACGACCAATTTCCCGCTTGCTTGGGCTTACTGGGCCGTCATCATTGATGGGTGGTAAAGGTTGAGGTGTGGTACGTCTCATGGACGAGTTAGCAGCGTTGGGTACGTTACGACGAACGAATGGCTGATGTTTGGTTTTATTAAAGCTTGAGGGAGGGGGTAAATTGGTCGGTATCGGAGGAGGTGGCATGCTAGGGTGTGGTGGAAGCATGTTCCTCTTGTCGATGCGGATTTCTTCTGTCTGGATGCCCTTCGAGTTGTATTCGCACAAAGAGTGGGCCTCGACTTGACAACCAGCACTCTTCGTCCGCGGAGGTAATTTGACCGCTGTAGCGTCCGGAGTCCCCGGTCGGGACGTGGGAGGTATAATCGCTATGGTAGGTATCAGTAGTTCACCAGTTTCGGTTTGTTCCGTATCCGTACGTCGGTGAGCTGCCACAGCGGCCGGTGCAACAATGCGAGGCGGGGTTTCGGTCTGGATAGCAATCTCGCGAGTCTCGATGGATTCGTCGATGGTAGCGAGTGCTGTCTCAGCAACTGATACAAGTCGTGGACTGGGAAGCTGCTCAGTTGTTTGACAGCTGGATGAAACCATAATCGGCAGATTCCGCAGATTGTCCTCCCAAGCATTGTCGCTCGTATCAACACTGTACTGGCCACTATCTTGACTAACCATGCTGAGCCTTTTGCTTGCTGTAGACGTATCTAGTGATTCTCGATTGCGTGGTGTGGGTGTCTCCAGAGATCTGTGTCGCTGGAACCTTGGAGTTGGTGGTGGTGAACACTGTATGCCGGTATCAACGTACACGACCTGAGTATGGGCTTTGCGTGAAGGTGATCCAGTTTCTGTAAGATCCCCCAATGACTCATTCGTGGTGTGCAGATCAGCTTGCTCGAACCCGTTGAACTCTACAGGCAAACCCAAAATCTTCCTGGCTTTGGATGATACTCTGGATACTGGTCTTGCGGCTTCTTCCGGGAGTGCATCAAGAGAAACGCGGCCATCCTCTTCAGGTTCGCTCGAACAGCCCTCTTCGATATTCTCGAGCGCATCTAGCTCATCTGCCAGGTTTATAGCGTCTCCGCTAAAAAGGCTCATTACGGAAGTCCGACCACCCGTTTGATCACTTGTCGTGGAATTGATACTTTGTCGTCTTGCTGCGAACGAGTCTCGTCGCTTTCTCGGGCTCCCCAAGATACTAGTTCTGCTTTGAGAGCGCCTCGGTGAGTGCACGTCGGCCGATTCGTGCATATGATGAGCTTTAGCAACCTCGTTCAAAACCACTTTCAGACGTCCCTCCGTGATATGAATCTTGGTTTCCAGGGTACGTTTTTCCAACAGCCAAGTATCCTTGTCCTTTTGCCACTGTTCTTGAATCCGGTCTGCACTGTCTTCGTGGGTATTTGCCCTTTTTTGAAGCTTCTCGACGGACGACCGAAGTTCCGCGGACTCTTTTAGTGCATCGTCTCTCTCTTTCCCAAGTTCGTCGATGGCAGACTGCGTTCCCCCTTCCAGAATTTGCATTTGTCTCCTAGCCTGCCTGATCTCGTTCTTCGATAGTAAAAGGCTGCTGTTGAGTGCCTCGTTCTCCTCGTGAGAATCGTGGAGATCCTGCTCGAGTCGTTCGATGTCTTTCAGCCTGCTTTCGACATCACCACGTAACGACAAGATCTCTGACACCAGGGCTGCATGTAATGTAGGCGTGAAGCGTCGTGGGTCTGACAATGGCAGTGACTCGTCAAAAGAATTGTTCATAGACTCGTTGCTCCCTCTTTTGTCTGATCGACCACCGGACGGTAGGTGAGGTGGCGTAGTAGCAGGTGACACATCCTCATACGTATGTGAAGTCTTCCGGGACCTTGAACTGGAGGGTGTCCTGTATGGCGTATCCGTGGGAGATGGCAAGGCATCGGCGACCTCGGATGCCATTGTACTGTCTGCCTCATCTTGCACGTGCGGGCTGATCTCGACGGAAGTGTCTATCATCATCGACTTGCGTCCCCCAAACCTTTCTGCTAACTGCCGAACCGTTGCTATACCGGCCCTGTTACTCGACATCCCTCAAGCCGTGTCAGACTAATGAGAGGATTGTCCCGAGTGCCGAGTCGCTCCTTCCACGGCGATTGTTCTCATAGAAGGCGCCTTTCGTGTGACATGGAGGCCACTGTGCGCCTTGGGATATACGAGAAATGAAACTCCACTAAAAGCAAAACCAAAGAATATGAAAAGAGTGTCGCTCAAAGAGTGTGTTCTAGCATGGACACATGTGCTACGACCAGAGTACAGGCGAACATGGGTGGTGCCGGTTGGGTTTGGGTCCAAGAAGCGGTGTCAGAGGTCAAGTTGAAATGCTGTTCATGCCGTGGTGAATCGAAGACCAACAAAAAATGAGAACTCAAGGCGCGTCAAACGGAGGATCCAGTTGCTGAGATGGGGTCCAAGCAGCAGAGTGCACGACGGGACGCGGAGTGTCTTCTCTGCGAGGGCTGAAGGCATGGCCAGCTGATTTGGGCCGAGTCAATGGAGCATGGAGGTCCACGGATGTAATGCTTCAGGGGTACCATTTGATTGGGAGGGCCGGAGAATTGGCCTGGTGGACCAGAGGCTTCGACTTTGAATGAACGTTAACTTGCATTCGGCTATCTCGACCCGGTGCGGCACCATTCGATCAGCCAGTCAGAGCCAGTCGTGGGTGCGATGCAAACGTTCCAAAGACGGCTGCAAGCTTGTTTCAGCACAGAATGGCGGTGCGGCATGGCCACCTGGCGTCGATCCAAGCATTAGTGGGAGGCTAATGTCAACGAATCCTTGTATTCTTCAAGCCGATGTCAAGCCTGGACGGCTGAAATTTGCAAGCTTTGAATACTTTTTGCTCGCTCGACCATGTGACCCGTGAATACGGGTCAGTCTGGATATGTATCACGCGCAACGCAATGCGAGTGGATTCTCGTCATGACGTCGGAAGCTGTTCAGCTCTGGTCCCTTTTTCCAATTTACAGCGGAAAGCTATGGCCGGTAGGGAAATTGAGTAGTGGTAGTAGAGTTTAAGAGCGAAGCGAATAGGCGCTACAGGCAGCTTGGGTGGGCTACTAGTACAGTCAAAGACTTTTCCCACACCGCAGGTTACACCAGTACCGTCGTCATAAAGAACTGCTCGTGAAAAGTACGTTCGAGCTAACGGCAACATGCATAGATTTGCGAGGAGACCCCGTCCTCCTGACGGCGGCCGTGCTGCTATCACAAACGATCACAGCCGCATCACAAGGGAGGCCGGAAAACGACCAGGTAAGTCTGACGAGTATTCTCCAAACTGCATCATGCACTTACCGTACTGGCCCTGTAAGGATCCCACAAGAAATATTCCCCGGCAGTTCCACATCGATCTAGTACCGGTCCGCAAGGCCGTACCAGCGCTCGAGACGCTAACGATTAGCTGCAGCTTGGTGCCAGGATTTGCTCGTTCCAAGTCTCTGGTCGTCTCCCACAGATTTTAGTCTCCTGAACACAGCTTTGCGGTCAGCGAGCTCGTAGGATTTTACGTGACGCATGAAAGGCCTTTCCGTTCAGACAAGATCTGCGACCGCCGCTCGAAGCGAAAACGAACCGGCAGATCTGAGCCGGGGTCGGCGAGAAACTCTCGGCATGATTTCGCTACCAGTAAGATCACCTGTGATGTTGCTCGGCACACTTTTATCGACTAGGATCAGATATGTCCTTCCCAGAAGAGCATGAGTCTGTGTTTTGTCCCCTTGTACATCTCGTGCTCCTGGTCCAAATCCATCCTCCTAAATTCACGCCACTTTTCTTCTATTCGAGCTGCCCGCATGTTCACAGTATCACAAAACTCGTTAGCGATGTTGCGCACATGGTCCCTCAGGCGCGGCCGCACCACGAATGAGGGCACGGAAAGGCCCCGAGAAAGAGCCCCGCTACCGGCGGTGGACCTGCAGTTGTTACTCGACATCGTGACGTACATTCGTGTACCTACCTCGGGTCACGACCATGAGCAGTTCAGATGCTATATCCGTGCATAATGGCTGACGATCTTTCGAGTTCTTGCACTGATATCAGGTAGTCTGGAAGAGCGAATTCCTCGCCATCGCCATAGAATAGGGATCGTTGTTTCTAGGTGCCCTTTACACAGGAACCCTTGCAACACATCTGAGTCGCCAACATGTCTCTTACCAACCCCCCAAAGGCCCTCCTAACAGACGTCTTCGGCACAGTCGTAGATTGGCGCACTACGGTGACGAACCATCTGATTAAAGAAGCCGATGAAACGCTGAACTCTCCCTCCGCCTCGATCCCTTCCGCAGTCCGTGCCGCAGCAGACTCGGTAGACTGGGCTGATTTCGCCGCGCAATGGCGCCAGTCGTACTATCAGTTTACCCGCTCCTACGACCCTTCGCAAGGAGGTTTCAAGAGTGTGGATCAACACCACTTGGAGGCACTGATCCAGTTGCTGAGGAAGAACAATCTGGGGGGCCTGTGGGATGAACAAGAACTAACAGAGACGAGTATGATCTGGCATTTTCTAGACCCGTGGCCGGACTCTGCGAATGGTCTGAACATGTTGAACCAGAAGTTCGAGACTGCAACCTTATCGAACGGAAACACAAGTCTGCTTACAGATCTGGCAGAATATGGCAAGCTGCCCTACAAGCACGTCGTCTCTGCAGAGGAGTTCAAAGCATATAAGCCGCATCCAGATGTATATAACGGTGCTGCCAAGCGGTTGGGGCTGGAGCCAAACCGGTGTGCGCTGATTGCTGCGCATCTAGGAGATCTGGAAGCATCGAAAAAGTGCGGGTATCAGACAATCTACATCGAAAGATCGCAAGAGGAAGGTTGGGATAAGGAGAAGGTTGAGCAGGCAAAAAAGGATGGCTGGGTGGACATGTGGGTGAAGGAGGACGAAGGCGGTTTCGAAGAGGTTGCGAGAAGGCTCGGCTGCACTCATCCCGAGAAGGGCATGTATCATGAGACCGGAGGTATAACAGGTACCACGCCGCATCCGCCAGCTGGCCACAACGACAAGTCATCGACAGAGCAACGGGCGAAAGAGGGTACATACCAAGAAGACTTGGGTATAACGGACACATGAGGATGGGGATCAGCGCTGAGCCTACAAAGGCCTTGGCTTCGTTTACGGCTTCGAGTTAGGCTTCACGTCCATCTTCAGTCGTACTAGGGCATCTTCCCGATGATGATCAAAGTGTTTCTCGGTAAGTTAATGCCGTACCACCTACAAGGCCTTGATTGAGCACCTGTCAGGCCGCGGCAAGCCACCAGACAATTTCTCTATCGTAGCACTTTATCTCGATCCGACAACCATTGTTGTTGGTCTGACCTGTCCGCGATTACCATTCAACCGATGATGATCTTCAGCGAGTGGACCTGTATTGGCATAATGCCCAGCGCAAAATTGCAACGTCAGGAGGCTTGCATGCTTAGCTACGAGTAATTCAGCGTACAGAGGCAGTTTCAGCTAAGCATTGGCGTTCCGAGCATGAACCTGCAATATCAATGCTTTCTCCATTCTCATTCGAGCCTGTATCAATCTGGTCATGTCTCATACTGGGATATCATCATCCTAGCAACCAACAGTCCGCGCACGCTTCCACTCACGCTCTGCTCCAAGGTCCACCTTCCACACCAGTCATCCATCCCCTCAACAGGCCAAATGCACATGCGGCACCCCGCTCTTCTTCTCCGCCTTCTTCGCAGCCTTGTACCACTTGGCATTCTGGTCCTCGTACTGCGTCGTGCTCGTGCTTCGTCCCGTCGACTCCTTGCTCGGGCCCGCATCCCCGTCTCCATCCTCCACCACGCTCTCGCCCTGCGTCACGAAGCTGCCCATGTTGGGGCTGCTCGAGGCTGCGGTGCGCGGGGAGCGCATGCTGGACGTTAGGTCGGTCTTGCCGTTTGCCCTGGAGCTGTAGGCGCTTGTATTGGCGTTGGCGTCTGTGCCGGCTCCGCTCTGCTCGCGCATGTGCTTCAGGGCCGTAAGGCGGCCGTTGTCGATGTCTTCGTCGTCTTCGGCCCAGGGGTCGTAGGCTGTTAGGGGTCCGCGGGGAACGACCAGTGGTTTGTCTTGGGCGTCTTTGCCCCACGTTTGGCGCCGTTTGGCGTTGGTGTATCCGTATCGGTAGATGTCGGGGTGGGTCGTGTCTTTGAAGACGTTGCCCTTGGGGATGTTGGAGGCGTTGTGGTAGATGCGGCGGAACCACCGGTAGATGCGTGGGTAGTCGGAGCGGATGGATTTGAGGTTGCACATGAAGATGGTGTGGTATGCGGTGTCGAAGCGGGCAATGGTGGTATATAGTCTGAGATCTGCTTCGGTGATGTTGGAGCCGAACAGGAACGGGCCGCCGTGGCAGGCAACTGGGTTGGACAGGTGTGCTTCGAGGCGGTCTAGAGATTCGAAGAGCGGGTACAGACTCGAGTCGTATGCTTCCTGCGAAGTCGCGAAGCCGCACTTGTAGACGCCGTTGTTCACGGTGTTGTAGACCCACTCGTTCATTGCGTCGATTTCGGACAGGAGATGTTCCGGAATGAGGCCTTTGCTGCCTTTGTTGGCCTCGCGGTACATCGGCTCGATAAGGTCGTCGAATTCGGTGTAGAGCATACGGATGATTTCACTGGATTCGTTGTTGACTATTGTCTCGGTCTTTTTGTCCCAGAGAGTGGGGACGGTGTAGCGGCCTTCGTACTGTGGATCGGCCTTGCGGTACAGTTGCTTGAGACCGGCGAACCCGTAGAGCGGGTCACGATCAGAGGAGCCATTTCGGCCTGTGAAGAGCCAGCCGTTCTCAGTCAGCTCGAAATCTGTGTAGATCATCTGAACCACGTTTTCGAGGTTCTTTAGGACACGGACGAGAATAGCTCGGTGAGCCTGAAAGATGATGATTAGTGCATGTTTTCGTGGGCGCAAGAGGAGTCCCATCTGACGGTGCTGGTGGTTTGAACATAGCCTAATTGTGTAGCCCTAGTCTCGTAGGGACCATGACTGGCGATAGCCATTTTCACACCCTACCGACAAGGTGGAAAGAATGCAGTGATGGTCAACATACCCAGGGGCAGCCGAGATTGCAGTAGAGCGCATAGCGACCTTTCTCGGCGGGAAATTTCGAGTTTGGGTCTTTTGAGATCCAGTCTCGGAAGACGCTGTCCTTTCGTCGAAAGTGGCCGTCTTTGTCTGCGTGCTGGTGAGTTGATCTTGGAGCTCCCTACATGACAGAGGTCAGACGAGAATGTGAAACCAAGCTTATGATGCTTACTGTGTCACCCATCTTGTCGTAGCCTGCCGTGACTACGATCGAGTCTGGGTGGGTTGGGTTGGTTATAAGGTTAAAAATGGAATCGAAGAATAGCCGATCAGACACCTGAAGAGAAGACCACTGTTTCTTGATTATCAGTGCTTGACGTCCAAGTTGACTACTCCAATGTGTGAGAAGCTTGAGCACAAGCCTTTTTCTGGCAATGTGTTTCGAGACTAAGAGGTTACAACTATTATGAGAGAGGCGATGGGTATTACAACGTGGTGCTTTGAACGCTGTTGTCAGCGCTTACTCGACGTAGGTGGCAATGTCTTTGCTGTTCGCTTGCCCACTTGGGCCACTGACTAAGCACAGTTTCCGGATTTTGGCTGCTTTAGCGCCTGCGATAGGTCAGGCAGATACCAAGCTTTTGATTTCGGTGTCCGTGGTAGCGTCCCAGTTATGGAGCGACGCGTATGTCGAAGAAGGTCTGACAACAACATCATCACTCAGCCATCGCCATCAGTGTCGTAGGCTTCCATCCCAGCATATACCGGTAGTGTTCATTCGACTACTCACAGCTCGATCTCCATGAAGCAGCTGTCTACCGTAGTCTGTGTTGATAGCTGCTGCTGCTTGACGTACAAATGGTCAGCCTTAGTGGCCGGCAGACTTGGCACTTCCCATCATGATGGGCCACTATGACTAGTGTCTTCTAGAGCTCCAGACCCTAGGAGTAGGTTTCAAGGTATGCGGAACAACAAGGAGGTTTGTCGACAAGTTGCCGGCTTAGAAGAGCAGGCGTGTGCCGAAGATTCCTGCACGAAGGCAAACCAAGGCGAAAGAGTATTGTAATGTCATTCATGGCCGCCTTGATAACGGTTTCTGAATGACGTTCTACCGGAAGCCACTACGAGTGCTGAGACCCGTACATTGTCCGAGCTTATTACTAATCAGGCTGAATGTGTGCAACCTAAGAGATAGTCTCAGTGAACTCGATTACTTATCAAGTTCTCAGTCAACATAGGCAGAGGTCAGACCTTGGACGGGCAGCTGGCAAACAGGAAATCAAGCGCAAAATAACGAGACATTGGGAGAGTGTCTGGCAAGTATCAACCTGGAGGACCAAGCCAGGCGTTGCAGCGCTGTGGTCAAAGTTGTCCACGGTCCCTGGACGTCCTACCTGATATGTTCACGGAATTGAGGCGCTGCTGTCGTAAAGCACAGAGCGGTGGTGATGCTATGCGAGTTAGCTGCCAACGACTCTGAACACGTGGAGGCAGGTCAGACCCTCGTGCCTTACTAGGACATTATAATCAAGCGACGTTTCGTGCACATGGATACATTGAGATGGTCGGAAAAACACAATATGAAGCTGGGAGAAAAGCCGAAAACGCGTCAGTGCAGTGGCTTCGCGCAGTTTTGCAACAATGCTATCTTATCTCAGACGATGTCGCTTGCTCCTCGAGGTGGCCTGATGGGAAAGGACGAGACGGAATTAAGCAGTGACCGTGCACATGGCGTTGACTTCCCCGGCTCTGCATCGCAAGTTTTCCTAGACCCAAAGCTAATGTTGCCCGTTTGGGTCACTTGGCGAATATCACCTGAGCTGCATAGCCGCTATGCTCATACTACTGCTTGTTAACCCTTCACTTCTTGCCGTGCTCCGAGGGTAAGTTCAAGAGGTCGAGATTGGTTGAGTGGACATGGTAGCAAGCTAGGAGCCAGCAAAGCTCGTTGAAACATTTATTATTCATCAGTGATGTGGTACTTTCGGAAAGCGGGTCATCACATGTGGGGAGGTATTCGAGTCAAAAGTGATTTCGGCGAGTTTTTTTTGGAAATAACTCGAAGACGGTGTTGCGTTACAGCAGTAAACCCTTCGTCGAGGTTGCTTCTTTCTAACAGGCACTTGTCAGATCATGATCTGCTGACCAGAGTGCGCCTCCATTTGCTTCTGGAGAAGGCCATCGGTGCGCACTTCGAGTCCACTGATCAACGCTGACTACACAAATTGAATTTCCATCGAGACTTCGACCACGGGAATACTTCGGAGCATCGCGTCGCGTACCACACGTGCCACGTGCGAGTGACTGCAACGTGGGTTATCAGGCCTCATAACGTAGCGTACGTGGTGGCAGTCTCAAATATGGCACCAGCGAGGGACAACGAAGAGTGCGGTTTTTTCTGCTAGGAAATGCCGTCCCGACCAAGGTGTAGAACAAGCTCGTCGGGTATGTTAGCAGCAGGCATTGACCGCGTATAGTGGATACTTACTGGCGCATGATGAATCTGCGACGGTGCTTTTTGCTTGCTCTAGTTTTCGGTCCCCAGGCTGCCGGGAGGGGGTCAAGTGCTTAGCTACTACACAATCGGCAAAGCTGGGATTTCGTCTCGCATCCTGGCGAAATCTTCTGACGACCAGGTCAGTTGTTATTGGCCGGTGACGATCTTTTAGGATCTGGTCGTGTAAGGTACGCCGCTTGGTCCCTGGTGTGCTCCAGTCAAGTCCTGGCCTCTTCCAGAGCCGTCGGGAAGGACTCGTACCTAGCCCTTGCTCCGGTGGGTCAATGCTCCCAGGGATTGCGTGAAGAGAGACTGAACGGTACCTCGTCAAAGTAGTAGCATCAGCACGTCGAAATCAAATAACCGTTTGGGCGCATTGGGAGTGCAGGCATCCAGTAAGCGACATCCGAAGACCCAGCGGCAGGTGCTATCCACCAGAGGAGTGCTGCTGGCTTAAGTTTGTTGACTGTTGATTTTACTGGCAACCTGCATCCACAACCACTTCGCCAGATCATATCCAAATCACAACACATCTGCTTGCACGTTCGAGATACCAGTCTGAAGTCGTTCTTAGCATCTGGACGAGTTGTCCATCTCTCAAGTAATTCATCGTTGTTCTGGTTCGAGCTCTAGGCGTTTCGGTGGTCCAGCCTACAGGTCCCGACGGGGCCCCGCGAAACATAATCCGCACAGCTGCTGATCAACTTTTCGGGTACTGGGCTTTCTCCTCACTGTGTAGATCATCAACAAACTTCCAGCTCTACTGCACCTCTCAATCACTGTTAGTGCGTGGACGACGTGGAGAGCGTCGAACTGCAAAGACAGCAGTACACTCGCACGTCTTCGAAGGCGCTGTCGGTAGCAAGAGATTTTCGGGACATCCTGCAGCATCGACCCACCCACCTGCCGAGCATAGTACTCATATTCCTTGTCCATACTCGCTCCTCGTTCACACCTGCTTTTACAAAAGTTTTGCACCGACTCGCTCTCAGCATTCTTGCCAGAAGCTTTCTATCTTCTTGAGAGCCCACCCAGCAGCTAGACTGCAACACTGTCTCCACGCCATTGCCACTCTTTACGCGATCGGGACTGCTACCACTAAGATTATCATCCATACACGGAGTATTGTCTAGACCACTGGAATATTTCCCGGCAGCGGGTGTCTGTAAGAGCTCCGTCTTCGATTCGGATGCTGGTCCATTCGCAGTTGTTGGACAATACAGTTGGTGCACAATAACGCCTTCCGTGCTGTACCCTTTGCTACGGCCCAGCGAGTAGGATCTTGCAAAGCCACACGGTACGACCCGCAAAGATGGCGGGTAAAATGACACTCTACAAGCTGGTGGTACTGGGCGACGGTGGTGTTGGTAAAACGGCTCTGACCATCCAGGTAAGGCAAAACACATATACTCCTCTCGAGCACGTGGCTAATGTTTCTCAGCTATGTCTCAACCACTTCGTGGAAACATATGACCCTACCATCGAAGACTCATACCGTAAGCAAGTTGTCATAGACGCGCAAGCATGCATGCTCGAAGTACTCGACACTGCTGGCCAAGAAGAATACACAGCATTGAGGGACCAATGGATAAGAGATGGTGAGGGTTTTGTACTCGTATACAGCATAACATCAAGGAATTCCTACGATCGCATTCGCAAGTTCTTCAACCAGGTGCAGAGGGTCAAAGAATCACACCATCCAGGATCGCCTACAGGACACACTTACCTGCAGGCCCAGATGCAGAACGGGCCAGTCTACTCAGGTCCAGTACCTGTCATGCTGGTGGGTAACAAGAGTGACAAACATCACGAACGGGAAGTTTCCTCTCAAGAAGGTCAGGCGCTGGCAAAGGAGCTGGGCTGTGAGTTCGTCGAAGCCTCCGCTAAAAACTGTGTAAATGTTGAGAAAGCCTTCTTCGATGTGGTTCGCTTGTTGAGAAGACAGCGACAGAATCCTATCACGTCCTCAGATAAACGGCCTACACAGTCACACGGCACGAGACATCATCACGACTCGGATGGAGGAAGACATAGCCGGCCACGACGAAGTACCAAATGTGTCATCCTATGACCCGGTCGACTACAGTTTTTGGATGTATAGAACTTGACATGAAGGCGCCTGCCTCGTGCAGTCGAGTTGCCGAGGTCCAAAATTCGAAGGGGTAGCCACATCGCTTGCGGATCATGGCACGTACGGCATGTTGATGTTCTGGGACCTCCGGCTTATGATTTCTACATCGAGGATAGCCACAGCTGAGACGGGCACATGGCGCAACAGAAATTGTCACCATGCTTTAGCTGTGCGAGGGTGTTCGTTGGGCGCTTCCACTGATGATGAGCGCCATGCACACGATGTCCTTCCTATGGCTGCATCGTCATCCTTCGAAATGCCAAAACTTTAGAAGATCTCAGTCTTACAGCCAGTTTCGAGCTGGTGTTCAAGGGAGAGGCCAAGAATAAACGTCAGCACACGCGCCGGGCGATTCGTAAATCTCATGCGCTGAACTACGACACCGTCACGTCTTGCGACGGCGAATGCAACAAACTCAAACATGGCACAGTCCACTGCGGGCTGGCACTTTTGCGGCAGCCTGTGAGGCTGGTCGAAGTACCAACCATTCTCGCTCAGTTTATCACGGTGGTATACAATCGGAGGCACAATTAAATGCGTGCCAATGCGGCTAGACCGGTGCTTCATGAAGTGAATCTGCATGGGATATATGGTTCGTACATAGGGAAGCCAAGGCCACATAGTTAGTATGCGGCCCATGTTCGAAAGACCTCAAGCGAGAAAATGCCATTGAGAGTATTTTCCGGGTCATATTTGAGCCACTGCCGCTATGGCGCTACGCTACAAAAGTCCCAAAGACTGTGCGGAGATGCGAGCTTAGCTCGGTCGCTCCAGATTGCTGTTGGTGCCACTGCTCTGGTGAAGAAGCATCACAGGCCATGGCGTAACCTGTTGAAACCAGCCTTGCGAGCACTGTTCTTGATGTCGAGCTCCAGAAGCTGGACTTAGGTTGCAGATGGAATACATCTCATACCAGGAAATGGCTAGCCTTTCTATGAGCAAACTCATAGAGCACATAAGGTTGTGGGGCAAAGTTACGGTGCATGTTCAGTTTGAGTACTACCTCGCACAGGGGGACTTTACAGGCGATCTAGACTCACTAGTTTCAGTCCTGACATGAACATCTCGTGTCAGGAAAACGCTCTATGGCCAGGTTCATCTAGATCGTAACCAGCTCGACCCGAAGCCAGGTTCGGCAACTGGCTTAGTTACAGCTCACATTCCGCTCTGCGGAATTCACCAGGAGGTACAGCCTGCCAGTATTACACCGTATACTGAGCTACACTTTGGACCTCTGCAGGAGCTTAATAGTACCCTTACGGCACACGTGCTAGCACCAGTCGATCAGAGTCAACTCCGGTGTCCACATGACAGAAGATCCGACTCCTCAATAGCCACATCACTGGCACCGGAAATGTACCATCTTCGCAGTGACACAGAAACACCTCATACCCTGATAGTCCTCCTCATTGTTTTTTTTTGATGCAAGCTACGCACGGCAGTCACAGTCAGTGGCGCTACACGTACCTACCATGCCGCAAACGAAGTGGACACGGACAGGGCTGTTCTGCATGTACCGTACTTGTGATCACCCCCCAGCGATCTGCAAGTGGATCGACAACGTGTTAACGTCGATCAGCGCGATGTAGGCAGATCGAGGTCGCCCCCGAGCGCAGACCTGCCCCCGATCCTGGTAGAAAGCATATACACAAGCCTTGCTTTGAGCAGGGTCGGCTACGCGGAGTTTGCTGGGACTTGCCTGGTTCAGCCACGACAGGCTCGCTGGCGATACTGAGCGAGCCCGTGGGCCGTGGGCGCTTGCTGCGCGTATCCTATCTCCGCGGTTGTCCACTCTTCACTCGTGTCTGCGGTGTGTGACGAGGGAGGATCGATCCACTAACGGCTACTGATCATGGCGGGTCAGGCACCGAGTACGTACAGGCCTCAATCGTGAGTAACGATAACTTGTTGGGGAATGTCGGGTCGCGTAAATCCCTGTTTTATAGCCTAATTACGTTCTGGCTTCAGGCCGCCGGGGCCTTCCGGACCGCCTTGATTCTGTATCAGTGCACACCTAGGACATATGAACGGTACTATCTTCAGCTTGCAGATAATGAATAATACTACTAGACCTACTATCCCATGTCTTTTGTTGTTTGTGATCGAGGCCTGCATCACCGGCCCTACATTGACGCGGCGAAGCTTCCCTCCTGTGCTTGGCGCGTGGCGGACTCACTCTACCGCTGAGCACGGAATTTCCCGGTTGGGTTACTAGTAGTTTGACTGTTGCACGTAGGGGCTTCTCAGAGGTTGTCACGGTATCTACATATTGCGGGAAAGCAACGTGTTTGTGAGCACAGATTCCACTCACAGGTAGACTCGAAGATTCTTATGTTCTTCGTCGATTGTTCAGTGTTTGTTCGAAATGTACGGTAGATCTGTCATATATATATCTTGCTCGACTTTCTGCCTCCTAAGCTACAGCTGCAGAGGTGTCCAGTAGTTCGTGCATTGGACAGGCCTTCCCAGAGGTACACTAGCGATGATAACAGCATTTTGGGTAGGTCCATCTACCTATCTCTCGATCTTTCTCTTTTCTCGGTTTCGCTCGTGCGTGACGCTCCAGAACGTGAATCGTCAGCAAAGTCAGCCCATTGACCCCAAGTGTGGCTCGAGTGCTGCTCAAGCTTCTGTCCTTGGCTCCTCAGTGACACTCGGACTGATTGCAGCTGAGAGCAAAGCTCTACGGTCGATGCTGAAGATGAGGACATTGTTGTCATTGTAGAGTTTGAGAGCGACCTGATCTCCGTTAACATCGTAACGTGCCACTTGAAAGTCGGGAGGAATTCGCAAGACCGGTGTCTGCCCATAGTTGATCCATCGGTCGTGGATGTGCAGGAACCGCGAGGCATCCACTTCTTGACTCGACTGTTCGATGGCAGTCCTTCCGACCATGTATAGACCACAGTCTGTTGCAAGATAGGAGCTGTCCCAAGAGAAATCGAACCAGTTCACGGAGGCAGAGGGTTTGATTTCTTGATACACCGTCAAGCTTAGTGAGTCGCCAGAGGTGTCATCTTGCGGTTCGGATGTCGAGAGAGATTTTTCGATATCATACACTTTGATGACACCCCTCTCATCATACTTAACCTCGGATGCAAGCCACCGACCGTCGCGAGATAATGCACAACAATGTTGGTACGGCACTGACCGGAAGAGAGCAGGCCCTAGAGTTTTGACATTTCCAGTCAAAGGATCCCACACAATGACGATACATTTGATCCCCAGTGATGCTACACTCTGTCCACTGGGCAAGAATGCCACATTTTTAATGTATTCACGATGGCTCGAAGAAAGTGGCTTAACATTAGCCAGCGTCAGCGTTGCCTTAGCCTCTCCTGTAGCGACGTCCCAGACCCTGATTTCTTTATCAGATGCGGAAACGATCCGTCGGCCATCAGCTGAAAATGCCACAGCTGTAACAAGGTGTGTGTGGCCTATCAGCACCGTCTCAATCTTACCGGTCTCTGCATCGTATATTATGACTGTAAAGTCCGTGTTACCTTCAGACGCGATCTGTTTACCGTCGGGCGAAAAAGCTATACTTCCACTCGAAAAGTTCCATTGATCTGGGTGACCATTACGAGGCACGCCTCTTTGCGACCCCTTCACGCTCGTGTCCCAGATCTTCATGGTGCCATCCCAAGATGCGGATACAAGTCGCTGGTCGTGTGGGAGGAATGCCACTTGACTGATCATCAACGAATGGCCAACCAGTGTGTCTTGCGATTCTCCTGTCGTCGTATCCCACAGCTTGACGACACTGTCCAAAGATCCAGATGCAATCTGGTGGCCGCTAGGGGAGACTGCCACACCACTAACCGATACCATTTGGCCCACGAAAATCCTTTCACATAACGTCGTGGTTGTGTCCCACAGCCTGACAGTCATGTCCTCACTTCCAGATGCGACCCGTCTGCCATCGTGCGAAAACACCACAGCCTCCACAGAGGACTCGTGACCTATCAGAGTCTTCGTTCCCCCTCTCACGATTTCCCATAGCCTAATGGTAGTATCTCTGGATCCAGAAGCGATCTGCCCACTATCCGGCGAGAGAGCCACAGCCCCAACCTGATCTGAGTGGCCTACTAACGTCTCAACAATCGCCCCCTTGCTCACATCCCACAGCCGCACCTTGTTGTCCGCAGATCCAGTCACAATCTGCCGGGCATCATGAGATATGGCCATAGCAAGGATTGTGGCCGAGTGACCAATCAGTGTCTTCTCGATTAATCCTGTATCCGCATTCCACAGCTCAATAGGACCAGTATCCGATGTAGTAAAGACTAGTCGACCGTTCCTCGAGCACGCAAGAGATTCAATAGTTTGTGGTGAGTCCGTCGGATGTCTCACCAGGGTCCTCTTTATCTCCCCCGTAGTGGCATCCCACATCTTGATATCCATGAAATCAGCAGACACGATCAATCGGCCATCAAATGACAATGCCATAGCCGCGATACCACCCCCGTGGCCTGTTAGCGTTTGAATCAAAGATGGCCAATTGGATTCTACGGCCGAGAACCTCTTGAGCCAGTCTGGCACTCGGCTCAGGTTGTTTCTTCTGACAATACTGGCCTCAGGGCTGAACGCAATTCCGGAACTGTAAACCTGAAGCGGCCATGTGCGCAGTGTTGCATAATGTCGCATCAAGAACCGAGTAGCGTCTTGTACGATCCCAGCTAGAGTGAACGATTCTGCACACTGAATAGAAGATATGAGTCAGAAACAAAGGGTTGCAGGAGCAGGGATCATACTCACCTTTGTGATCTCGGTCAAGAGGCTAGCTAGGGTCTTGAGTGCTTCAACAGCGCGTGGGAGCTGGTCCAGTAGGCTGAGGCACTCCAGCCACTCCAAGATATGCGCCCCAAGGAAACGTTTCACATCTCCATTGTCTGCCAAGGCGTCCTGAACAGTAGTTGTGTCCTTGGCAAGATTAAGATGTTGAATCCAGAATACAGCCGCGTAACCTAGACTGGACAGTACGTCGGCTGTACCGTCCTGCAGGTCCTCGAGCATCACCTCTCGGGTTGCGCCGGGGTGTGGACAATTCAACAGGTTGACTTTCAGCTGCTTTGACATATGCGTGAGACAGTTCAGCGCGATCTCGCCCGAGCCCATGCGGTCGTAAGATTCAAGCGGAGAACAGGCGCCATCCAATTTCAAATATTCAAGGGCTGTCTGGTGCTGAAATTGGACGAACGCACCTCGTTTTTGAACAAAGGTAGCGCATCTATCAATCAATGTCTGGATGTACCGTTCATCATCAGACAACCCGGCCACAGGACCTACCTCATGCAGATTCAGAGGTCGAAAGGTTAATGTCATGACTTTGAGCAGCCGGATGCACCCCTTCACGATAGACTGTTTGCCACCGCAAAGCTCGGCAAACGCTCGACAGTAGATGTCGTCCAAACCTGGCCGAAAGCTTTGAATAGTCGCTAAAGTGTCTTCAGCAGATACGTCCTCGAGCTTTTGGCAGACCAAAGTGACCCATAGAAACGTGCCTTCCGCTTTGCGGTAGAGCTCTTTCTCAATCTCCTGTCGAGGAAAAGGATCGGGACTCCACGAGAGGTTGAGTTCATCTACTCTGTGGGTGATGTAAGTTTCGACGCCATGCGAGACGTGTTCAGAGTTCAGCTCTAGACTGACCAGAACTTGGTCAGTGCCTGCTAACAACCTTTGCTGCGCAATGTCCAAGGGCCGACTGGTCATGAGCCATTTGATCCGCGCAGGTTGATTAAGTCCTGTTCGAACAAGGGAACGTAGTAGCTCCGCCATACCGTCCTTTTGGCATTCGTCTAGAGCATCGACAACTACGTATACCCTCGAGCACTCACAAAGGTCCAGCATTTCCAAGAAGACGCCCCACAACGCTCGCCAGGAGCTGAGGTCTTCCTCAAAGCGTTCGTGTACCGCATCCCATCGCTCACGCAAACATGTGTGGAGAGATTTCTGCTGCTTCACAAGCCGCAGCATGAGACCTTTGATGATTGCTTCGACTGTGTTGAGTGTTTGATCTGCATTCTGACAGAAGAAATAGGTGACCAGGTTCGTGGCCTTGGGCTTTTGCGCCAGCTCTTCTATCAGCCCAATGGACATCATGGTCTTCCCCTTACCTGCACCGCCCTTGATCCACAGCAGGCCGACATCTTGTCCATCGCGCCAGTTGAGATAGACTGGATCTTGCAAAATCCACTTGAAGGAGTCTCGAAGCAGCTTGTCCTTACTGTCTCTCAATCGAGTCTTCACCGCGAACGAGTCGGGACATCGCAAAGCACGCAGACAGGCACGATCGATCTCGTCGTTACTGTAACCTAGACAACATTATAAGCGTCTTGCTTGTCCCTGTTTCAAGCTGTTGTGGTGGAGACCATTGCTGACGTCTGCAACAGTTAGGGTTCTTACTAGACGGCGTGGTGACATTAACAGCTCCACCACCAGTGTTGAACGTGTTTCCGATCCATTGATCATTACCACTCTGGTATTGGCCTGGGAACTCACTGCGTTGGTGCGGCGATTCCATCGTACATGAGAAGCACCATGACTGACTCTGCTCGTGGTCGAGAAGTTTGCAGCTGGCCTATGCAGCTGGCCTATGCAGCTGGGGCATTTGTCGCAGATAACTGCTGCATTGGTCAGCCGCAGGGACTCAGCCTGGTTTGCTTGATGCTGTTAGGCCTATAACGGCAAGTGCGGCCAAATAGCCACTTGTCTACGTTTTGAGTCATTCCCATACTTTAGGTAGCTAGCTGCGTACCACTACAATGCGAATCATTACTGAGCAGTCATTCAATCCTCTCAGGTGAGCAAGGGGCCTACCAACCTAGAAAGCCATCCAGCCGCCAAACCTGCCCAAACTTTGTGCTTGCTGCGGACGGACTACTGGCGGATTTAGCCTCATTTACAAGCAGACTCGGAGTCAAGGCACCCCAAAGTGTAAGTTGGGTGAAGATATAACGCGACGCGTCCACTGAGGCCAGTATTACTAAGGCAAAGGACGCGCAACTATTCAGAGTAGACAAGTAAGACCTATGGTCCTTCATTATGCATCTCATCTCATCAAGCTTTAGCTCTAGATGTAATACATACACTACATATACATCAGCAATACATTTATCTGGCCACCCCTCATAACTTCCCCTTTCCAGCAGCAGCCTTCCCCTCTCCCCTCGGCACCTTTCTATCCATGCCCAAAGCCTCCACATCCTTCTTCTTGAAGTAATGCGGCGCAATCTCCATCAACCACTCCGGCCGAATCGGCATAACATTGCGCATATACTCCTTACTCGTGAGCACAGCCTCGAAATAACTCACGTACTTCGGCCGCGTCTCCATCATCGTGCTGCTGGGGTGGATGTACACGACCTGACTGCCGCTCTTAAGCGTCCTGTAGCTCTGGCCGTCGCGTTGCAGACGCGCTGTGTTAGGGAAGTAGCCAGATAGCAGCGCCTTAAGGATGGGGTCCGAGTTGTTGGAACCGCAGGATTTGTCTGCGTCGACTTCGATACGGTCACAGAGGCGCGCGAGCTGGTCGCGGACATCGTGCGCGCGGTTCAGCGAGCGGATCTGGAGGAAGTTCTCCTTGGCCCAGATGGGTGAGTACTCGTTGTCGACGAATTCGTTCCAGATATTCAGCAGGCTCATGTGGTCGCCGCCGTCTTTGTTCGTGAAGCGGTTCCGCGCCGCGTCCGCGTGGACTTTTTTGTCTTTTGGGCGGAAGAACAGCGACGCTGACTCACCGAGCATGGCGATTATGCTGAGGACTTCGACCGTGCAGTTGTATTTGTCTGCGGCGATTAGCGCGCGGGATACCATGGGCTCATCAGGGACTTCGGCCATTTGGCGGCCGATCTTGGTGAGGTCACCGGCATTATTGAGGGCGCCCAGGGCGTAGAGGAGTTCGACGGCGCGGACGATGGTGTCAGTGGGCGGCGGGTCCATGAAGTCGAAGTCGAGGAGGTCGTTGATGCCGAGTGATTTGAGGAGAAGGATCATGCTGGTAATGTTTGTGCGTTGAATCTCGGGCGTTGTGTTTGGTTCGAGCTCGTTTTTGTAGGCTTGGGAGGTGTAGAGACGGAAGCATTTTCCTGGACCGACTCGACCGGCTCGTCCGGCGCGTTGGCCTGCTGAGGCGCGACTGCAGGGGACTACGACTAGGGAGTCCATTCCTGTTCTGGCATTGAAGTGGTTTTCTTTCACGAAGCCAGGGTCGATCACGTAGACGATACCGTCGATGGTTAGCGATGTCTCGGCGATGTTGGTTGCTAGGACGACTTTTCTTGAGTTGGGTGGTGTTGGCTCGAATATCTTGGCTTGAAGCTCGGTGGGTAGATTGGCATAGATGGGACATATGATCATTTCTTTCACTTTATTGCCGAGCTTGCGTGCTGTTTCGGTGAGATTGAGCTCCATGGCTTCGATTTCTTCTTGACCTGTCAGGAACACGAGGATATCGCCAGTGGGCTGAGTGATATGTATCTGGAACACTGTCGTGATGGCTGCGGCCAGGTAGTTCGCTTCGGGCTGTGCTGTGTAATGGACATCAACTGAATATCGTCGGCCGGGAATGTTGAAAATAGGAGCGTCATCAAAGTATTTCTGGAACTTGGCCGCGTCCATGGTGGCAGAAGAAATCAGTAATTTGAGATCTGGTCTGGCTTTGGCAATATCCTTCAAAAGACCACAGGCAATATCAGTCTGGACTGTCCGCTCGTGGGCTTCGTCGATCATCAATGCTGAATATTGAGACAGCTCGGGATCCGTCAGCAACTCTCGGAGCAGCATACCATCAGTCATGTACTTCAAGACGGTCTTATCGTTCGTGTTATCTTCAAAACGGATGGCATAACCAACTTCACTTCCCAACCTCTTGCCCATTTCTTCTGCGACACGGGTTGCAACGCTCATGGCTGCGACTCTCCTGGGCTGAGTACAACCAATTTTCATGCCGCCTTCTGTGAAGCCGGCTTCATGCAGGTATTGGGGGATCTGAGTTGTCTTTCCAGAACCAGTCTCTCCAACGATGATCACGACCTGGAACTGCTTAATAGCTTCAATGATCTGATCGCGGAACTGGTAGATAGGCAGACTCTTCCGCGTCTCGTCAATGCTTTTGGCCTTTGCCTCGGCAGCATTCAATCTCTCCATCATGTCTCTCTTCTCTTTCGACATAACCTCTTTGTCTCCGCCCAGAGTTTCACTCATCATGAAGTTCAGCCTCTGGCTCTCATCGAAAACATAGTCATAGCTCGAAAAGTCACCAACCTCACCCTTGACGCCTGCAACACCGGCAAGATTGCTCGTAGCTTTTGCACGCCTCAAGGCTTCCTGCTCCCATTCTTCATGCTCGCTGACGAACTTCTCTCGACCATGCTCGTCTCTGTTTGCATACCGGCTGTACAAAGCGTCCTCCTTTTTCTTCCTGTCCATCTTGCCCTTCTCAGTGATGTAGTCTTCTGGCATGGCATAGCCATCACGCCCTTCGTCGATGGCATTCTTCTGCTCTGCGATACGCAAGACTTCCAGGTTGCGCGCAAACTCGGCTTTCTCGCGCTCCGTGAGACCATCGGGATCGTCGCGAAGTTCACGCTGTTCATCAGCGACCTGTTTGCGCAAAAGGGCTAGGCGCTCGGTCTCTCGCTTCTTGAGGTAGTCTTGCCGGGAGCGCAGCCGCAAATCTTCTAGGGCTGCTTCTCGAGCCTCTTTGTCGTCTGCTAACCTTCGTCGTTCAGCCGTTGTAGCGTCTCTGGCCTCCGTCACATTCTTCTTGTTTGACGCTCTGTCCTTCTCACGGTCTGCAAGCCTACGTGAGAACTCATCGCGCTCTCTTTTGTCTTTCTCTTCGGCTGTCTCTTCAGGTCGTGGTGGTGGGGATGGTGATCGTCGAGATGAGGCTGTCGCATGGCCGTTAGACAATTTCCGTCGCTTTGCGCTTGGATCAGGAAAGTCTTGCTCTGCTTCTTCCTCCTCTACCTCCTCCTCTGAGACATCTTGGTCGCCCCACCGGTCGTCGAAGTCTTCATCACCTGGTGCTTTGCGCCTTCGATCACGATCGCGACGGCTGCGCTTCTGGAAAGCGGTGCCACTGGACGACATCCTGATAGACTACGGCTCAAATTTGCTGACCAGTGCACAAACGTTCGAGGCAGAATTTAGTAGTATTGGTGGATTTGCGGAAGACCTGCATCCGAGCATGAGACTACAGAACAGCTGGGCGCTACCGTTCAGCGTCGGAACTGTGATGTTTGGTGAGCTTCACGAGTACCTGCCAGATACGATCCTTATACCATAGAACTGTAATTCATGGCATAGCATAGGTCGTGGTTATCGAAGTTGTGAAGGTAATCTACTGAATTTCTTGAGAGGTAGATTGATGCCTAGGTGCCTTGATTAGGCGAATATCGTGTGGGGAAGGATGGGACCCCTGCTGCCTTTCATTTACATTGCGCTGGCACAGTCTCGGAGCAATTGCTGATTGCATGCTCTACCTCAGTATTATGTGAGGTGCTTAGAGAAGCTGAATCATCCGATAATGACTGAGATTGATGGTCAGTAGCTAACTTGGGGGCACGGTACAAGGCTTTATAGTTAGGTGAGCCTTCCCCGTTGTATTCCGCCGTCGTGATCGTGCAAAGGCGATTACCGACGCCTCTACGTATGACATGGTATGCTGCTTGATGATTCCAGCAATACCCGTCTGCATCAGGCTCACTATGATGTTGTGATAATAGGTACCAGCCTCTATCGGCAAAGGCTATGCATTCGATTACGATCCTCTTCTGTCGACTTTGAGCACGTCTGGAAGTGCTCAGTAAATTTCCGGTATGGCTCAAACACTTACTTGCCTGAGCGTAAAGCTTTGCGAAGAGCTCCAGAACGACAATACATAGAGGATCAAGATTCTTAGACACAGTTGTCTTAGCGCCTGCTCGCATGGTTCTGCTGCAAAGCGTAGGTCCACAATGGGCCATCCCAGGCGCAGTGGGGAAACTGAGGCGAATGGAATTGAGACATTAGATGGTGCATTACCTGCCAGGCTCTGTAGGCTCAGCAGGTTGCTGGCGGGCTGGAACGAGGCCACTGTTGAGTCGAAAGCATGGTGTACTTAGAAGTATTGCTACACAGCCTTCAATGGAAGCGAAATCACCTTCGGGTAACTCTTTACATGTCTTCCAAGCATTGTCCGTTCTACCGTCTTATGGATATGGTAGTGTTTCGCCAGTACACCCGCAACAATGCAGACGTCTTGATGTTACAGCACCGGCGTCGCCATGCCGCGAACCATCTACTTTCCTTGTGAACCGAGGAATGATTAGATTGGTCACCGCCACGTACTCTCTTAATTTCGGAACACGACATTGTAATGCGGCCCGGGCAGCGTTAATGACGACCCTTGTCAACGTGAGATGGAAGCTGCCGTGCTGCATAATGGCCTCACCCACGCCGAAAGCCGACGATAATTGTATCGATAGGTTAACGGGATTGTCAATTTCCAGAAGGTGCAACCCCTGCACCCCTCAAAAGACATAGTCTCCACATCTTCATTGCTTCGCGCCTTGATTATGCTCACCCTTGACGACGTGTCTGGCTGAGACAACGACAGTGTGATTGTACGCAAGGCGTGGATACGGCACAGGTAAGATAGGAATGTTGGTGGGGAGTATGTTTGATGTAGGACTTTAGGCTGCATAGTTGTGCAGAGTGAAGCTGACAATCAGGGTCCTGAGCATGCCCGAACTCGAGGCAAGTGCAGGACCCTTTGTTTGGAGCAGAACGTGTTCACAGCTTGATGCCCAAGGAACATGCACCAAGAAGCGGACCGTCAGCAAGATCAATCGATAGCGTCGGGTGGAATGCTCGTGCGAAGCCCCAAGGTCAATGAGCTAGGGGGCGTCGAAGCTAGCTCGTGCTAGCGGGCCGAAGTGGCTGCTACGACTGGGTGGAGACCAAGTCCCAGGCGTGATCTAGCCTCTTCGGGCTGCGGGAGGACAGAAGGTAAACAAAGAAACGCGTCTAGTCGGTTTTAGTGCGTGGCCAATGATCATCTGTCATCGGCCGATTTCCCTCGTCCACACGATACGTCTGTCGATTTCTCTCTTGTGCACGTTTGACTTTGGTACGCTTGCTGTTGAAACGTAACCCTGCCCGAAGGAGCAAAACAATTGCGAGCAAGTGCAAACTGAGAGAAGGACCAGACGACGTGGCTTCTTTCACCACTGTGTTTTGCGACCAGCGCACGCGCCTTCCACCTCCATCGCTTACACGCCGAGAATTCCTTCCGCTGCGACCGATCGCATGACCTGGACCCTGTTTACCTGACCAACTAGGCAGTAGGCAACATCATCTCACCCTGCGCACACCACGACGGTCACTTTCTATACGGCCCAAAGAGTAGACCTTGGATCAGACCTTGGATTCCAACCACAACCACGGTATCACTGCATCAGAACAACCATATCGGCATCTCACGGATCAACTTTGTCGAACACATATAGCATTCAACTCACACTGCGTCATCACCTCAACTCTGTATTGTCGAGCGTCGTCACTGTAAACAAAGTAATTGTGTCGGTATTACACGATCGCGGCTCGAGCTAGCCTGAGCGTGGCAGCTCTGGCAGACGGCGCTGTTGTCGCATGGCAACAAGGACCATCGTTAGCAAGTGATAGCACAGGCTGTGGCACAGGAGAAGTGAAAGCACAATGTTGACGAGTTATTCACCACAACGAGAGGGAGGCGGCATGATGCAGTTGCACTCGCCCACCCACAACAATCATCATTACGACCCTCATTCAGCCATCAGAGAGATCCGTCGCTCGCTGTCAAGATCACCATCAAAGCCATACAACTTTCGATCTAGCGTAGCCGGTACCCCATATCAGCCATCACCTCTATCACCATCACGAAAGGCTGCATCTGAGAACTTCCTTAGCTTTCAAACCATGGCTTCGCCACACTCGACACGATCTGCTCAGCCAAGTAGGATACAACGACCGACTTTGCGACGAACTGCGCAAACAATCAGCTCACTGCGCACAAGGACATCTCCCAAGAGCCCTTCGAGGCGTACATCAACCGATTCGAACGAAACATCGAACAACAGCCAAGCTCTGCGGAAGAGGAGATCGACGGAGATCGACGACGACATGGATTTCCTGCTTGAAGACAACAAGGAAAATATATCTAAACATAACGACGAGCAGGTTCTGAGCTGGAAGACCGCTCAGACCAAGCAGGAGAAGAGAAGAAGCGGAGGTCTGCTCAGTGAATTTGCTCCTATGAGTCCCATGAAGCGCACCGACGGTGCTATGAACATCGATGAGGTCGACTTCCTCAGCCCTTCGGCCAAGCGTAGGAGTATGCATGCACCAACAAGCCTGGACTTCAGCATCTTCGAATCGGACAATTCCAAAGATGGGGAGCAGCGAGCCCAGGACGACCACGACTGGTTCCGAAGCATACCCATGTCACCTTCAACACGCTTCTCAACCATACCAAAGCGCTCCCATTCACTCCGCAAGTCGACATTACAACAGCGTCAATCAGACCGTTCGTCACCCCTCAGGCTGAACGCTTTCACTGAGCTGCGTCAAAACTGGCCAGACGCCACGCCAAACGCGAAGAAGCCTTCACGAATGTCTCTGAACCTTCCTACGCCGCAAAGAGATTCTCCTTTTGCATGCCAAGGCGACCTCTTGAATGCTTCGGTTCATCCCATGGCTTCGAATCAAGAGCACGCTGGCCAAGAAACCCAACCTCGACATCCTTTAGCAGCGACGATGACCCAATGTTCTTCTTCTTCCGCAAGCGTTCAGGATGACTCACCTACACATGAGCCTCCTCGACGGACAGAGCGGAGCAAACCTTATGATTTCTCGAAGTCTCTGCCCATCGGCGCTCTCCGACCTCGTGAAGACACTGAGACGCACTCGAGTCAATTCTCGACACAAGGCTCATTCGCTACTCCTAGTGCTTACAAGGCTGTTAAGCCGATACCTGCAGCCTTCATGTCGACAGGTTTGATCTCAAAGAAGAACCGTAACATCAACGAAGCAGATGGAGGGCTTCCTAAGGCTCACATGCCTGACACCCCCTGTAAAAAGCAAACGATGATGTTCCCCCCACCAAAGGAAAAGGTCAAGCCTGTGAATGCCGCGATACGGAACATTCAAGCACCAGCGGGCACGCCGCAGTCTCCTGCCGAAGTGCCCTTTGGCATCACACGGACGACACCATTCCCTTGGGCAAAGAGTACGAACAACTTGTTCTCCAGGCAGGCCAAGCAGAGCCTTGCTCGTAAGGCAAGCTTTGCTTCGCTGGTGTCGATTGACGCCGATGACAAGCCGCGCTCACGATCGCCGGCACCCACTGACACTCAGTCCACGGAAGGATACCCGCCGACACCGACCAAGCCAGAAGCTCTGCACGAAGGGCGTTTCTCCTCCATATCACCGTCGCCCCAACATGTGATGCCAAGACCTGACCCCAACATGTCGAGCCAGGTCTCGAGATTTGCAACACGTAAGTTGTCTCCCATTCAGGCATCCCCTGCCAGTATCGACGGCGACAGTGATGGCGTGGTGGATGAATCCCCATCTGCTAGACTGAGACCGAAACGTTTACTCAGGGTTATGGCTGACCCCTTTCCATTACACGCTCAGAGTCGCCGCTCGAGGCCTCTGAACTCGCCGACACCCCTGTCGCGCAAGTCTGTGATCCCCACTTCCCTTATTTCTCCTGTTGGAACCCGTGCTAAAACTGCCCGCTCGCCAGTGAGCCCTCTTCTAGGTGAAAATGACGATTCGTTGCCACACACGCCCCTCGAAGCAGTCTTCCCAGTCGACCCGAGCTCGCTGTCAATATCGGGTAAGCAGGAGAGACCTGTTACTCGTCAAAGCAGCAACCCTTTCGCTGCATGCCTGCCTGAGACACCGACAGGACCAAAAGAGTATTTTGGCAACTTCTCGAATCGCCCAAGTCTCAATCTGAACGCCCCAGATGTTGCTGACATCGATCAAAGCCTGTCCTCAAAATTCGACAAAGTTGAGCTTGCTGGTTCTGGAGAATTCTCACAAGTTTACCGAGTCTCGGAGCGGCCTCAACCGTCACCCTTCCAGAAATCGTTTGCCAGCAATCGACCATCTTCACGCAACTCCCTTCCAGGCAAACTTTGGGCGGTCAAGAAATCACGCCACCCGTATTCTGGGCCAAAAGACCGGGCTAGGAAGGTACACGAAGTCGATGTGCTGAAAGCTCTTGCTCACAACGACCACGTCCTTGGTTTTGTCGACAGTTGGGAAGATAGAGGTCACCTGTACATACAGACTGAGTTCTGCGAAGAGGGCACTCTTGATGTGTTTTTGATGCATGCAGGTGTGAAAGCGAGACTAGATGACTTCCGTATCTGGAAGATCTTACTTGAGCTATCACAAGGCTTGAAGCACATCCATGATATGGGCTTCATCCACCTTGACCTCAAACCTGCAAATGTTCTCATCACATTTGAGGGTGTGCTCAAGATTGGAGACTTTGGTATGGCAGCCAGGTGGCCAGCCAAAGCCGGCATCGAGGGAGAAGGAGACCGCGAATACATTGGGCCGGAGATCCTCATGGGGCGATATGATAAGCCCGCTGATGTGTTCGCACTTGGATTGATCATGCTGGAGATTGCCGGCAATGTTGAGCTCCCAGATAACGGCGCCTCGTGGCAGAAACTACGAAATGGCGATATGAGCGATGTGCCTAGTCTTACCTTCAGCTCAGAGGCGAGCATCCTGCGAGACGCCACCGGCAACCCCATGGACGACGACGATGACCTCGACAATGATCATGTGCAGGTCGTTCACGCCGGCGAATACGACATCGTGCCTCTGTCACAGGCTGCGAAGGCCGGTCAGATGGCACGACGAGGGGAGCTGGTCAGCCCTCCTGCCTTCATGACTAACCCGACAGACGAGGAGGCACTCGACAACCTTGTGCGGTGGATGATATCGCCCGACCCAGATGACCGACCAAGGATAGGTCGAGTCTTACAAGCGGCTGGCGTACGATGGGCTGAAAATCGAAGACGAGCTGGAGCAACGATCTTCGAGGGCAACTGGGGCCCAGCAGATGAGGTCTTGGCGGAGGATGCAGAAATGATCGATGTCTAAAGAATCGATCAAAGTGTAAGAGTATGGTTGAGTGAAAGGGTTGCGCAAGGGGCTTTGCACACTTGATTGCGTTCTGCGATAAAAAGTCTGATACTTTTTTTCTTCGATTCGGCAGTGATTCTGCCTAGCATTTGCAGCGAGGAGTTTCGGAACATGATAAGGTCATGGTTCCTCATGGGAAGTGGAGGAAAGATACCAGGAGTTCAGCCACGGTCACATGCCGGGAAGGATGTGACTTTGACGAAGTAACGAAACGGCCAGACTTGTGCATCAGATACTGCAAGACTATTGTGCTGGTTAAGCAGGCAATCGCTCTTTTGAGACAGCTTTGAGAAGAGGGATATATACAACAGCATAGTTTTGAGTCTTAGCAGCACGATTTCACGGATAGGAGCAAGAGCTCTAATTGACACCAGTGATACCCCATCAATCTTTGGACATTGACGCATCATGCTGGGCAATTTTTCTTTGCTTATCTACCTTACCGTTACTGCACTTCCCGATCCTCTCGAAGCCGACAATTCCCGACACGTGCGACCAGCCGTGTAAGCTCACTGTTCACGTCTCCGTCGAGCTACGAGATCAAAGCAGGGTTTGCATGACCCTTCCCCTGCCGTGTCTGGTCCGACCCCCGACGTCGGAGTTTGAGTTACTGCACCCATTCGTCTTCCTCGTCCAGATAGGTAGGTAAGTAGGTAGTTAGTGCATCCGTCGACCAGACGAGACGAGACGAGGCTCAGAGTGCTATGGGGCTAGGAGGGACCGGTATGTATGTAGGTGAGATGAGGCGGGGTAGAACGCCGGCGGTGCAGATCCAAGCCGGGCGAAGCGAGGCCAGCGAGAGACGGGATGAGCGGGCGAATCTGGTGGGATATGTCGTGCCGGTAGGGAGATGCTTTATGTGCGTACGTACGCAGGTGCGCTTGCGAGAGAAGGCATGACCAAAGCAGGTGAAAGAAGGAAGATGGCCTAGTAAGTCAGCAGAACGGAAGGGCAGACTATCCCAGCTAATAAGCCAATTTAACTGCCATTCTGATAGAGTAGGTAGTTAGGATGATCGTCTATCCACAGATCAAATCAAATGTATATACCAATTGCGCTCTGATCCTGTCTCATCCCGCCTCATCAATCATGTCGTAACTCATAGAAATCGTAAGTCGTCCGTCTGCACACCTGACTCTTCTGGACTTCTGGGATCTGATCATAGTTCAACCATAGCATACCATGTCCACGCCACACCTAATTCCAAGTTATCCCATCTCATCGCCTCCTAGAACTCCCACCCCCGCTACCGCCAGCATAAAATCGCTCGAAGATATCGTCCGACTTCCCACCAAGATTGTTCTGCTCAGGCTTTCGCTCCCGAGTCCGCTCTCCCTCCTCTCGGCGTTGCCCCTTCTCATCGAACCGTGGGGGCAAGTCGATTGTCACATCACTACTTGGGCTCTCGTCGCGGCGGGATCTTCTCGAGCTGCTGCTGATACCGTCGCCGCTGGCAGATGCGCTCGGGCGCTTCGGTTCCTGATCGCGTGCAGAGCCAGAATCTTGGTCGAGAGACTGTGTGTTCGATCGTTCACGGCGAGAGCTGTACTTTGAGCCCTTGTCTTTGTCTTTGTACTTGTCTTTGTCGCGATCGCTTCTGTCACCTCTCTCATGGCTGCGGCGTCGATGGTCCTCGAGAGGCGTGTCGTCTGAAAAGTCATCACCGGCATCATAGTCGTGGCGCTCACGATCTCGTCTGCCTCTATTCCGGTCGCGATCACGGCTTCGCTCCTGTTCTCGTTCTTGACGGCGCCGTCGCTGCACATCTGGATTCTCAATGTCGGGGTCTGCGACCTTTCCATCTCTCGTACTAGTGCTTGGCAATTCATTGACTTCTGGTCTTGGGTTGAAAGAGACACTTTTCTTGGGAAGGTCTTGAACAGGCGATGTCGGTCTTGGTGTTGCAGGATCGGGGGCAAGACGGGATTCGGACTGAGATCGATCTCTTGCGCGGCGTTCCTCGGTCGGTGGTACGTATGTGCTTGGGATAGAGAGATTGGGCATGGAAGGACCGCTGTCATTCGGCGCGACGTATGAGTTCTGCTGCTGAGGCACTGGGACAGTGTCATATGGCGGCGGCCGATGATCTGCAGGGGGCATAGAAGGCGCATTGCGTGTATTGATGGGTTGCTCTTCAGACTGGTTGGCCGTACCTTGCGGCGTGGATAGTGGACCGTAAGCCGCATCTCGCAGCGCGGTTAGCGACGGGAGTTCGGATTTTGGTCGCTGCTGCGTGGATATTGGACTTGGTCCATCAGTAACTATAGGTACATCGCGGGATTGCGGCGAGATCTGGGAAGACGTACTTCGATCTCTTGCTGGACGCGACAGTTCGTTAATTGGTGGAGTATACGTCCGAGCGGCACGCGAACTTGGTTGGGCAGGAGCCCTCTCTCCAAGTTGACTGGTGCTGGGACCAGGCGTGGACGCTGTAGCGATATCATGATACGTGTTCGGTTGGGGGTTGTATTGTGGTTGCGGCGTGTTTTCAGGATACTGGTATCTTACCTCCTGGCCACCAGGTGTACCCGCTGATGGAGGCGGGGCTCTCGCAGTTGGGCTGACGATGGGATTCGGAGTTGCTATTCCTCTTGTGCCATTCATACCTGAGATTAGTGTTAGCTTCCTGTTGGCGGAGAGACACACCAGTGACAAAGAAGTCAGCTACATACCATTTGCGGTAGTGTGATGCTGAACAGTGGAAGCAGGAAAATTCGCAGCACTCACGTTTTCATCGGTGCCACGTGATCGAGGCGTATATGGATTCTGGCCAGGTGCATACGGGTCTTGATACTGGTATGCTTGAGGAAATCCTGCTGGCGGGGGTGGAAAGTCTTGAGGGCCGTATTGACCTTGCGGAGGCTGTTGATAAGGATAGCCCTGCTGTGGCGCGGGACCTGGTTGCTCAGGGTCACCAACGACTTGATCATAGAAGCCTGTTTGTGCGGCATATGGATCTGCATGCGCCACGTACCAGTTAGCATCTTCATACGGATCGCAAGCAGTGTAAGGGGCATACGAACCCTGGCGAGACCTCTCATCTGTGTAGGGTTCCTTGCGGGAGCGTGAGCGACGTCGGTCGCGAGATCCTAAATGGGTCAGTCTGGGCAGTCATGTGGGATGCGGTCCAGTCAACATACGTCTCTTGCGCTCCTTGTTCCTATTATCTAACTCTGGGGCCGCAACAGGTGCTACTACAGGGGCCGTAGCAGCACCAGCTCGACTGCGTGATCGAGATCGTGACGGAGATGAGCTCAGACTTCGCCTCCTCGAACTCCGGGGGTTGGGATCGAAGGTGGTAGTAGCGGCCGGTGGTGGTATTGGTGCAGGGGCCGCAGCCGGAACCATGTCGCGATTGTTGTTGTTGTAGTAGTAGTCCTGCTCGGGGCCTGGGCGGCCGTAGTAACCTTCTCCGTAGTTATGACCCTGCAAGGGATCGTTGCCATACTGGACCAAAGTGGGGTTATAGCCGGTTGGTTGGGGTTGTGGTGCGGCGTAGTATGGTGTTTGGGCTATAGGAGGACCTCGGCTTCGGCTACTTGATCTTGAACCTCTTGATCTTGACCTTCTTGATCTCCGCTCGATGATCTCGTCGGCTTCGGTTTTAGCTTTGCGCTTCTCGTACAGGGCAGCCAGACCAGCGGCGGCAACACCTACTCCGGCAACGGGGAGAATATGCTCCAAAGCATCCGCGGCGCCCGGCGACTCTGATCTACCTCGTCCACGGCTCTTGCTTCGGTGCCGATGCCACTCGTAAAGCGCCATGGCAGCAGCGCCAACGCCACCCACAGCAGCAGCACGGGCCTTGCGCTTCTTGGGATTGCGCTCATCACTAGCCTGAGAGTCGTTCTCGAGAGAGGCTCGAGTGGAAGCGTGAGAGCGTGACCAGGACCTGGACCTAGACCTGGAGCCTCGACGTGTTCTGGAGCGACTTATGCGACTTCGACTTCGACTTGGCGAACGCGAACGTGAACCCGAACGCGACCGATCCCCCTTTTTCTTCCCAGCAATGTAAGCGCCAGCAGCGACGGCGGCGGCAGCCAGACCAAGACCGGCTATTGTGCCAACCTTGGGACCGTCGTCGTCCGATGACGATGACCCTCGTCTGCGTGTTCCGCGGTCGCTCGACCTTCGTCTGCGTCTTGTGCGTTCACTGCTTAACGACCTTGCGCTGGAGCTTCCTCTTCTTCCGAGGCCGATCCTCGAGCCTATCCTGCTTAGGATGCCCTGGCTCGAGTTAGACCTGCTTCTACCCCTGCTCTTGCTGCGCCATCTTGCAATGGCAGCGCCGGCAGCGGCACCGACAACACCTGCGCCGACGTCCATGACACCTCGTTTCCCGCCGTAAGCAACATCCTTACCTTCTTTATCGTTATGCTTGCGAAATAGCTCGGCAGCACCGACGCCGGCCAGGGCACCGGCTGCTATGGGTAGTACTTGGTGATTGCTGTCATCGCTGTCGTAGCCATCTCGGACTTCTTTACGGACATAGACCATGCTGTCGTCACTTGAATAGCGGCGACGGCGACCAACCTGCGAGACGGATTCATGAGGACTGACTTCACGAGCCAACCTACGGTTGTCCTCAGGATAGCGCTCACGGACCTTCTTCTCGTAGAAATACTCTTCCTGAGGGGAAGACCGGCGGCTGACGGATCTATTATCGGGCTCTGGCCTCTGAGCGACGCGAAGATTTTCCTCTCGAGGACGGACCCTCTCACGGATAATGATTGGCTCCTGGCGGATAATGATTGTTTGAGGCTGGGGCGCAGACGCGGGCGCAGGCTGGTAGTACTCGGATGTTCTGATGTAGCGCTGGACTTCTCGGTCACGGTCGTCATATTGAGGTCGCCTGACTAGTTCGTAGTCGGAGGAGGAGCGAGGGTCGTCGTCGACCTGGGCCAGCTGGAGATCCCTCTCACGGGGGGCATAGTCGCGATCGCGGTCGCGGTCGCGGTCGCGGTCAACGGTGCGTCTGATGACCAGTTCTCGATCGTCGACTTGTTCGGGCGCTGGCCGCCGCCAGTACTCGTCTCTTTCCCTTCTTTCGGGCTCTCTTCGCTCTGGAGACGAGTCACGGAGGATGATCTTGGTCTCGTCTACTCTGTTCCTGCCGCGATCGTACTCGCTCCTCCGGTCGTCGATCCGCGATGGGGCATACCGCGATCTGGCAGGTTGATAGTCTGAGCGTGAATCGTCTTCTTCTTCTTTGACGACGTAACGGGTGATCTTGGTTCTGTTGTCGCCGTACCTGTCTCGATCTCTGTCGCGATAGACTGTCGACATGGTCAAAGAAGGTGAAGGTGGAGCAGACGGTCAGCCGGGCTCAGCCGAACGCGATCTCTGCCCACGGACCAAGTCTTCGGGCTGCCTTGAGGCAAGTCGCGGCGACAGCAGCAGCGGCGGCAGTAACAGCAGACAGAACCGATGCGGCAGCGACGGCGGCGGCGACGGCGATGGGGCGAAGTAATGATAAAACGAGATGTGCAAAAAGTTCGAGACTTGCGATCAGTGTAAGAGTGGGTGGGAGTGGGAGTGGGAGTGGGAGGGAAGCTGGGCGCCAAACAGGCAGAATTGAGGCGATGCAGGGCACAAGCGAGTCCGTGACAACGGTGCGGTGAATTTGGCAGAAGTTCAAGTCGGGGCGCAAGAGAAGTGGGACAGGAACAGCAGATGACTCTCGACCATGCCCGGACGCTCGCGGGACTAGGTGCTTAGGGTTTGACCACTTGACACCGCAAGCACGTCTGCATGCACTAATTAGATGGTCAAATGCTTACGAGGGGGCACATCACCTATTGAGCATCGCGCTTGCTCGGGGCCTTCCATGCTTCTGCATGAACATCACACATGGCACGATTTGCAAGACTTGCCAGTGCACTGGGTGGCTGGGCAGCAGAGGGGCAGACTCTCCTCAATCGCATGACGTAATAATCCCCCAGGCCGGTTTACTTGCTTACCTAGGTAGGTATAGTTCTGATGGCGTGCAAGGTGACGTCGCTCGAGGCGCAATGTGAGTGACCCCGGCCCCTGGGTCAGTGTACATTGATTTGCTGTGCATGCTTTGGCAAGGCAGGGCCCGGCCCCTCAAAACGAAAATGGCCTACCTACAGCCTGATACGCCGCCTAGCCGGGCGCGATGGCAAGAAAAACAGGCACGGTGAAGGAACTGAAACATGCAATTGCTTGGTGTGAGTATGGAACTACGAAAGTCCGCAGCATCGACGAATTGCTTGTGCGTGGTTGGTACATAGGTCGATACACGCCTCGATTCCTGCCCCAAACCACGACTCTTCGCACCCACGGCAGACCGCTCCTTCCACGCTTCATCCATCTAAGACACCAGGCTTTGCGCCTTTCCTTTCCAGTTGGTGGGACAGTCCTGTAGCAATCCTTCGCGTGGACCTGCAAGGGTATCTTGATCTAAAAATCAGGTGATGCCAAACCCATTATGCTATCGTCAAGTCGTATAAGAACGTAATGGAAGTCGTAGTGCGCACTTCGCTAGCCGTACGCAAGTCTTGGTAAAACAATGCTCTATAGGTGAAATCAAATATTCTCTGGCCACTCACCCGACCATGCGGTAAAGTGCTTCTTGTCCTCGCCGTCAGGATGAATAGTCTTTCGACCGCTGACCTTGGCACTCTTGATCTTCGAGCTCAAGGGGAGCTGATACTTGATGACACCCCGGACAATGAGGTCGAAGTCGTGCTGCAAAACTCTCTCCCACCTCTGCGATCCACCAACTTCCGTCTTGTTGCCTGGTTTGGACAATCGAATTTCACCGACAGAGGTAGAAGTTTGACGCCTCATCGGGCTAGGATCGAAGGTTAGAGGTGAGTCAAATTCCGAAACTCTCCCAAGCAGCATCTTTTGTATCGCTGGATCATCTGGATCGGTGCCTTCGTCGACTCCATCATTTGGATACGCTGGTTCCGGCCACCACCAAGACCGTTTACGACGTTCTGAAATCGACGGGCGCAGCCTGAGACGATCGTCCGACTGACCTCTCTGCCACTCCTCAGTCGTGCCGACGTATAGACTCTCGGCGAAAAGGTTGACGTCCAGGTCACTCACGGAGATGACGAAAATGTTCGGGTTGATTGCTTTCACGTCCAAATCCAACATTAGTTCTTGCTCTGAGGCCAAGACGTTGGCGATCTTCCTGACTTCGACGTCGAAGAGTGGCCTATTGACAGTGACTGCAAAGCCAGCAAGGCCAGCAGACACTAGCATGATGAGCAGAACCAGCATGACGCAGCCGCCACACCTAGTCCAGCCTCTGTCAGCATCTTCTCCAAATTCCATGGAACGGAAGTCGCGACTATGCGCTCTCTTGCTATGTCGGCTGCGGTTGACGCGCACAGTTCCTATCAATGGCGCTCTCTCGTCGTCAGCCACGTCCTCGTTGTTGTCATAGGCATTGCCTCCATATTTGCGTGGACTGGTGACCTTGCCATTGCCGACACGAGGGCTGTTAGGCCTCGACGATTTAAAGTTGCTGGTCGCGCTACGAGGTGAGTTCGGTTGGCGTGCTTGGTTGAAGGGTGATTCGTTGTCAAAGAGCGAAGGATGGTTGCTGCGACCGTAACGGCCGATATGGTGGTGTCGCGGGGTGGCGCTTGGAGCTCGCGCCCCGGCCCGATTAGCATCGTCTTCATACTCACGTTGGTGGATACTGTTGCTGAACTTCATGCTTTTCTTGCCCGGGATGGCGTTGCTGCCACTCCTGATGCCGTGCTTGTTGCCTCTGTATTGGTCGCTCGTGCTTGCCATCGAAGTGGCGCTAGGCGTCCTTGAGTGGTGACGATGTAGTCGTGGTTCTGGTGGATTCGACTCGTAGACAAAGGTCTCGTCCGAATCGGAGGTGTCGGCCTCATCTACAGCACTGGCCACCTTGGCTTCGAAGATATCTGCCTTTGAGGTGACGCCTGCGTGCAGCGATGCAGGCTTTCTGACCGGCTTCTTCTTTTCCTTCTTGGGGCGAATGGTCTCGGTGCTGGTCTTTGTGCGCACACTGCCCGCATCACGACTTCGATCACCAAGTCCAGGTGTGGAAACATTGACGTCTTCTGTTTCGACGGTCATGGTGCGTACGGGCTCCAGGCCGGCCTTTTTGCTTCCCGTCAGACTAGTAAAAGAACGTTTTGCAAGATTGGTCGGAGCTCGCGACACAGTTGGGGCTCGTGACTTGGGCTCATTGTCCGCTTTGTTCGTGTTTCTGCTTGGGGTGGGGTCGGTCTTGGGGGGGACATGGGTGGTGCTAGAGGCGAGGGTGGCAGGATCGCTGGATTTCCCGTCGAGGGTGGCTTGCGAACTTTCCATGGGATCGGGTGTAGGATCAATAGAAGGCGTGTTCGGAGCGCTCCCTTCCACGACAGTTTCCAGACCAGTGTTCTGGGCAGTGATACCACGAGGCGGCACACGCAGGTGGGTAGAGGATTGCGGTTGTTCGTTCGCTGCGTTTGGCAGCAGCATGGCAGCAGCCAGTTCTGGGGCAGATACAGGTGCTAGCCTCTTGGCTGTGTTGGACTGAGCTTGGTCCGAAGGGTCTCTCTTTCCGGTGACTCGTGCAGTAGTAGGTGGGGGCGACTTGAGACGTGGTGAGGTGGGCCAGGAGGGGGAGTTTGCTGCACTCTTAGCCAACCGGTCGCGGGTGCCTTCTAGCATACCGTCGAGGCTGGCTGCTGGTTGTCGCTGGCCCGCAAGCGCACGTTGGATGGCTGCCGCCGACGGAGTAGTTGCTGGCCGATGAGGGCCAGACTGCGTAGGCTTGGAGGAAGCTTGCGGCTGCTTATTTTGGGACTCTCCTGCCGCAGCCGCGGCCGCAGGGTCGTTGTTCTGCTGGCTAGACTGACCATCGGCGCTCTGAGTAGATTTGGTCTCGGACATTCCGCCGGTAGCCGGGGAAGTGGCTGTTTCCTCACCCAACACCTCGTCGAGTCAACGGCCCAGGTATGATGTTCCTTCGTCTTGTGGTCGATCGTCAGCTTCCGCATGCATTATTCCTTGCATTAAACATTGTTTGGCGAACGACCGGGGTGCCGGGTGGATTGAAGCAAGGTTTGGCCGTGTGGCTGATGTCAGTCCTCACTCGTTTCGTGTGGTGATATGCTTGGTGGTTCGTGAGTGTCTATATTGACGCTGTTGTCTGCTAGAAGCCTTTGCAATCCGTGTGTGCGTGTGGTGTGTATTCGTCACAACGTTTGGTGGAGAGTAGGCTGCGGAAACGGAAAATGGTCGAAGGGCGTAGTTTAACGGGCAGAAGACAGGGAAGGGTGGGTTGAAGAGATCTCAACGTCAGAAGTAAGTGGTAAATGCTGAGTGGTTCCCTGCTGGCGTGCCGTTGGTCCTGCAGACGGCGCAACAGCTGGGCACCCAGCAAGCCACCACTAAGCACTGTGCACGCCCTGCTGTTGGTGGACAAACAACTGGTGGGACCAGCACACGTTTCTCAAGCCCGCCCGGACTCAAGGCTCGCGCGCGGATGCGCTTAAACGGAGCTTTATCGACGCTTAGTGCTTCTTCGCCTATCACCCTTCCAGGGGTCTTCCTCAAATTTGGGGTTGCCCGTGTGGCTGTCCACGCTAGACATCGTGGCAGAATTCGCTCTTTCTGGGCACCACGCGGACTGGCCTTCCGATTTCGTGCCAACACATCACCCCCATCGTTACCGCTCTTGGGTAGTCCAGGTCACACGGCATACAGCACAATCCTCCCGAAAACTGGCTTTAGGTAAGAAAGAACCCCCAACACTGCATGTGAAATGAGTCGACCATGCTGACAGTTACTCTACGCACCAGACCTGCACAGATCACTCACGTCAGTGGGAGGATCGACCAACATTTACACATAAGGTGTAGCCGAGCATGGCTTCGAGGAGTGCCGTACCGTTCGCGAAGAGGGCCGAACAGCATCATCATCCTCTAGTGAAGAAGCTCTTTCTACTGGCGGAGAAGAAGCAGTCCAATGTCGTGCTCTCGGCAGACCTGACTACCACCAAAGACCTCCTTGATCTGGCAGACAGTAGGTGCACACATACCAGCCCATCGACCTGACGACCAGAGGCACTTGCTCTTCCCACTCGTCTTACCTGTCCTCTCAGCGGTGCTGTAGTGTGACAACTACTAACACGCCGCAGAACTTGGTCCTCACATCGTCGTTCTCAAGACTCACATAGATATCCTTGATGACTTCAATCAGGACACTATTGAAGGTCTGACACGCTTGTCCAACCAACATGGCTTTCTGATCTTCGAAGACCGAAAATTCGTCGACATTGGTAACACCGTCCAGAAACAGTACAAGGGCGGCGTTTTAAAGATTCACGACTGGGCTCATATCGTGAATTGCACCGTCTTGCCCGGCCCTGGAATCGTGCAAGCCTTGGAGCAGACCATCCAGTCTGCCGGTACTACGGATCGAGGTGTACTTATCCTTGCAGAGATGACTTCAAAGGGCTCTCTTGCAACAGGATCATACACGAGAGCATCTATCGACATTGCACGACAATACCCCAAGACCATCATGGGCTGGGTCGCCACCAAGGAACTATCTCAATTCGCCGAGTCTCAGAACGACGACGAGGACTTTGTAGTGTTCACCACTGGCGTCAACATTTCCAACAAGGGCGATGCACTGGGCCAACAATATCAGACTCCAACTTCTGCAATGGCTGGTGGTTCGGACTTCTTGATTGCAGGCCGAGGTATATATGCTGCTTCTGATCCACTTGCTGCGGTCAAGGAGTACCAGAATGCTGGATGGGATGCGTACAAGGCGAGAGTCGGCTGAACGCCAGTCCCTTTGGCCAGAGTTGCATGTTCGGTGGGTTATCCGCACATTGTTTCATGATTTGAGTAGGATTCATGAACAAGTTGTACCACACTAACTTACTGAACAACTGTCGCGGCCACTGAGCAGCACAAGCAAGCGAGCTTGATCGACTGAGAAAGCATGTCCACAATACATAGCATGAATTGCACAACTTGAGGATACGAGGAACTCAATCGAGGGTAGGTTTTGGTGATATCGGTTCTCCAATCATCCACGTTTCTTTCTGCAATATCGTTCCTGAATCTAGTCCACCGGTTCTGTACGATACCTATCTGACCATGCCCTTGGGAGGGGAGAAGTGGCAAGTTACTGACAGTGCAGCAGTTCTTGAACTATACGCTGCAGCTCTTGTCTCCACGGCGGTCCTTGTATTGCACGGACAGATTCGGCTCAGCGAACAGAAAGTTGCAATGCAACAACGAAGGGTGCCATCAATGACACCTTCATCGGCATTATCCTCAACATCCACGGTTAGAGTTTGCGGGGAAGGACACGGAGTGAAGGATCATGCGGGGACTAATGGAGTAAGGATGATTGTATGGCTCTGCAAGCCTAGGTATTTCAGGATGGCTATCTGCTTGCGAATGCCAGCTATTTGCTGTTCGTCCACAAGTGAAGTCGTCGCCTGGGAATATTAACCGACATGGCTGCTAACGGCACAAATGGCCACACGAATGGTGTCAGCGGACATGGCGGCAGTGCCTTCTGTAGTGTCAATGAGTTCGCGGATCAGAAGTTTGATTATGTTGTCATTGGCGGAGGCACTGCCGGCTGTGTGGTTGCTGCTAGACTGACTGAGGATCCAAACATCACTGTCGGTGTCATCGAGGCTGGTGAGAACCGCATGGATGACCCCAACGTTTCGACGCCCTCACTCTATCCAACGTTGATTGGCAGACCACAGTATGACTGGTGCATGACAAGTATTCCTCAACCAACTGCTGGCAACAAGGTGTATTCGATGCCCCGAGGCAAGCTCTTGGGTGGCTCTTCAGGCATCAATTATCTCATGTACGTGAGGGGCTCAAAAGGCGACTATGATAGTTGGGAGTCAATGGGCAACAAAGGCTGGGGATGGTCGGGCCTGACGCAGTACTTCAAGAAACACCAGACATTCGACAAGAACGAGCCCCATCACGAAGACCCACAGTTCATGCCCATAGGTGGCTTGGAGGACTTTCACGGCACTGATGGCCCAATCCATACAAGCTTCAACGACTGGTACTCCCCCTTCGAAAAGGACTTTGCAGATGCCGCCTACGAAGTCACAGGAGCAGAGAGGACTCTGAAAGACGCTTGGTCCGGTGATCACATGGGCTTTTATTCAAGTCTCGGAGCAGTCAACCGAACAGACGATCCAGGCAAGCGAAGCTATGCCGCGACAGGCTACATTCGACCCAATCTAGGCAGAAAGAACTTGAAGGTACTTCTTGAAGCTCAAGCCACGCGGATTGTGCTCGATAATGGTACGGCGACAGGGGTCAAGTTTGTGCATGGAGGTCAGGAGTATAGCGTCTCAGCAAGCAAGGAAGTTGTATTGTCCGCTGGAGTCATTCAGACCCCACAGCTGCTCGAACTCTCTGGTATCGGCGACCGAGAAGTCCTCCAGGCTGCTGGGGTCGAGTGCGTGGTAGAAAACAAAGCGGTCGGTGCGAACTTTCAAGATCACGTCTTGGGCGGACTGCTTTTCGACTTGAAGCCGGGCATTACTTCGCTCGATGCCCTCCATGGCGAGGAGTACATGAAAGCGCAGCAAGAGGTGTATGAGAAGACAAACGGCGGGCCATATGGTTCACCAGGCATGGGCATGGGATTTGTCTCATACTCGTCGATTGTGTCCAAGGAGGAACTCGAGTCGACCATCTCAGAGATCCAGCAGAAATCCCTCGCCAAGACGCCGTTCGAGAAAGCACAAGAGAAAGCCATCGTCGATCAACTACGGGACCCGACGTTCGCAAACCTGCAATCTTTCGTCATCGGCTGCAGACTCGACGTGGCGAAAGGCTCCGACCAGACACAGTTCTTCAGTCCTCCGCCCAAAGGCACGCAACAGGTCTCGCTCCTGATCTGTCTTGAGCATCCCCTGTCTCGTGGGTCGGTCCACATCACGTCGTCTGACCCGTTGGCTGCGCCAAGGATAGACCCGGGCTATTTCCGCAACGAGATTGATGCGAAGATTCTGGCTGCAGGGGTGCAATGGATGGACAGAGTGAGTCGGCATCCAGCTATGGCGAAGTCTATTGCACGACGAGAGCTCCCGCCAGAGGACACAAGCCTGGAGACGGAAGAAGAACGGATCGAGTACGTGAAGAATCACATCAGTACGCAATACCATCTTATCGGGACATGTGCGCTGGGCGAGGCCGTGGACAACGAGCTCAGAGTGAAAGGGGTGAAGGGGTTGAGGGTGGTTGACGCCAGCATCTTCCCCGGGCATGTGTCTGGGAACATCATGAGTACGACGTATGCTGTCGCTGAGAAGGGTGCAGATCTGATCAAGGCAGGTCAAAGATAGTACTGTTAGACTCACTGACTTGGAGGGCACTGTTTAGTCGCAGAGGGCCGGGGCAGGCGCACTGAGGGACAGTTCACAGTTTCAAGGTGTCCAAATCTACTCGTCTTCCACAGAAACCATTGGCGGCCCAACCCACTTCAATCCCACCAGCCCAAGCTCTGCCTGATACTCAGCAGACTAGAGAACATAGACACGTAGCTTCATATCGTTGTAGACCTGGACCAAGAGCGAAAATTGGGTCAATGGTTTGCAAACGTTGTATTACAGTAAAGCTGGAAGAGCAAAGGTAGGTAGGTAGGTAGGTAGGTAGGTAGGTAGGTAAGTAGACAGCATTCCCGACACTCAGACACCAATGACCTCATCGCGGAGCGGAACGACCGAGCAGTCATGCATGGGCTCCTGCCTGAGATGCGTGCCTCACTGCATGCTTTACGCGCAGTCGCGGGTTTGTTTGCAATTGCCTGATCGTTGCATAGCCCAGTAAGCCTAGCTTCCTCGTCTCGTCTGAACCTTCTGAAGACCTTCATCGTGCGGGTGTCTTTGATCTACACCAGAGGCCTTACCCATCACGCTTAAGCCATCAATCATCCGCCAAAATGCTCATCAAGTACGTGCCAAACCCCACCACCAACCACACCACGCTGCACCGCACCGTACCGTGACGTACCATGACCACGAACATGCCATGGCTAACAAACACCTAGAGTCCGGACTCTGACAGGCAAGGAAATCGAACTCGACATCGAGGCAGACTACAAAGTGTCGCGGATAAAAGAGCGGGTCGAAGAGAAAGAGGGTATCCCGCCAGTCCAGCAGAGACTCATTTACGGTGGCAAGCAGATGTAAGGCGCTTCATCTCCCCCCACCCTCTTGTTCCCCTCCCTCGCTCGGACAGGCAGGGGGGCGGCAGACGGGTGAGGACGTGGACGTATGGCGATCGCTAACACGGGCACAACAGGGCGGACGACAAAACAGCAGCCGAATACGGGCTAGAGGGGGGCAACACGCTACATCTAGTCCTGGCACTTCGAGGAGGAAGATAGTCCATTCCTTACCGTTTTTCTGACGGCGGCGGGCGCACCTATCCAGTCCGAGCCCGATCAGCCAGGCCTACGGACCCGAACTCATGGCAGAAGATCCGACACCATTGTCGGAGGACACACAAGGAGAGACAGGGTGCGACGCATGCGCTGGGGTTTGAATACTTGCTGCGACTTCATGTGACAAATGACAAGAATGGAGACTAAGACTGTCACGAATGAGACCAGAGCATGGGCAGGGGCAGGGGCAGGGGCATGGGCACGGGTATGAGCATGGACATGGACGGCATGTCAATCCCGAGCTACTGAAAGCAAGCCAATACCTATCATTCGACGTGAGCGGATCAAGGCACATGCTCATGAGTAGAACCACGAGCACCGCTCCGGTAATTCATCCTTAACGCTGAACGCTTATACTCCTACACAACTTTCATGCTCGAACATCGCATCCTGCGGGTGCCTCTATCTATAATCATTCGTGAAACCCCCTTCTACACGGCAACTCCTCACTTCCTCCCAGCCGACCGGAACAACGTAGGCGCCTGCCTCGTCTTCTTCAGCACGGGCGGGGTCTCCGCGCGTTGACCCTGGCTTTGCTTCAGAGGAGAGACACGCCTCGCAGATGCAGTCGCAGCTTGAACATGGGGCTGCATCCTGGCCGTCGATCGGTGGTGTATTATCGTCGACGATGACGATGACGATGGCTCGCCGAACAGGTCGTCGTTGCCATCTGCGTAGCCACCCCCGCCTTCGCCGCCGCCGCCGCCGTCGTCGTCGCCGTCGTCGTCTTCCAGGAAATCCTCCGTCAGCCGTGCGATTTCCTGCTTGCTCGGCTGCCGGGTCGACGATGGGCCCCCCGTCTTCAAGTTGCGCAGTCGTGCCTCTCGGTCCTGTGTCAGGTCGTACGGTTGGCCGCCGCTCGCCTTGGCCGGATTGGGTCCGTGGAGGGGCGGCGCGCTCTTTCCGTCCCTGGTGTTGCGCGGGGCTCTGATCGATGCGGCCTTGTCTGCTCCGCCCTCTTTCTCCCTCCGCTCCCTGTCCGCCTGTACTCTTCTCTGGCCCTCTAGGATCTCTCGTCGCTCCTTCAGGTCCTCGACTAGGCCCATCGGCGCCCTCTTGACTTCCTTGTTGAACACCGGCTTCAGTTTGTGCGTCGGCGTCCGCATGCGAGCACTGGCCTTGGTGACTGCGTTGCGGTTCAGTTTCTCGAAGAAGGACGCGCCGGCGCTGGCCTTGGCCGACGCAGCTCCAGCTCCACCACGATACAAGTCCTTGTTGGAATCGTACTTGGCCTCGGCCCAGCCCTTGCGGTTGCGCTGCTGGGAATTCGAGGCGGCCTTGAGCGAGTTGGAGATCTTGATGGGCTGCTTCATCTCCACGCCGCGCAACTCGCCCATCAGCCGCTCGTTGACCTCTTTGCTCTCCCGCTCGACCTGCCGCCGCAGCTTGGCGTACACTTTGTGCCAGCGGTCGGCGTTGTCGACGGCGAAGATGGTGTCGCGCCAGTTGGCGTCCGGCATGCGGGCCTCGTAGTTGGGGATGTCGCGCTTCAGCAGGTTGAGCCAGGCCTCTTTGGTGTGGCCGACGACTTGCGGCGAGTTGAGCTCGAGCTGGTGCAGTTGGGCGGCGTTGTCGATCTTGTTGATGATGGTGTGCACGAGTTCGATGGGCATTTGGCCGATGTCGTGCAGGTTGCGGATGTATTTGACGCTGGCTCGGTGGGCCATGCGTTTGAGGGTTGAGACGGGCATCTTGAAGGGTGTGAGGGTGATTGCGTATGTGTTAGAGTGCTGCTGTGTGGCTGTCGTGGTTAGGGAGTGGCAGATGTGGTGTGTGGATAGGTCAGGTCAGGTCAGGTCAGGTCATAGCGATTGTTGGCGAACTAGGAGAAGCCAGAAGCAACCGCAACAGCGAATGACTCATGTGGTAATATAACGTGGCAAGCTCATAGCTCGGTGTGTTCGTAGATGCTGGGGAACTGCAAGCACACGTTGCAGTGTTTCAGCGAGCACCTCGAAACAAAGCGCAGGTCGTCATGCAAAGCACGTCGATCGATCTCGGCGCTCGGGCCACCGCGGCTCTAGGCTGGATTAGGCATCCGCTCCACGCAGGCTCCGGCATCGACGTGCCTAAGTTCAGCACTAAGTTTCTGCCTCGCAAGCCCAGCAACGCTAACAACCAGCCTTGCAGGTCCCTCGGAGCCAAGGCGTTAGGTAGAACATGGCGGTCGCAGCGCGAAACAAATCTGGCACGGCGGAGAGAGTGACCACTACATCAACCCTCTCCACAACTCAACCTCGACGTCCAGATCTGACGCGTCTCCAAACAGACCCCACTCCCTCAGCACCTTCTGTGTCGCGTCGAGAAAGCGACCAGCTCGTCTACAGCAGCAGCACAGCCTCTGCCAAATCGGCAACGACGTCGACTTCGACTTCCACGCAGTCCGCACAGCTCAACACACCTCCACCTCCACCCCTCCCAAAAGACAAAGACCACGTATTCTCTATTCCAGGCTCCAGCATCTCGAAACCAATGTCAAACTTCACCCTCCTCCCCCCAGCGGAGGAAGACGAACTGCACGCCAGACGCCTGCTCAACATCGAAGAGAAGCCCTTCAAACGCATCCAGAAAAGACTGTTGGCCCCCAGCAACCCCTTCCAAGAGTACCTGCGACGCACTCCCGTCGACGGCGCACCACCACACGACGAAACTGCCGTCTCAGACGAAGAACAACAACCCGCAGCCAAAACCCAAGAAGAAACAGACCTCTACCTCCAACACCTCTCCTCCTTCACCCACCAAACCCTGCACGACTTCTCCGCCCTGACCACCAGCCTCGCCCGCCTGCAGTTCCTGCTCACCTCCAACGAGCGCGAGCGCACCCGCTACACCGCCCAAGTAAGTTCCATCACAACCCAGCACGCCGCCATCCGCGCCAACACCTCCGCCCTGCGCACCCGCCTCGCCGATGCCCGCTCCCAGCTCGCCACGCGCAAGACCTACGACGCGCTCGCCGAGAAGGTGCTGTGGGTCGACGGCCGCGTCGGCGGCGTCCGCGCCAAGACCCGCGAGGACCTGGGCCGCGAGAGCGAGAAGCTGAGGAACGAGATTGAGGAGCTGGAGCGCGAGGGCGTCGAGCTGAAGACTCAGTGGGCGGATCGAAGGGACGCCTTGGCCAGCGTCATCTCTGAAGCCGGCCGGTTGAAGCGGGTTGTTCGCGGCGAGCCAGAACATGTCGAGGAGGAGAAAGACCGCGACGAAGACGGTGATGGACGCAGCGAAGTCGACGGGGAAGACGGTGAACAGGAACAGAAGCGGCGCGAGGACGAGGATGACGGCATGCTTGGCACAGGCGATCAGGGTCGTGAGGCCGGCACGAGCAACGCCGGGACACCACGACCAATGGACATGGACGATGGCGGCGCGACGCCCTTACCAGAAGCACGCGAGAGCGGTGCTGCGACGCCGCTGCCACCCGCGCAGGAAAGTGGAGGCAGAACCCCCAGATCGACTCTCGGAGACGGCGAGGGCGGGTTCACCCCTAGACCTACTACTGGCGAAGCCGGCAGTGGATTGAAGAACGAGATGCAGACGGGCGACGACGGTGATGGCGATGGCGATGGCGACGTAGACATGGCCAACGGACCCGAGCAGCAGACGGCCGCCGGCGTGCCTGAAGTCAAGGTGGATGATGCCGAAAAGGCAGAGGTCGATGAGATGGAGACGAGTTGAGCACGGCGCATACCAGCGATGCACAGTGAACACGGAGTGACTGTCAGGTGATATCATCCCATCTGAACTTCTGAGACCAGACTGAGTCGACGGTGAGCTTTGACGACTTACGTCTTCTACCATTTCAGCTCGTCCGCAAATCTTTGCGTCGGTCTATTTCCCAGACATCTTCCTGTCACCCTGTGGAGGAGAGCATCCATATCAGACCAGATACCATCTGAGCCAATCGATCGATACCAACACTGCTTTTGATCGACAAGAAGGCGATGGCAAGTTTCAGCAAAGCTCGGAAGGCGGTCGATGCTCGTAAGCGTGCCGAACAAACCGACGTCACCGCTGTCCAGTAAGTTCTGCAACCACATCGTCGTTCATCCGACAAAGACTGATCACAGGCAGATTCGTGCGCTCACTCATCGTCACAGTCATCGTGGGCTGGGGCAGCAAGGCCCAATCCTTTCCTATCTACAAAGACCTCCTTACCGCACACTCACCCTACTTCAAAGCATGTCTCAACGACGCCTGGGAGGAAGGCAAGACAAATACAGTCCGATTGGAAGACGACGACCCCGAAGCATTCGAGACTGTGGTGGGCTGGCTTTTCAGAGATCCTTCTACAATCAGTTCGACCGATAAGCCCGCTACTCGGAGCATAGCACGTCAGTACCAGCTCGTAGACAAGCTCCTTATGACCCAGCTGAAGAACGACATCCTCGACGGATTGCGAGCATGTGAGTCAGCCCAGAACTCCTCCATGACCATTGGAGTGCTCGATTTGCTCTACAGCCAAGGATTGCAGGGAACTCCGCTTTACGATTACTGCTTGAAGTCGTACGTCTGGAAATTCGGCACCCCAGGAGTGTGGTGTCCGGGAGGCACGTTTGCCGATGCAAGAGGGTCTCTGACAAACGAGGTGGTCATAAAGGACTTGATCGTCAGAATGTTCGAATTCATGCACCAGAGATGGGATGACCCACGCAAGGAGATTGGATGTGTTTACCACGATCATTCCGATGGTTCAACTTGCAGGGTCGTGAGAGGTGTGAAAAGGAGGCATGGATAGAGACTGGTTGAGCATGGGTCGCACGTGGACAAATGCAGACGTCTTGAACCGGTTTCGGAGCCTTGATGCAAATGTCGAAGCGTCAAAACGACGACCGCACTATGAAGCCTCCCAGTCGCAGACAAACTGTGAGCCATGTGCTGAGATATTGATAGATATTGTCACTCCTTATTTTGCAACGTCAACCGCTCCTCAAATTGACTCTCTGTGAACAGCTCCGTCGTCTTGTCACGCAGAAGTTGTGCCAGTCCGCTATTGATATCAAGCAACAAATTAGCCACGTCGATTGCCTGTGATGCCCACCGTTGTGCCAACTTCCGGTCACCTGCAGCATACAAATCAATGGCCATGTTAAAGAGCTTCGTGGTAATCCATTCGACCTCTTCAGGCGGGTAGCCTTGGTTGGGGTCGAATTCCACATGGCTGTCGTCGTCTGCATGAACAAGCGGACTGCTCTTCGCAAGATCCATCGCCTGGTGAACCACGAATTGTAGCATTGTGAGACTCTGTTCCATTCTGGCATTTGGCATGACTTTCATGATATCCTCAATAATCAGCTGGATGATACATCTAATCCACCTCGCGGTTTGCTCGATACTGAACTCTTGTAATTGCCTGAGAACTTGAATGATCTGACCTAGTAGTCTAGCTGCTGAAATGGATGGAATCTGCAAGCCATTCAGCCGTGGACAAGCATCTGGTTCACCACATGCGAAGGCAAGCACAGTATCTGCCAGCAACGCATACGTTGCGGCAGAAGACTCAAGCTCATGCACAGTACCCAGAAATTGCTTCACGCTGAGTTCGTCGAACGCTGTTTCGTCTGTGAGATATGCATGTGCATTCATGAAGAGCAATGCCTCGAATGCTAGCGGGACCCAGAGTCTGCAGCTGGCCTTGTGTAAGCTCTTTCTCATCCTTACCGTGAACCGGCTGTGACTGATACTGCTCCTGCAGAGTGGTGAATATTTTGAACACCTGCCGGCGCAACACGAGGCGGCACTCGCTAGTCTTCGGCTTGAAACGGCCATCATACGATGTCTGAGGTAGGTCTTCCACCGAAGAACTAGCGGACATGGTCCGGGCGTCTGTTGCATATAAAATGGCCTGCATAAATGCTGCATCCCGCAATCGTGTCCTACGCTCACGAGAGAGCGCAACTTCGAGTGGCGCGCCGCCTCCAGGTAAGCATAGCTGGATCGAGTACTGGAGCAGATCAACGATGTACTTTGCTGGCCAAAGCTTCGCATAGGTACATGCTATCTCGAAGCTCTTTCGTTCAAACCAGTCAGTATCAAGATTTGCTGCAGGTCTTCGCAACTTCGATGCTTTGACCGACTTGTCCCGTTGCTTGACAATATGCTTGAAGATCGCGCAGAGCCGGCCCAAGAGCTCTTCGTTTCGTTCTTCATTGGGTCTTTGATTGGCAATAGCCTCCAGCAGAGTCTTGACTGTGTATTTGAGCAACGCTACCAGGTCGATATCCGATGAAGGTGACTGTACCTGCTTGTCGGTCACTCGCTGTAGAAGGCGAGCTGCATCCGACGACTTGCCGTACTTGATGCTTTCGCCAATGCACGCGAAGAGCAGTTGATCTATGTTGCCCTGCCCATTGATGATCGTGTTCAAGCACGACTGGGCCTCCTCTTCGTTTCCAGATCTGACTGCTACACAGTGTGCGAGATATCTGCTGTACCTGTTGTTTCTCTGGGTGAAAGACATCTGATCAAGCATCTGATGTGCTAGACTAGTATTCCCAACAAGCATATGATAGCTGACCAGTTGTCTCTCGAGCTTGCCAATGCATATCTCTCCGGCCATTTCGAAGATTCGATGCAGGCCAATCTGACACCAGAGCATAGCCAGAGACCGGGAACCACCATTGTCGCTCTCGCGTATCATCTTCTAGATCAATACGTGAGCTGACTGAGCTGCGATTGGGCTGAGGCCGCATGCCGTAGTGTCGCAGAAAACATCAAGGTCTTGTTCCAAACTTTGCACTCTCGTTGTCGGGTCGACGGGTTTCTGTATAGTGTACATTGCCAGATAGTTCACAATGCCATTCTCTGTCCAATCAATATTGCCTTCGGGAATTAAACGTTGGAGAATGTATTTCTTAAGGCACCGCGTAGCATGTAGTGCACTTGCAGAGCTCAATTTCTGGATGTAGTGCATCACCAATCTGTGGTTCGCGTCGATGAGGTGAGCCGTTTGCATGATCGCCTCGATCTGAGTAGAAACGATATCTGAGTTCATCGCAGGCTGATTGCAAGCTACTTCAAGAGACAACAGCAGGGTAGGAAGCTTGGCTCCGTATTCTGATCGTAGCCGGTCCAGCGCGTCACCTGCCTGCACGGCATACGCCTCACCCGGAAGAGCTGATAGTGATTGAACTACAATAGTGAGCAGGTAATGTTTACAGCCGGATGCTGACCTACCAAGACAGTGCAAAACGCCCAGTCGGATATCTGATCCAGCGAACGCATCATGGACATGATCTTGGTCCATCATCTGTATAGCACGTCCAAGCCATTTCGCAGCATTATCGGCATCATGTTGACTCAGACATTCTCTGCCCATCTCGAACAATAGGTCGACTATCTTTTCGGCATCTGATTGTAGGAGAGGGTGAGGAGTTTTCAGTAAATGCGAGTAGTGACGCTCAGCAAGATCAGCGCGCTTTCGTTTCCAATCATGTAGAAGCCTTAGGCAAAAGTAATCGACGGCACACGAGACGTGCTTCTGGGTGCCTTCTCGTGTCGGATCTTCTCCGTTGACCAGAAGAGGTGTATCAGCTTCAAGCTCGAGTAGCTTACCAGCAAGCTCTACATGTCCTGCTCGCAAGCATTCCCTTGTGGCTGTGACACAGTTCTCGAACGTTTTCGGTACGCTCCCGCTTTTTCTTGGGCTTGGTGGAGCGATGCTAGCGAGGAGAAGGTATGCAAAGGCTCGAAGCTTGGCAACGGCGACATCCAATTCAGCGTTGTTCGATGCTGAAATAAGGTTGCACTTGTTCCAAATGCAGACAGCAAGCTCTCGTAGGTGGGCTTTCTGGGATTTGTCGAAGTCGGTCGAGGCAAGAGGCAAAGTGCTCGTGTATAGCAGCACGTCTGGGCAAGGATCAGGCAAGGTGTTCTGTGACTTCTGCAGAACTGATCTGAGATGAGAGGAGAACTCTGAGCCATGTAAGCATAGCAACGTGTACACTGAACAACCATACCGATGATGCTTTCTGCTTGGCTACTGGAGGCAACAGTCATATTGGCGTTAATGAGGGTGAGTCAATGTTCTGTCGCAGTGATATGTGAGCTCCATAGTGAGCTGGTAACAGCCATTGAAGAAATGATTTGATCAACTGCACAATTGAGCAACGCCAGCAGCCGCGCCTTCCAATTCTGCCAAATCCATGGCACCTTCCCCCAATATACATAAGATCGTGTCTTCCAAGACGAGACGGCAACCCCCAGAACGCCAGGCACTACGTCAAAGCTACTTGAGTAAAAAAGCAGATGTTCATGTCGAAATACCTGATTGGTGCTTCACTGGATAGATAGGCAAAAAATTGCCCACTATCAGTGAGGGTCTGCTGTATGTCAGTACCGACTCCCTCCGATGCCACTATTTTCGCCAACTTACATATTATAGTTGTCACGTTTGATGGTAAACGAGAAGCAGCATTGTATGTCTTGACCAGTACCAGCCGACGGACTCCTCAATGTGCAACTCGTCAACATAGCTTTCTGCTGCTGATCGAAGCAAATTGCGCAGAATTTCTCCCAATAGCTTACCAACTGATCTTCTACAATGAAGTCGTGTATTGCCAGCTTGCCCTGGCAAAATTAGCATGGTCATGGCATACAATTGATGTCCAACCTACATCTCGCAGCGACTCGATTGGCACGCGTATCAGCTCTGCCATTTCCTTGTTGCCTCGGAAGATCTCTCCCGTTCTGCGCCAACAGCAAGCTGGTATAGCCATGCTGGCAAAGACGCGATCATACTCCATCAGGCTTCTTTCGAACCACATTTCTACCAAGACCAGCTCGATATCTGTCAAACTTTGCATTCGTTCCCTAAAGTTCGGGCGAAACCGGTCCAGTTGCATCAGTATTTTGTGTCTAGAAGACGGCTTCATGTTCTTTTCCATGTACTTGTTTAGCCTCGCATAACCATTGACGTAGTTGAAGGGTTTCAACAACCCGGCGTCGTATTTGGCTTTCAGTAGCTTGTTCATGCGTTCCTCTGGCGGATCGGTGCCAGCCGGGTCGGCTGCTGTCATGTAGTACTTTTCTCGGGCTTTATCGGAGACGGGCTTGGCGGGTGTTTGAGGGGACATGATTGGCCCTGGTGTGGCCAGTGTGGCCGAAGGCAGCGGACCCGGTGCGCTGTGATTGGCTTGAGCATTTGCCATCAGATCTCCATTGCTATCTGTCATGGAAACGTTCATCGAGTTCATGAAGGACGGATCGTTGTATGCCGTCATATCTTCCGTCGAGAAAACACCAGTCTCGTCGAACAGACTTGTGCTGAGAAAGTCGTTGAAGAGGTTGTATTCGTCATGCACCTCGTTTGCGTTGAACATGTAGTTTGGATCCAAGGACGTGAGGTCCTGAGACCTGTTTGGTTGAAGATATTGGTCGTTGAAGTGGAAACCGGCACCTGTGCTATATCAGTGTTGTTTATACTTTGCTGCTCCGAGATGTTCCTACCTGGGTGAGCGTGGTCACCGATGGCTATAGGCTGACCTATGGAACCCGTGTTTGAAACAGACATATTATCGGCTGTGTCTGGCCTCAAGTCTACACTACTGTCTCCAAGCAGGGTCTGTCCATTGCTGTCCAGAATGGAGGTAGTGCTTGTCCTCGGCTGCGCATTGAACTCGTGCTTCGGAGACCCTGGCTCGAGCTGTTCGTCTGCTGGAGTGGAGTCTGCGTCTTCTCCTTTCGACTTCCTGTGAGGCGTGTCTCGAGGCTCATCATGGCACAAGTGTCCAATGTTTCTTTTTATACATCGTTGACAAGGTCGTTCCTGCAATACGTTCCCAGCGGAACGGTTCGTCAGCAGGATGTCGTCAAGGTGCAGGGTCGCAGGAACCGAGCAATCGAAAGGAGAAGTTTAGGGGAGTCGTACAGAGTCACAAGTCATATGCTGTGCAGCCCCAACGGCAAAAGTCAGCCCGGGTCCATATTGATATATGCGCAGTCATTGGTTTGCCTAAAGCTGCTGGAGGATGCGCCAGACTCACCGAGCGTCGACAGTAGATACATGCTGCGCACAGAGTCAGTCTTATTCTTGCTTGTTATAGTGATAAATCCTGACCATGATTCACTTTGCGCTTCTTCTTTGGGTGAGCTTCCGCGAATGTCTTGCGCTCTGTCCGGCCCGATGCTGGGGGATTGTCTTCATTCGATCCAGAATGGGTAGATTCCTGCATATCCGAGAGCTTCGTGGTGACACTGCTTTGTCTCTTGTCTTCATCTTGTCGATCTGGCATTTGCGGCTCGGTTCGAGAGGCTCCCTCGATTCGGACGTGGTACTCGATGCGCCCGCTTACAGGTCCAATTCTCACTGCCAGCTGCCGACAGTGGGCGCATCGCGCGTTGAAACACTGTTCACTAGAACCGAATCAGAGCGGCTGAACGCTTGTAGCACGCGCAGGAGCAGCTCGGAAAGCAGTCGAGCTTGCGAGCAGTCTAAGCTTGTCGCAAAGCGTACGGTTGTTCAGCGGTAATCAAGCCGCGGAGCGGGGTGCTGGACCTTAGGCAGTGATAGGGACCAAGCTCGACCTAATCATCAACCATAAACTGAAGCACGCCAGCGGGCCAGCCTGTAATACTCCACGCGCTTGCAGCAGCTCTTGCTACAAAATTATTTGGCTAGAACGAGCTTCCATGGCGTACTGCATGCCAACCAATCGTAGGTCAATCGACTGCTGCTCGAGCTTCAGGTCCTCACGTCAATAATCCATCGCAACTGCCAGTGACAGGTGAAATTTTCGGTACTTGCATTATCCGTGCGACCAAAGCATTGCGACTGCGATCTTGCAGAGATGTGCTCGATCTTACTATGCCGCCTCGAATCTATCTCTATGCTGAGATATTGACGCACATCCGGCAACTGACTTTGCATGCCTCCCTGCAGACCGAAAAGGAGGAAGGTACCAAGCTTGACGTTTCCACAGACAAGAAAGTCATCAGTGTGACGCATGATGGCGAAACACAGAAGCTGTACCTGCCAACGCAGATCTCTGGAGATGCCCAGATAACATTTCCTCTGAAGAAGAAGACAGAGATATCAGCTAGGGTGCAAATAGAGGATGAGCATGAGTGGAAATGCATGATCAACCATGAAATTGAAGCACCGTGGGTTGCAGCAGACTTGACTATTAACACGGCCATCCAATGTCGTTCCTGCGAGGCTAGCATTGTATCTGCAGGTGCAATCAAGCGATGGAAAGACTTGCCTAGCGAGAACTGGGCTGATCTCATGGACTTCTGGTTCTGTCACAAGCCGCATGATGAAGATCAAGACGATGCTCAGGAAGCCGCGACCGCCAAAGGCTTTTCTTCGAGGAGTAGACTCGCAGTCACTGCTGGTACTGGCATGCCGAACTTGATATCGATAGTGCTACACCTCAACGATTGCTCAAATGTCAAGGTAAGCATAATCTCGTGGTATATATTTCTAACCCCCCGGCGAGAAGAAAGAGACTATCCTTGTTCAGTCTGGTCCTGTTTCTGATACAATAGCCGCACAGCAATATCAAGCCGAAGGTCCCAGTTGCTAGCCTCTCTTCTGAGATGGTTGGCTGCTGCTGTGCCCGACGTTACCTCTTCACATCTCACTCCTGCGTTCTTCGAGCAGCTCAGACCAGGGGGATAAGGCTTTAGGTGACATCATGCTAACACAATTGCAGGCAGCAGAAACACAGAAGAAGCCGGATGCAACGGTGCTTCGCTGCGACAAATGCTCAGCAATGCTGGGCACGACCAACCAGGAGGAGGACCTGGTTCGTTTGCACAAATCCAGCATATCCATTGACAAGACAGGTACACCGGGCACGTATGAGTCGCATCCATCCACTATCTTCACCTGTGCTCAGTTGCTATCGTTAATCGAGGCAACGGCTCTCAAGAAGTTCGTGGTGCACAGCCCGCAGGTTTCTACTGACGAGGAGGAAAAACCGCGAAATGTAGGAGCCATCATACTCTGGATATTCAATCCAGATATCTATTATTCGTGTTCCGCATATGATGGGAATGGTGTGCTGCCAAACGCAACAATTCCTGAGCCTGCGCGGTTCTCAAATCCCAACAACGATAATACGTCGGATGTTTACGACAGCCAACCCTATTCTTCTGATGGAAACGGTTTCTCACCCGCAGCAGCACAAGACCAGGACGCTGCCGACCGGAATCCCAACAATCACAACACTGCTGCCATATACGGTGAGACCGTGGGACCACAGTTTGTCTCAGGCGATTTACAGTTTGAGCTTCCGATTCGTGAGAAGGCAAAAGTGGAGGACAATGAGCAGAGTGAAAGCAAAGACACGCCTGAAACAACATTTGCAGACATTCCGATCGACTCTGTTGAAGACACTGAGACACCCCTCATATCCTCGAAGCAGGCTGCCGAGCAAGCATCTCACGTATCTCGAGCTCCAGCTACTACTGAGAACGGCGCACCGCAGTCTAATGAGCACATAAACCTCGTCCACAGGGCCGCAAAAGTCTTCTACAAGCCGCTTCCCTCCGGTCAGTCCACAAATGAATTTATAGACGCTAATTCGAATACTCATGAAGACCTGTATCTCCCAAATCCTGCTGACCTCGACTCTCTCCGCGAGACACTGGAGAAGAGCACCGCAATGCTGCCCAGTAGCGCTCGCACCTTCCAAGACTGGAGTGTTGGACTGCTGGGCAGGTTCGAGAAGGTGCCAAGTGGGCTTGGAGTCATGCAAGAAAATCCGCTTGCCCGAGGCGTGAATTCTCGTGATGGACGAGTGACACGGTGGGACATTGGCAACGGAGCTGAAGGGCTGTACTCGTGAGCGACTCTATCATGTTGGCAAAGTGAGCGAGTATAGCTGCATGGCGCCAGGAAGGAAACTCGTTAATCTCCAAGCCAATTTCCAAGAATCCGATTCGCATCGGCAAGGGCCTCCTAGGCTAAGGCAGCGGGACTAGAGATCTACAGAGGCTTCAAAAAAGGCCATCCAACTGGACATCCGTCTCTTGGCAAGCCACGCTGTAAGAAGGGTGCCTTTTGGGCCATTTCACACTCCTCGTATACGCGCCGTACGCAACTCATGTAACGACGACTTAGAGCAACCAGGAGACCTCTCTCCTTGGACTGTTCCAAGCTGAGTCATGCCGGCTTACAGAAGTCAATCCACAGATGCGTATCCGAGAATGCGGAGCACTGGGCATCAGCAAGTGTTTCTAGCCATGCCGCGCAGTAGCGAACTAGAGCTGAGTGTTAGTGGAGATGTCAAACTCGGGGCGGGCTACTCGGCAGGAAGCATCAGCGGACATGGCCGCCGCCGTAGCGGAATTGTCGTTGGCTACCGGCAGCGAAAGTGCAGTCTTTCTGGCACAGCATGGCGGCAAGGCGGAATAGCTGTGACAGAATAACACACAGACCTGAACCTGCGAACCACATGACACATTCCGCTTCGATACGGTAGTGCCCGGTCTGGGCACGATCATGCGAACCATTCCTATTGGCAGAACGTTTGTACCTGCGTGAGTCTCGCCAACAATTGACTTGAAACACGAAAGTTTATGTCATGGAGTACGTTGTGTTGCGGTGACGTCGTGACCAGACCTTTCTACATATGATATATGCGAAGCTTCCTTCGTTGCGCACGATCACTGTATCACTTTAGCTCATACTCGAATCCGAAGCAAACACACACCTCAAAATGTCAGCACACAAAGGAAACCCCGCGCCCAACGTCGGCGGCACAGCGAAAGACGGCGGTCTCAGCACAGGAGCTGTACGCAGCCCCGCCCCTCACCCCTCGCTCCCAATCCAGTGCCCTCAAACGTCACAATCCTACTAACATCAGTCCCATACAGACTGTAGCCGACGGCGGCCCCAACGACTCAGCTGCTGACCCCAGCTACGCCGGTGACGATGGCAAGGCAGCCGACCCTAAGTATGCCATTCCACTGTCCAAAGAACCTAGCTGGCAGGGCGTCACTTAGCTTACAGTGTGCTGACTAAATGTCTCTACAGGAACGCGGGTCCAGGCAACGCTGCGCCAGGTGTTGGTGGGACGGCGAAGGATGGCGGGCTGAGCACGGCTGCGACTGTTGCTGATGGCGGGCCGGATGACCCGAAGGCGGATCCTACCTACAAGCCATAGATAGGCTACTAGATGTTGAGAAGCATCAACGATCACGTTTTCACGAGCTTATCATGATTGGATCTTGAGATGAACCATTGACAGTAGCATGTTCTATAATGTGGCTTCTGCCGGCCTCTAGTTTCCTTTACACAATTGGGTCGACCTCCTCGAATACTAGTACTATCCCTGACGTTGATAGGCATCGATTCTCGATGCTCATACATGTATACACGATTGTACAATGTCTTACGGCTTGTATTGCAAGCAACACGGTTGTCCCAGGGCCCCGTTAGTGGTAACAGCAGTATGGCTTCGCCAGAAACGTTCTCCGTCAAGCGAGTGTCCACGACCAAGAAGAAGCATGCTCCGCCCGAGATGATGGAACGTGCACTTATGCTCTTGCATGCTGTGCTTCGTGTGCTGTTCGTCAAGACGTATCACGAACGTGCCTGAGACGGGACTGGTCTGGACTGGGTTGTGCTTGGCCGAAGCTCAATGCTTACCGTTACCTATCATACTCACTGGAGCTCGTCGAACGACCTATCGAGCATAACGCTGACCGACCCCTCCATCGCCAACCCGTGATTCGAAGGGTGGAACCTAACCAGATTGACACAAAGTACACCTATCCTACACCCCACATCGCTCACCCTCACTCACACCCTCGATTCACGCCACACCACAACATACCTAGGTAACTCACCATCACGATAGCAGAGCCGATCTAATCCAACAGACCAGATCCACACCCACCACCCACCGCCTCGATTCGATCCCGATGCCCAACCCGCCAACAATCCTCTCCCTCCCGCCCGAAATAACCCACCTAATTCTCGAACACCTCTACCTCGCCGTCCTCCTCTCTCCAGATCCAAACCCAGCTCTCGACAACTCTAGCTGCCCCGCTGCACAGCCTACTCTCTCATTGCCGGCCAGGACCGAGCTGTGCAGGATATATCGATCCGAGGTCCTGCCTAGGGCGTCTGGCTTCGGTCTCGGCACGGACACGAGTATCGACGGACGCGGACGCGGGCGTGGAGATGGATGTGAATGTGGCCCCGGCCGCACATGCAAGGGCAGGACACGGGGTGGCGGTGGTGGTGTTGGTGCGGGAGCGTGGGGCGAGCGGTGGCGGAGGTTCGAGAGTGTAAGGGCTGTATTGAGGAGGGACTTGGCGGAGAGGAGGGGGAGGGAGAGGTATGTGTGGTTGTAAGGGTGGCGAATGAGCGTTGTGGCAGGAGTGGACCAGTATTGCGACTTGTTGAGTTCCAGGTGTATTGATATCAGCACTGAAAAGGGTATCATCAATGTCATTTTGCTTCAAGGCGTCGCTTGCTATTGCTATGCATATGCACTTCTCGGGTATAGTAGGTACTAGGAGAAAGCTTTCCGTTCCGTCTATGTCTTTTCATGTCATGCGTCGGTCGTATCATTGATCATGCTCAAGGGTTTCGTTCTCGCTTCATAGGTTCCCGCTACTTTTACCGCGACAAGGCAATATCGTCGATCCTCAATATCATCTTCACCGTCTCACTCGCCAATTCGATCGCACTCGTACACACCAGCAAAGGCTGCAACACTTTCTCGCTGCCTCCTTGTCCGTCTCCTCTAGCGACACCACCTCCTCTTATGCTAACAAAGGCAGTCTTCTCGCCCTGCTCGTGCCTCGATCTCAACTCAGTCACGACTTTTATCGAGTTGAGACCAGCGTTCTCTGCTAATGTGGTTGGAATGACCTCCATGGCATCAGCGAAGGCCTTGAAACATATGGATTCGGTGCCTGTCAGACCGCGGGAGAGCTTGGCTAGGTGATTTGCGACCTCGATTTCAGGGGCACCACCTCCCACAATCATTGCACGTTTCTTGACCAGACATCGGATGACGCAGAGGGCATCGTGGAGAGATCGCTCGGCTTCATCTAGCACCAGTAGATTTGCTCCGCGGGCGACAATGGAGACGGTGTTGTTGTTAGGTGTGCCAGCCAGGTGTTTCGGCAGCTGTATTCCTGTAATCTTCACATAACGGGCGCCAGAAGTTGAGACTTCCTCGACCAGATCTGCGCTGCCAAGCTTGTCCTCGGTGAAGGAGTCAATGTTGGCAATTGGTTTACACCCTGTACTCTTGCATAGAAATTCGACCTCGTCTCTTTCGATGTCTTTGATTGCTAGGATTTTCAGACGTTGGAGGAAGTTCAGGGACATTTCGTTGACGGCATCCCTGAGGATGCTCTTCTGGATGAGCAGGACGTTGCATTTGGCTTTCTTGATCTTTTGAACCATGTTTAGCAGGTATTGGCGCTCCTCTTTCAGGATCTTGTCCATCTGTCTGTAATCGTTCACCACCACTTGGTTCTCCATGTCGGGCTTCGGCGGCGACAGCTGGAACTGTATGAGAGCTATGCGTGCCTTTTCGATGCGGGTTGGTCCACCGGCTGATTTGATGACTTGCTGATTCAGGACAAGACCGTTGATCATCTCGCTGTCCTCGATTGTACCGCCGACCTTCTTCACCACTCGAATGTTGCGTAGGTCGACGTTGGTAGAGGTTTTGGGGTCGATGGTGCGAAGGACTGCATCGACGGCCATGGGACCGAGTAGATCCTTGTACTGGGAAACGATCTTGGAGGAGAGGGAAGTTTCGGCGGCGGACAGCAGCGTGTTTCGATCGGCCAGGTTGACAGGGACGGACATGCCCTCGAGAACCTTGACCGCTTCTGCGGCGGCTCTCTGAAACGACTCGGATATTATGGTTGGGTGTATGCCTTTTCCTAGTAGTCTCTCTGCCGCACCCAGCAAACTGCCGGCTATCACCACGACGGAAGTGGTACCGTCGCCAGCCTCGATGTCTTGGGCTTCAGACAGCTTGGTCATCATCTTGGCCGTGGGATGCATGACACTCATGGCTTTCAACATGGTGTTGCCGTCGTTGGTGATCAGGTTTTCTCCTTTGCCAGATTGGATCATCTGCAAGCAAGTGTTAGTGCTGCGTTGGCCCTGCTGGGGTCTGACCTTACCTTGTCCATTCCTCGTGGCCCCAACGACGTGCGAACGGCCTCTGCAACGGCGCGCGCTGCTAAGATGTTCCCTGAGCGCACGGCTGTTGGCTTCTCCTTGTCCTTGAAGACGCCATTGCTGAAGTTGCCTTGTATTCCTAGAGCAGCAGCCATGTTTAGAGTCTGAAGTTGGTACCGTATTCCAGTCTCTCTGAAGGCTAGGTTGTCGACGAGGTGGTTGCGAGAACAAGCAGCAGTATCAGTATCAGTATCAGTATGGCCGGCCCACGCTCGTAAGTCGTGCCTGCCCGCGCGCTCTTTTGCCAAACATTATTTTACGCCGTGTTTGTCGAGTTTGCACTTTACGCCGCAAGTGCAGCGGCAGTGGCAGTGACGCAGGTACAGCAGCCTTGCAACGCGCTCCCCATACTAACTCACGTCTCAAACCATCGACTTGTAGACTACTCATCACAACGACTTCACGATCGCCTCCATCCAGTCCACTCACTCCTCCGGCCAGTGTGTTACTCAACATTGCACACATACACGCATATCTGGATTTGAGAACCACAGGTCAACATCATGCCGAGTGCCACCGGGTCCAACTGGGAGAAGTACAAGCAGGAATTCGCCGACGATGAGAAGCCAGAGAAGAAGATCACGCCACTGACGGATGAGTGCGTCTTTCGTGCCAGACTGTTCCATATCACCGTACTGACCTCTGCAGGGATATCCAAGTACTCAAGACCTACGGCGCAGCACCCTACGCTGCTGCGTTGAAGTCCATCGAGAAGCAGATCAAGGAAAAGCAGGAGAGTATAAACGAGAAGATCGGGGTGAAGGAGTCAGACACAGTGAGTCTCGGTCCTAGTATGCTGGAAGCGAGAACGGCCACTGACTAGGCGACAGGGTTTAAGTCAACCACATCTATGGGATATCGCCGCCGACCGACAACGCATGTCCGAAGAGCAGCCTTTACAAGTCGCTCGCTGCACCAAGATTATACAAGATGAAAAGGACACTGAGAAGAGCAAGTACGTTATCAACGTCAAGCAAATAGCAAAATTCGTCGTCAATCTAGGCGAGCGAGTCAGTCCCACCGATATCGAGGAGGGCATGAGAGTCGGTGTCGATCGCCAGAAGTACTCCATCATGCTGCCCTTGCCGCCTAAGATCGACCCCAGTGTCACCATGATGACGGTAGAAGACAAGCCCGATGTTACATATGGCGACGTCGGTGGCTGCAAAGAGCAGATTGAGAAGCTCAGAGAGGTCGTCGAGATGCCCCTACTCTCGCCCGAACGTTTTGTCAACCTTGGTATCGACCCCCCCAAGGGTGCCCTGCTGTACGGCCCTCCAGGAACAGGAAAGACCCTGTGCGCCAGAGCTGTCGCCAACAGAACAGATGCTACATTCATCAGAGTGATCGGTTCCGAACTGGTCCAGAAATATGTGGGTGAAGGAGCAAGGATGGTTCGAGAGCTGTTCGAGATGGCACGCACGAAGAAAGCCTGTATCATCTTCTTCGACGAAATCGACGCTATCGGCGGTGCACGATTTGACGACGGTGCAGGCGGTGACAATGAGGTGCAAAGAACTATGTTGGAGCTGATTACACAACTCGATGGTTTCGACTCGAGAGGAAACATCAAGGTCATGTTCGCTACCAACAGACCGAGCACCCTTGACCCCGCGCTGATGAGACCGGGACGAATCGACAGGAAGATCGAGTTCAGTCTGCCAGATCTGGACGGTCGCGCTAACATTCTACGTATCCATGCCAAGAGTATGTCTGTCGAGCGCGATATTAGATGGGAACTCATCTCAAGGCTGTGTCCCAACGCAACTGGTGCAGAGCTGAGATCAGTCGCCACAGAAGCAGGCATGTTTGCCATCCGTGCCAGGAGGAAAGTTGCCACCGAGAAGGACTTTTTGGCTTCCGTTGAGAAGGTCATCAAGAGCAACTTGAAGTTCAACTCAACTGCTGCTTATGCCCAGTACAATTAGGTTTCGCATCGGAGCATGGAATTGATGTTTTTGAGCGCTGCATTCTTGTGTAGGTGGATGGCTTGTTGCTGTATAACACGAGGTTTTCTAGAAGCCGGCATCGGGAATAATATCAGAAGTGTTCGACACTGCCTGGTCCACCACCTCTTCAGGTCATTCGACTTCGGAGTCAGCCTTCTACATCAACCTTTCCCTTGTGCGCAACTCCGGTCCGCAATGATCGGATTACTCCTTCCCCTATCCGCGTCCCCACAGGCCAAGACATTGTCGTCGACATCGGCGCGCTTATGCCCGGCACGTTTCCTTCAGTGACCAAGACGACTCACCAATGCGAAGGCCGCGGTGGAAGCTGGGGTGAAGCGAACTCCCCTGCTCTGAGCTAGGTATGGATACCATATCCGAGGATGGGAAGCACACGGAAATCGCAATGCAGAGTCACTCCAGCGATAACAGCGAGAAGCAACAATCTGTCTGACCATAACGATGGCATCAGCATTACGGTGAATGCTTATGGGTCGCCTTTTGCGTGTGTCCCTGGCCCTCTTTCGTACGTAACCGCTTGCATAAAATAGACGCTATGCGGTTGTTGTCTGGACAAGAGCGGTTGCCTACAGGGGACTATCTATGGTACAACTGCAGGAGAAACGAAAGGAGTTGATTCTAGGGATTAGACATGCACGAAGTTGCGGCCAGCAGTGTGCTTGCCTGGCTGAATTTATCTTTTGCATAATTATATGACCCAAATGGTGCCAATCACGAACGCTCATTTGTTAGACGCCAAGGTTCGTCCCGGACATGCAGCAAAAGCTTAAACTCAATTTATCGTAATATTCTTCGATCCATCAGACATGTAGCAAGAGCATATTTTGGCCTCACGTACTTGCCTCAACACTGTCCGAACCTCCTTGATTTTCTGCAATTCTGCATAGCAAACGCACGATTTTGAAACTTCAAGTCAGCAGCAACGCAGGTATCATCACAATGGCGAACAAGAGGAAGCACCAGCACCATTCAAGTGGTCACCGACGCGACGCTCATCGTCGCGACCAGTACACCTCCTCGGGAAACGATCACAAGCGCAGGCGTCTTTCTAACGATATGAGCAGCTCCGCTAATGATGCTGCTACGGTTATCAACGGTGCTCACTCAAACCAACAGGAAGACGGGGACGATGGCTGGACGAAAGTTTCTTCAAAGTCTTCAAAGCGTGACAAGAAGAAGGAGAAGACCTCTGACCGAGGCGACTATCCCGCCCTGCGTAACCATCAAAATTATCAATCAGAAATCCGACTCAAAGACGTTCGAGATCTAGGCTTATATGTGCTAGCGGATGAGGTAGCACCGAAGTGGACGGCTGTCGCAAACTCGAAGTCGGTAAGGAAAGTTGTCGTGGTGATGTTGCCAGGTTTAGACGAGAAATTGCTGAGAAAGGCGGAAAAGGCTGAGGCGGACAAACGACGAACAGACAAGCCAGATGGCGACAGCACGTCTGCAACCAGCGAGCAGGCAGACACAGGCGACCATGTCGACCAGCTGAAGACTGATGTAGCGCGTCATCTTGTCTCTCAAGCCGAAGCATCAGTGTCTGATGACCCTCAGGCCTGGCTGTTCGGAAATGTGCTGCAAGTCAAAGCTCCTGGAGACTCGAAGATGTCACGAGTACATTCACCACTTCAAGCCATGCTTCTGTGTCAAGACTCGGACCAGAAGCAAAGCCGAAACTCCAATAACAACTTCACTGCAGATCGAACTCCAATCACCGAGTTCATTCACAATGCAGATGAACTGCGAGAGGCAGAGTTCCCCATCCATCCAGCACTATTCACAGCAGACCTCGACGCGGAGCTCGAAGCCGTGCGCCGGTCTAAATCTGGACAATCAACGGACAATGGCTGGTTTGACACGACAGTCTCGAAATCACAACCAGATGTCTCTCCTAATCCTGTCGATCCCATCTCAAAAGACCTCTCCATCTACTCGCTGGACTGCGAGATGGTGCAAACATCAGACGACGCAACATCTCTAGCTCGGATATCTCTGATAAAATATCCCGCCGGCACTGTCATCATAGACAAGTACGTGAAGCCGAAACTCCCAATCACGAACTACTTTACGCAGTACTCGGGCATCACACCGCAGAAACTCGAAAACGTAACTACCAGCCTAGAAGACATCCAAAAAGAACTCCTTGAGATCTTAACCCCCTCCTCGGTGCTCCTAGGCCACTCTCTCGACTCGGATCTGAACGCCCTAAAACTCACCCATCCCTTCGTTGTCGACACATCAATCATATACCCCCACCCTCGCGGCCTTCCCCTCCGCTCATCCCTCAAGTACCTCACGAACAAGTATCTCAAGCGTGAGATCCAGACAGGCGGCGCAAACGGCCACAACTCGGTCGAAGACGCACAGGCCGTGCTGGACCTGGTCAAGCTGAAGTGCGAGAAGGGTCCGAAGTGGGGAACGATCGAGGCGAATGGTGAGCCGATCTTTCGCCGACTGAAGCGAAATGGCAGGACGAGTGCGATGGTCGACTACGGGACGCCGGAGCGTGGGTTCGGCAAGGACGCGACGCACACCGTCGGATGCCAGAATGATGACGAGATCGTCAAAGGCGTTGTCCGCGCCGTGGAAGGCGACGATTACTTCGACTTCGAGATCCCAGCGGGCGGCGTGGATTATGTCTGGGGCAGACTCAGGGCGCTGGAATATGCCAGGGGGTGGGTGAGCGACGCAGGGCAGCAGCAGAAGGATACACCCGCCTCCGGTACAGACGCAGACGAAGAAGCAAAACTCGACGCTGTCACAACTGAGACCATCGCACGGATCCAGCAGATCTATGACGCCCTGCCCGCGAAGGCTCTATTGGTGCTGTTCAGCGGTACAGGCGACGTGCGACCGGTCATGAGGCTGCAGGCGCAGCAGCAGCAGTACAGGAAGGAGTTCAAGGTCAAGAAGTGGGATGACTTGTCGATCAAGTGGACGGATACGGAGGAACAGGCGCTCAAAAGGGCGTGTGAGGACGCGCGGAGGGGCTGGGCTGTTTGTGCGATCAAGTGAGGATCGTGGGCCGAGGCCTTGAGGTGAGATGAGACGGGATCCGCCAATAAGTTGCAAGCGCGTCAGGCCCAGGATGGCGGGGCACGGACGAAGGTAAGGCGCAGCGAATATCTGATGCCTCATGCGGAGATGGCCACGAGTAGTAGCAGGAAGTAAGATAAGCTTGAGACCACAGATGCTGTGACAGCAGACATTACTTTCTATTTTCTTCGTGGTAACGTGAGATATAGTCTATTTGCGCCTTTTGCACAGCACAGCCGACCTCTTCCAACAACTTCCACGCCCGTCTTTGCGCTTACGTGCAGTGAACTACTCCGTCGCTGTGGGTGTGGCATTCCTGCAGAACACAAGTCAGTAAGTGATCAGACATATACGTCATTGTCATTCAACTTACAGCCGGCGCGCTCGACGTCTGCGATGGAGTTGAGGACGCAGCGGGAGAAGCGCTTGTGGACTCTTCCTCCTCCTCTTCCATGGGCTCGCCGGTACATCCCTCGCCCGGCGCCGCGATGTCCATGGCGTAGGCGTCGAGAGCGAAGTACTGCAGCACGTCGCTGTCGCGGGTGTTGGTCGCGGTGTTGTTCGCGGCGAACGTGACGGCGTCCTCGTAATCTTCAGCCCAGTGCTCGATGTACCCGTACCCAACGGCCGGCATGTGGTACAGACGGTGCATCAGGTCGGAGGCCCAGAAGGTGTTGGTGGGGCTACCGGCGACGGTGTAGCCGAGGCCGCACATTGAGACCAACCATCTTCGGCTCTCGTACGAGAGCGGGCAGATGACGGTCTCGGCGGTTGCGTTCTCGCCGCGCCAGTGGCCGGCCCATCCTGCGCCGTGTTAGCATTGAGACACAGTTTCTGGGGGGGATGTTCTAAGCTTACCGTCTTGGTGGCAGTTGTCGTCGGGGTCGTCGCATCGGAACAACACGCCTCCCTTGTCGCCGCTGACGATCAGGTCGTAGGCACCGATGGCCTCGTATGGTGGGAGCTCGCCGAAGTACTTGTGGTAGAGCTCGGAGTTGTTGCCCCATCGGAGGATGTGCTGCTTGGCGTGGTCTGCCAGCATGATGGTTTCGTTCAGACCGGCGGCGATTTGCTTCCTCTGCGTGGTGTTGCAGGACTCGTGGATCGGGTACATTGAGACAGCACCTGCGTCCCAGGCGGTGGTCGTGTTAGTTTCATGCTCCGAGGAGGCCTCCTGTCGTGCCTGTAGCTGGGCAGGTGCTGCAAGGACAGTGGCAGCGGCAGCTGCGGTGAGAAGAAGTGATTTCAACATGGTGAGGGTGATTCGAGCTTGTGATTGGGGAGACTTGCAAGTTCGATTGAGGATCTGAATTGAACTGGCTTTCTGCTGCGATCAGGGAGGGACGACTATATACCTCGATGAGAAACGCGAGGTAGCCCATGCACATCTCTCGATCGAGGTCCTCTGATATGCCAAGCCCATGACCACCATCTCTGCGACTTCTGGCAAAATTTTGCGAACTATCGCGAGCTATGGCGAGCTATGGTGAGCTCTTTGCTGCATGAATCGTCATAACGATTACTACTGATATGCGGGCATGCTCGGCTATCGCCTGCTTGTTGCCGGCATGTTGCAGGTGGGCCTGGAATGTAGGCCCTCGAGGGTAGAGATTGAGGACACCGCATGCATTGCAGCCTCGTTGAGTACTCCCGCGTGAAAGGTACCGGCTCTTTGTGGATAAAGGGAAAACTCAGATTGACCAGGATAGTTCTCGATCGGGAAAGCACAGTCGACCGGTCGAATCAGACCTTGCATGATAATGCAGGTTCGGGATTTTCCAAAGGTGCTCGCGCTTCATTTCCGGACGTCTTTGTGCTACAACTTCTCCCCGCTCGAGTCCAGCAGATTGCTTGATGCTATCAACACCTAGTCAGTGAGCTTGACAGGGCTGTCGCGACTGCCACACTCTGCCACCTCTAGCTGTATACAAACGTCAATTGGCGTATCCTTGGTGCTCGTGAGCAGGCGGATCAAAGATCGAGCGAAGCTCTCAACGGCAGGGATGCGCGGTCCGCTCCTCCATTATGCCAAGGATCACGGATCTCATGCCAAGTCTTGAAAGTGAGGACCTTGAAAGTGAGGACCTTGAAGGCCAAGAAGATCGCGAGCGTTCCACTGGACTTTCCCCTTCTGTCTCTTCATGGAACAGCAACTCAGTAGTGGCATTGTGTGATGCCTTGACCATGAGTTATCTTGCAAACATCGTGTATACAACAACTGCCTTGCTCACTTCCGAACATTCTTTTACTGTTCAAAGGGATCCTTCGCAACATAAAGTCGACAACGACCCGTTGATGGGCTTTAACCCTGTACTCCTCTACTTGTTCTCAAAACCTGTTCAAGACGTTAGTTCTCATCTGCAAATCATGGAACTCGACTGTACTTTTTGTCTCAGCACGATCGATTCGATTAGCACTAGATGTGTGAGCTTTATCTCCCTTCGTTGACCAAGGTGTCCTTCAGCCAGCAGACGTTGGATCAAGCAAGCTCTCTGTCAATGTCACTCCTCTATCTTCTGTGCCCAAGCCAGTGACTCCGACCGTCATAGCATTACGTTAGCTTACGGTGCTGGCTTGGGTAGCACCTCAGTGGTGATCCGCTATGATTCCAGAACGTGGCAGGTGGAACGATTCGTGAAGCGCAAGTTTTGTCGAGATCAGTTGTTCTTGAAGCAAATATACCTTATAAGGCAGATAGCTAATGTATAGTATCTACTTTAGATACCTAACGCAGACTGCAAGTTACGGCAGATACTCTCGATCTTTGATCTTTCTACCGTCCACCATCTAGCACCGTTAGCTGCACTCTTACGGAACATCCTTATAGACTTAACCTACATTTACTTAGGTACCACTGCAGTCTTGTACATGCAAACGTGAGGTCCAAGTACCTGTTTTCGCATCGTTCATCGACATCTTCTCGAGAGCTGGAGAGCCTGGGAAATGTTCATCCCATGTGGAAGATGCATATGCATGCTGCAAATGGATTATCTGATCAGCAACGGCTCAGGTAGATTCTGGCGTGATGTCTTCAACCTGCATCCTTCCCGCGCCTTGATAGTGCGTCGACTTTGGCGCTGCATGACGCATCATCTTTGGAAAGCTATAACAGTATCGCAGGGATCGGCAGCGTCTACGAACCGTGGTTAGTAACTACCTCGGACTCACCTTGTCCAGCTTTGCCATCCTCACATGACTCAGAGTCTCAAGGGGCGCTCGTACCGAAGAGCCAGCAGGGCGCGGAGCATTCTGATATGTTAGCATCGATACACAACTGATACAGCGAAGCAGGACGAGGGAAGAGGCACAGCGGCCCATTCATTTCGGTGGCTGTACAAATGTGTAACGGCGGGAACTGCTGAGACGCGAGTATTGAACGATTTACCCTTGCTTATACCACAACCAAAACGTGAGCCAGGTGAAATCTGAGACGCGTCCGAAAGCCCGTGCGACTTTTCTGAGCGGAAGATCGGATGAGAGGAAAGCACGACAAACAAGGCAAGTTCGAGGTAAGGGAAGCCAAGGCTTTACTAAACAGATCTAGCATGATGTACCCCATAGAATGACGTAGGGGTAATCTGTTCTGGTGTCGAATCCACGTTTTTGCTATTTCTAGAAACCATCCTGCACTGACGTTACGGCAGATTAGCCAGCTCTCACCTCGGCTCGTTGAAAGGCAGAGTCGACATACAAGAGCTACTAGTTTTTACGCAAACTGGACATGCTCTGGAAGAACCGACCCTGTTATGAGGCCTAATCTAGCTGCTCGGTGCTCCGTCGTTGCTAAGAGGTACTATACCAGCCCCTGATGATCGGCTAGGACTCCAGATATCCACCATCCTTGGCAGAGCACCCAAGCGGCGGAGAACCCTTAAGCCGTCTAAGTACTCCATTATACAATCACACTCATACCCGGTGGATATAGAGACCACCAGTCGGGCTCGTCCCCGCGAAGATGCCAAGGGGTCTCCAACAATATCCTGGGGTGACTGGGCCCAAAGATCGACAACACTCACTATCTGCTGAGGCCAGTTTCTTATTATAGCTGCAAACCTTGACCTGACACGGTGCTAAGCTTCAGTACGATACTTGGAAGCGACAGACTCCTGCCTCCGCACTCACTACCTACTACTTGTGTATATAAACTGGTCAGCAACACTGGTACGATAAAAACAGAATAAGAGCACCGTCCAACAAAAGACCTAATAGCTGATACTTGTCTCTGACTCTGCATCTAAAATGCTCACCAACGCCATCTCCCCAGTCCTGTTCATCTTCGCCGTCCAAACCATTGCACAGTCCAGCTCTTCGACCGAAGGTACCCGGGTCTGTGGTCCTTTCCAGCTATCAGGCACTCAGGGAGCCGTCAAGGCATATCCCAACGGTACATTGTCAACCACAGGGAGCGACTCAGACCCGATGCCCTTCCCCTTCGCAGAATTCCACATAACACTTGACGGGCTCGTCACAAGCAATGGCTCAGTATGCAGCTTTGATCAAGGTACGATGCGCTAGTCTTCGCTCCCTACACGTATGCTAACTAATGACCCAAAGAACCCTATTTGACTTGCCGACCCGAGAACACCCAGCTCGACTCCACCTTTTCCGTCCTCGGCGATGCATTTGGAGCATTCGCATATGGCGACGAAGAGACTTTCTTCGTCTGTGACCCGGCAGAAGCAGGCTTCGAGAGTGCAATTTCCGGCAAAGTTATCCTACCGAGCGTCACGGACCGAGATTACCCGGACCCGCGTACGCTCGGGTGCCAGGAGGTGTTCTTCCAGGCCTCGCGATGCTATGAGGACTCGGAGTTCGTCAGCTCTGGCGATGACGATGACAACAACGACGACAACGACGATCCTTCTCAGACTAGTTCGGCCAGCAGCACCAGTTCTATTACGACCCCGGCGGTCTACACTGGTCTAGCAAGCAAAGGAGCTGGCAGTGGCTTGGCTGGTGCCATAGTCGGTGCCGGGGCTGCACTCTTACTGTGATGGTAGAGCTCGTTGCCAACTGAATATTATAGTGCCTAGCTCTTGATCTAAAGTGTCTATTCTAGCAATTTTTCTAAGATTGGTGCGATGGTTAATCAGAGATACTGCCATCTTGAAGGTTCTCTGGCTCTGGAGACACTCTAGAAACACTGAAGTCTTCTTATCTTGGGCTCCTGCCCTGGAATTCTGGGTCCATCCTCCTGGACTGACCAGCAACGCGCCTTGTCTTGTGAAATCGTGCAAGGATCTGTATTGTAAACTGACTAGAAGGTGAAATACGAGCATGCCGCCTTTGATAGCGGCTAGCGCCAAGATCACACTCTTTTACCTATCTGCACGACGAAGTAGTTAGTGGTAATCGATAAATAGGAAGCTGCCGGACGATGATTGATGAACCTGTCTCCCTGCCAGCCTCTTGATCCAAATGCTCGGGTACCTGATCACCGAGGATAGCAGAACCTGACAAAGCCTAGGTCCTGAGCTGCCTCGATATGTACTCGGCAGAAATTGACAAAGCTCGGTTGTTTTGAGCTGCCCTGACCTGTACTCAGTTGTCTCGAGCTGTGCTTATTTACCCTATGTTGCCTCGAGTTCTGGAGCTGGAGCTGGAACTCTGCTTCGCAACCTTTCCGAGTCTCATGCTATGAGACTACTGCTTACACTGTTGAGAAGATATACCTTTCGGTGAAATGTGCTGCGGTTGCGCGGGTAAAAATCCACTTGATTCATGCAATGCTGCTGTTCATCAAGGACGGCATAGAAGTCTCTCTGTTACACAACCGCAAGCAAAACCATATACTGGCCTTCTCATTGTCCTTAATACCATGTCTCATCTGCCATTGTTCTCGGCCGAGGCACTTAACCCCAAAGCCTTCTCGATCCGGCTTAGTCCAAGATGCAATAATTTCTCGTTTTGACTGAAGACGATCCTGAACCAGCCTGGCCTCTCACTACCGAATTGTACACCCGAAGCCAAAAATACCTTCTGCTCGAGAAGAGCATCGTTGGTCAGGGCATCAACGTCACTGCCTGCATCGACATTCGTCTCTGCGCCTGTATCTACGTCCGCGTCTAAAGGCGCCTCCGCCGGCTCATTAGCACTCTTCTCCAAGCGCCGCAATCTCAGCTTCTTATCTTCATCGGCCACCCTAGCCTTTATTTTCCCTTCCTGAACAGATCTGTTGTACACCTTGCCAAAATTGACCCACAAGAAGAAAGCCGCATTGACACCCTTTGCGTACTCGATGCCATGTTTCTCTGCCCAAGCGACGACAAGATCGTAGTGTTTTTTTAGTCTCTTGTTGTTTTCTGTTGTGTACCAATCCACGAATTCGTCGTCGGAGAGAAGTTTGGTAGCCATCGAGTCGGCTAGTGAAGAGATGTAGCTGTAGATTGAGACTGAAGTCAGGGCATTGTGGAGACCTGGGTTGTGCTGAGACGCTATACAGCCTAGACGCAGGCCGTTTGCACCGAAGTCCTTGGAGAGGCCGTAGAGGACGTGGGTGAGTGCTGGGTCAATCAGTCCGTCGGTCGGTGTCGATGCTAGAGAGGTGAACGGCATGACTGAGTCGTCGGCCGGGTCCGATTGTCTGAAGACTGAAAGGGCGTATATCTCATCGCTGACAAGGTGGATCTGGTGTTTCTGACAGAGCTTCATGAGCTCGATGATGTATTCCCGGGAATAGCATCGGCCAAGTGGGTTGTGTGGGTTACAAAGCATGAGGCCTGCTACTTTCTGGTTCTTAGACTTGCAGGACTCTATCGTGCGTTCATACGCTGATACTGCTGCCAGCGACAAGGGATCGATATCCCCAAATGATACCTGTGCTACCTTGGTCTCAGGTCGGAGCTCAATATCTGGGAGGAAAGCCCCATAATGTGGTTGGCCTAGCAGAAAGGCATCACCTGCATCAGCAATGATACTGCTCAGATGCTCGATGCCCGGGCTCACACCATTAGTGATGCAAATGTGGGAAGCCTCGAAGGGCACGACAGGTTTGAGCTTTCGTGTGAGGAACCTGGCCATCGCCGCTTTCAACTTCTTCGTACCCTTCCCACCGTTACCATATGTCAGATCGATCGGCTCTAAGTGGATGTTTTTGTTAACATATCTGGTCATTTCCTCATGCATGAGAGCGTTCTCAGCAACACCGAGGCTGGCGTAGCCGTTCGGATTCGTCTCCGGATCCCAGAGATCTTGAATGATCTTCCAGATGAGCATATCTGAGGAGAGCTTGGCCAATTGCTGCCCTCGCATTGAGAGCGCCATCATGGACTTGTTGTCTTTGCTGAACTGTTTCTGGTCCGGAAGTAACGGAATGCCGAGACACCCAAGATGATGAATCTGCTTCGTATTATCTGTCGATGGAAGGGAGAATGTGATTCACGGTGCTGGTCAAAGAACTTGTGCTGTCTGTGTGCCGTAGTGATCCAAAAACTATGGCCCTGGCTGCGCCGTCGCAACATACCACATGCTTCAATTCGGGATACCAATAATCACAAATTAGCCCACGATTCAGTGTCGCACCTCCAAAAACGGGAAACATGTCGTCATCGCACCCTTCATCTTCATCACCACGCCCTTCAATCGACAAGCTCATATGCGAGTAGTGCATGGTAGAACTGAATAGCGCTGCTATTTGGATGTGCATTCGTCGAAGGCTGCAGTATCAGCATCGCGGCGCTTTGTTTTCTTACCCGGGTTGTACAAGGTGGAAAGGAGCGAGCGCATGTTGTACAAAAGAAGCCTGTGAACTTGTGCACGACAAAGTTGATGAGAGCAGCTCTTTGATTATGCTATGCAAAGGCACCTACAAAAGCCATCAGCAGACCGCCACCAGCAACGGCAAGGTTGGCTTCTATCCTCCGCCTCCCCTTGAGGGCTTTGTAGCTCGAGTCCGCCAAGAAGTCCTCTGCCACAAGCTGCACCAAGCCAGCGAAGAGTAGAAGTCCACTACTAATAGCATTTGTGATACCAACGGTCAGCAGCCCTACCTCTGAGTTGGGATCATAGAGTCTGTGCAGTAGTAGTCCAATGATCTGACCAATGGGAGTCGTCATTCCATACGCTAAACACATAAGCCACGGCTTTGGCGACCGCGCGTCGAAGAGGCCAGGTATGAGATTGGCGATCCTAGCGCCGAGAGCAAACCCCTCGAAGGTCTGGTGAAAGCAGATAGCGACGAGTAGCACGACAAAAGCTGTTCCCGTGGCTACTGAGACGGCCATGCCGATGAAGATGCTGTGGAAGAGGATGCCAGCCTCAAGCAACAGGCATTGTAGGAACATTTTCTGTGGATCTTGTGCGCCAGCATCGGAGCCGTGCCCCATCGACTCGTGTCTCTTGTGCACAGCTGGGCGACTCAGGGATGCGGATTCTTCGGCCATAGGATCAAGCGCGTCCAGGTCGTCCGCAGAGTCCGAGTCATCCTCCTGGTCCTTGTCGCCGAAGTTCGAGCGTTTTGGAGACGGCGTGTCCATTCTTGGCGTACCAACCACGTTGTGCAGCGGTATGTGCCTGTTGCCATGCGTGAGTCTTTCTGTATCGCTGTAGCCGTTCTCCTCTTCTGGCAGGCCACCTAGACCACCACCGTGATCATGTTTCGCGCCTCGCATAGCAAAGAACTGTTCGATGCTCACCACAGCAAACACCGCCAACATCGCAACAAAGCCCGGCATAGGTGGGTAGACCTCATTCCAGAATCGTGGCAGGCACGGATCGGTCATGGATATGAACGCGGTGGGCAGGAGGTGGATGAATGCTGTAGCAATGAGGACGCCAGTCCCAAAGTGTCTGGACAAGAAGATGAAACGGTGAGGGATCGGCAGCGATGGGAATCGTCTTGCGATCACGGGGAAGGCGCATGCTGGCACTGGTTAGCAAGACGAAGGCGCGACCCGGCTCTCAAGTACCTACCTATCGTGCTGATCACGAGTATGAGAAAAACAGCAAAGACGTGGATCGGCACATTGTACGCGCCTTGCTTCCCTGTCGTGCCGCAGGCTGGTTTTGCTGTATCCTCATCATCTTGCCGTCGCCGCAGCTCGGCTTGGAGGACCTCGATGGCAATGCTCTCGATGTCTGGAACAGACATCAGCTAGGTTACCCTAGAACTACAAAGCACTGCTCTCACTACCTGCGATGGTACTGGCTTCCTCCATCAAAGGCCAGGAGAGTAGGGAACCTCGTTGCCAATTTCCTACTTTAGCGTTTACGCTCGAACGCCAAACACGTGACAAAGCCCTCATGAATTCACGTTCCGACTTTACCGCTGCTGCCTCTCAACCATCCACGTGCCACCGCGACAACACCACACGTACAGCGGGGCAATGAGACACGAACGCGAGGCCCCATACCACAGATGGTCACAGTGCTTCACCGGAGCGTGGGCCTAAACTTTAATTGGGCAGGCTGCACGACACTGGCAGCTTGCTTTTCCGGATGGAGGTCATGATGTCAAGTCCATCAGTGATGATAGCGAAGGACCCAAGATGAGCTCCCTCCCCAAGCCCGTCGTTGCAGAGAAGAATCATGCTTTGAGCGGGAAAGTGAAGGGATGAAATAAGATTCTGTACAAATAGCCTTCTTTGGACAGCGTGACACGGCTGATGTTATCGGAGCGCGTTCGGCATTATGCTTCCCAAGCAGGGGAATCTCTAAACGCTAGCATCAAACCCAACTTCTATCGACTCCATCTCTGCTACTTCATCGCGGCTATACTCATCTCGTCAGCCATTCTCTATGGCGCAAACACGGCCGGCTTCCATGTCCGATACATCGATGCCCTCTTCCTGTGCTGTTCTGCTATGTGCAATGTCGGCCTTAACACAGTCAATCTTGGCTCCATCAACGCCTTCCAGCAGTCGGTACTGTTGGTGATGATGCTCATGGGTGATTTGACACTGGCAACGATCTCAGTGGTTGTGGTTCGACGTCACTTCTTCGCCAAGTACATGAAGGAGTTTCTGCAGCACTCCAGGACTGGTCAGAGGATAGCAGAGGATATCGAGAGCCGCGACTCCCGCACCCAGACCTCAGCCAGAAACGATGCAGCTACGGTACCACGTCAACGGCGCCACGGGGCGCGCGCAGAAAGTCCAAGAAAAGCGTCGGAAGTACAAAATCCTCCGGCCCACATGCATGAGCATCACACATCTGGCTACGGTGGGTTCCCGGCGCCATGGCAAAGCAACCGCTGGCGCGAGACTTGGGCCAAAATAGGCACCGAAAAGACTCCCGATCATCCCTACCTTTCCTTCCAGCCAACTTTGGATTCCAGAGGTCGCTTTCGCTCCTTGACGCGCGAGCAAGAGGCAGAGATAGGCGGTGTCGAGTATCGAGCCCTCAACCTGATGACTTGGCTGTTACCCGCCTACGCGCTCGCCTGGCTATTGTTGATAATAGTCGTTATGACACCATACGTATCCTACACCAATGCTGGTAACGTGATCAGAACCTCACAACCAGGCAATCTTAACCCGGCATGGTGGTCTGTTTTTGCTTCTGTGTCTGCATACGCCAACTGTGGTCTCAACCTTTTGAATCAGAATATGATACCGCTTTCGAACGACTACCTTGTCCTTATCGCTACCGGTACAGTAATCCTAGCCGGGAATACCTTATATCCAGTCTTCCTTCGAGGTAGCATCTGGATACTTGCAAGACTGGTTCCACAAGGCTCTGAAATACACCATACTCTCATGTTCCTATTACACCATCCTCGAAGGTGTTACATCTTCCTCTTTCCAGCCAAGACCACGCTCATCCTTCTTCTATCCCAAGTTGCTATATTTCTTATAGCCTGGGTCTTGTTCATTATCCTTAACATCAACTACACACCTATCGATCCCTTGATACCAACTGGCCTCCGTGTCTTTCAAGGTCTTTATCAAGCTCACGGACTACGTGCCGCAGGTTTCTTTGTGGTACTTATTTCAGACCTAGCTCCGGCCCTACAACTTTTCTATTTGGTTACCATGTACATTTCAGCATTTCCACTCATCATGTCACTGCGTACATCGAACATTTATGAAGAGCGCAGCATCGGACAAGCAGATGAAGGCAAATCGCAGTCAGCCCTCCACGATCCCAAGAAGCAGCAGAGAGCCGCATCAAAGCTTAGCCAACATTTGCGCAAACAACTCGCATACGACCTTTGGTGGCTTAGCCTCTGCGTATGGCTCATCTCCATCATTGAACGTGAGAAACTAGCGCCGTCACCGCCCGCAGCATCTACTCCTCCACAGCCAACATCCCTACCGTCGCCCGAACCGGGGTACTCGAATGGTCTCTTCGCTATCATGTTCGAGACCGTGTCAGCTTATGGGACTGTCGGCCTCTCGCTTGGCGTTCCTTACAACAACTACAGTTTCTCGGGCGCCTGGCAGTCGTTATCCAAACTAATTCTGATGGCTGTTATGCTGCGTGGCCGTCATCGGGTACTGCCTATGGCAATTGACCGTGCTATACTCCTCCCGGGACAAGATATCATGGAGGAGCTAGATAAGAAGTTTAGAAGTGACCCGGACGATACGCGCGACGGCAGGAGGTACGTGGAGGAGATCCGTGAAGAGGAAAGAGGCAGCGATATCGAGCATGAGCATGAGTGGGGAAATCAGGGGCACCAGATGAGGTCTGAGGCAGAACGTCGTCGAGATGAGCATGAGCTCCGCCGCAAGGAAAGGGGAGAATGACCGTGGTGAGTAACGGCGGGGAGCTGGAATGGACAATCATGTCGCTCGCAGCTTTCAATACATTTGTCATTTCATTAGTACCCAGCTCATGCACTTGCGATGTTCTGTGCTCGTTCTCGCCACTTCGTAGCATGATCACACCATTCCTTGGTGTCGTTGTTACATAGTGGGAGTTCTCGTGGCACGTTGAATGTGTCAGGATCACAGACTCGTGGGGCTCTACTCTCTCCCAAAGCAGGAAACCAACATAGCCCACGACGATGTGCAGCTGATGCAGCCGAAGAGAAGCTTTGTAGAATGCTTGACTCTACTAGTAGCTTGTGGCCGACACGTTATTGCGGCCTGCGCAAACAGAGGTTGGAAGACGTTTCATTCGACGGAGATGCGAGTCTCGTTGCATCGAGCATGCGGAGGACTCCGTCCGTACTAGTATTATACTACTACTAGTATTAGCCGGCTACCGACCTCGATCGTACACAACAAAGCTGGGTCTGGTGTTGTTCAGAGTTTGTTAAAGCTGAATAAAGTACATAGTAGGTACGTTGCATCTATTGATTTAGGTGGCACACTAGTATTAGTAGGGTTAAAGGCATTTAGGTGATCTTAAAGGTTGAAGGCGCCTTAAGCTAGGGCTGAGGCATTAGCTTAGGTACTTTTTTGTTTTATTTGCGCGACCTACTATTCTACAGTTAAGTTTTTCTTGTTTGACATCGAGACCTATATGGTCTACTAGAAAACATCAAGGCTTCGAGATGTGTTACAAATGGTATCATTCTGATCCCCTACCGAGTCGAACAAACAAGCAATTCAGCCGTGACATTACTCAAATAGCTCCGCATCCTTTGCAAATAATATATACTAATCTCCAATCTCGGAAAAGACGAACATCGCTGTAATCATCCCAAACGTAGGTATATCGCAGTAAAGAAGCTGTCTCCCTCGTCTAATCATCTCGCGCTGTAAGCACCCTATCTAGATAAGGTGTCCCTTTAGAACAAGCGTTCCACCTGGGGGAGTTGTCAATGATTCTATGTCATTTGTCCGTATCTGCTGCTTTTCTGTGTGAATAGCTTACGTAGTCGGTAGGCTCCTGTGAGTGAGTAGGCTTTCATGTTCCTCTCCTCTTCATCCGCCTTTGCCATCCACATCAGTCGTCGTTTTGTTTTTCACGTGTACTCATTCTTTCGAATCAAATACGCCACTCGTATGTCGTGATGTTTCACTTTGATATTTACTTCACTCGTGTGGAGTCCTCATCCATCTCAGTCGCTTACGTGTGCCAGCGCTCTACTCGACTGTATGCCTTTCATATATTCCAGCCTCTTTGATGTGGGTTCTTTCCTCGACATCTCGATTTGCCTGCCTACTGCTTTATCTCCCTCAAGTCTAAATCTTTGGCCTTGGGTGCGAATTTGCGAAAAATCATCGCCCCGTCACCAACGTTTCGGTGCAGTTCATATTCGAGATTTGTATTATCTCGCCCGGCGCGGCATCATGATTTCCGATATTTTCTTTCGCTCTTCAAGTTTCGGAGATCTCCCCTCGCCATTAACACCCTCTGTCTATGTGCCAATCTCTCGCATCCTATCCCTCTTGTCCTGCGAATCTGCCTGTAGCCATGCACGAGCTACCTTCTCGGCATCCTTCTTTACACGTTTGACCACCATCACATTGACAAAGTTTGCGCATGCTATACCTTTGCTGTCAAAATATCGTCGTCGCTTCGAACACCAGTCCAGTCGCTTACGCCGTTCTCGTCAATATACTCGCAGACTTTGCAGTCGTAAGGCTCGTTTCCCGCAGCATTGGCGGCGTCGTCGGCCGCTTTCTGTACTTCGTCCTCGTGACAAGTTTCGCAGTATTTCCGTATGCCCTATGGCGCCGAGGGGCAAGACTTACACACATGCCTCACCTTCTTGTTAGACTGGCTCCTCCTTCGGCCACGTTCAGTCTGCGCCAGCTTGGCCAACTACATACTACAGTTCGGTTGCTATTGTCAGTGTACAGTTGCATTGCCAACCAAACACCGCTCACACGCTTTAGTCTATCTCTCACAGTAGGGTCAAGCATAATCTCAATACATACACATTTGATCTCGGTATCATCAAGCTCTCAGGCAGAAGCGTGACTGGCTATACCATATACAATGCCATGAACCAAAAGACTGCTCGGCTCAATGGCGCTACCGAGATTATTATCAAAAACACATAACTCGATCTGGACATGAAGTCTATATCTGTAGAAATCCTCTTTCACTCTATGCATGAGCCACCTCCGGAAATTTATCGCTGTCTCTATCACAATCGAGGATTTCGATATTGCCCCAATCCAACAGGTTTGGCAGAATCTCATCGCGGAACATGAGATCAGTGAAGCAGATTTGGCAGATGAATAGTATCACAATACTACTAGTATTACAGCCATGCAACATCAGGCCGCACATGGATATGAGACCAACGATGTCCCCACCATAGATGCGATACCTGTTCTCACACTTATCATCTTCCACTTACTCGGAATTCACGTTGGTCCTTTATCGCCGACTGTGTGATTACATAGGCCTGTCGATCTTCGTCTGCTATCAAGCATACATGCCCTCAATCAATCCCCACGACGAGATGGTTGCCTTTCCTCAAGCGCTTCTACACCATGTATACACTCGGTCGCGACTGCCTTCAGCCCTCTCGCACGGTAATGCTCCTCCTCAACCTTTGCGCTATGTCCGAGTTTGTACTAATACGTCTTCAGCCTGTCTTGAAGTCTGCCGCCGTCGAACTAACTACATTGGCCACTTTGTCGGGTATATGTCTCTAGCTAGGTAATAGTATCAAGCATGTAAATACAAGAATAGTAGTGTTTGCATCGGTATGCCGTAGTCTAGTCGATGACCTAGGTGGTGGCACGAAATTGTTTCGCTTACTATAGTATTGACGTATACCGTGACACCACTTTTAGCATCTTATTACCGGTTATAAGTAGGGTACTTGTACTATGGCTTGTCTCCTATCGATCGTCTCTTCACTTTGTGTTTCAGTGCCCGGCTGTTGTATGCTGCTGATGCCACTAGAATCTTGCTCTGCTTCGTGTCATTAGATGCGAAGCGGCTCGACTGCATGGGTGTAGGGTCAAGACAGCGACAATGCTGGTGCTACGCTAGTTGTGGAAGACGCTTGTACTATCACACAGATGGAAGAGACCCTGTGGGAGCACAAGCAGGATAGTACTAGTGGATGAGTCAGATAGAGGCTTGGCAAGCCGCTTAGACCCTACGGTCGGCCCCACACCGCATGTATGCTCACGTAATTCGCAGAAAGTACTGATTCGGCGAGGGCGGGATTCTGGCCCGCACTCGCTGGGACCGGCGCAACAACACATACTTGTATCGGGGAACCGGACGTAGGAGTGCTGGCAGTAGCCATGTGGGCGGGCGGGCTGGTGTCCGTACCCGCCGTGGGTCAGGAGGTGAATTCAGAGCTACAGAGAACACGCAACGTGTTGGCGTGCTTAATGTGTTATTGCTGCAGGCTTCCTGCTTTCATTACTACTACTTGTAGTGCTTCGTCGGGGCGCTCATAGCTATACTACTAGTAGTACTATAGTAATACTAAGTGGTAACATTGCACCAGTGACATCTACTACCTCTTTTTCGACGTGCTATCACGTGTTGCACGTCCAGAGTGTCCAGAGCACATCCCGACACAAACTCCAATCATAAGCTGCCAGCTCCAGCATACATCGAGCAGCAATCCGAACAGACTCTCCTGATTAATGGGAAGCTAGTATGCTCATCCATCATGGTCAACCGACAAGATGAATATCCTCATCACCAGTGCCTCGGCCTTCATCGGGCAAGCTCTCGCCTGAGCCTCGATGGCAGACTCAGCCGTATTAAAGCCAACACTGATCGACGTCGTTGGAACTGCCGTCCGGTCGACGTCAGGCGTATCGTCTTGCACCGTGTCACCTCGAGCTGCGGGGCCGAACGGAGCCCCAGGGCTGGTGGTCCCTAATTCCCGGGGACTTGACGCAGTTATACCTGCTTCACGGCGTCATGTCTGGCGTAGCTGAGGTGAACCTCGAGCTTGGCCCGGCGCAGAAGGCTTTGACGGACATGCTGTTGAAAGACTACTTATGGCGGGGATTGCTGGATGGGCGCATCGTGCGTTCGCGGACTATCGTCCTGGACAGTCCCCGGGCGTTGTGTCCTCGTTTCGTTCGGAGACCATTCGTGAGCCGCTCAAGGACGAGGAGAGTGCCGTGCCTGTCGATTCGCTATCTTGAATTTTGAGTATGTTCGACCAGAATTATCAACCGCGACCTTTTGATAGCGCGGGACGTCAACACGGAGGCATTTGGTCGAGATTCGTGGATCGTCGATCTTCCCGGTATTGCTGTGACAGTGCAGGTGATGCTAGGTGCTCTTAAAGACGTGACAGGCAGCGAAACCCTCGCTCAGGTCGAGGAAGCTCGAAATCCCAAGATCGAAGCGGTTCTCGGATCCTGACCTGCGCACTGCTCCATCACAAGGCCCTATGCTCTTGGATATGAGGGTAATGGACCTCTCAACAACACTGTTTGAGAGTATACTGAGGATTACGGCTCCGTCATGTCATAAAGTTAAGGCTCATGTTAGGGAATTCAAATTCCCCTGAGCTACCAAGCGTCATCTCGTCTACTGAGTGCATGTTGGTTGGCGTAAATTGCCAGTTCTCGGCGATGTTGGGGTAGGACATCGGATGCTGCATGGCGCTCGCCGCTGCATGGGAAGAACCATCGAAACCCGCCACGCCATTGTCCTGGTGGCTGTTACTGTTGTTGAAATGCAACTTGATGTTGAGTTTTGCTGCGCACTCGAAGAGTTTCTGGCTTAACCCAGGTGTCATGCGGCGGATGGGATGCTGATGGTGACACTGCATGTTCGCGAAGAGCATCAACACTCGATTGATGAAGCCTAGGTCTTCGTGGAGATCTAGAGACAGCTGCGCGTAGTACTTTTGGCAAACTTCGAGCAGGAAGTGGCCAGCAAAGGCAATCATGATATGGAAATAATGAGGCATGCCAACCAGGTCTTTTTGAAGCTGCTCATCGCTGAGGATCATCTCGAAAATGGTCGTGGCTGCATCGTGAGCCATGATTGCCACAGAGACAAAGACATCAGGTACGGGCGCGCCGTGCAGTCCTTGGAACACATGGTGGCCCAAGTTCAGCTTTCCAAATTGATAATGCAGCCGCAAGCCTTTGAACGGGAAATCACCAATGTTCGGGTTAGGCTGAAAGATGGCCGAAAATCTGGCAAACCACTTGTCCATCTGGCGAGAGAACATCATCAATTGGCCATGTGTTGATACCGGTAGCCGTCCTTCTCCGTTCGCACCCAAGGTATCACGCACCTGCGCCATGATGAGGAGCAGCGACGTCTGAGATAGAATTCGCACGTCATTTTCCTCGCACTCATCCCTGTCTAGAAACAGTTCCCATTCAGTTGTAATCTCTCTATCGCACCTGAGGATTGCATCGCGGTTGTAGAGTATTGACATGTGCTGGTCGCAGACAAAAAGACAATACCATAGGCGTACACGATCTGTTATTTTTGATGGCGTGAGATCTTGGTACAGATGGCTCGAGGTGGGTCCGATCCCGTCCTCGCAATTCACCGCTCTTTTGAAGAAACGGTGCAATCGCATGTCACCTGCCCGTCTTATGGCATCGCTTGATAGGATGCGAGCAGCGTCGGATAACCAAAATGACGCTATGCAGAGAGCCCGTACATACTCAAGATCACGCTTGTCGAAGAGAGAGCGTGCAACAAGATGTCTGAATTCTCGGTTGCAAGCTTCGTAGATGGTGTGGTCGCCATCAGGCTCGTGGAGGGCAGAGACCGTGCAGATAGCAGCGAATAGTATGGGCGATGCCTTCCTTGCAGTATGGGCATCTTGGTACATGCTAGCGATGCCATACAGGTAGTGGTCAAGCCGATTGAAGTAGCGTTCGAGCAGTCTGTCCGCGACCTGGGCGGTAATGATGCCCTTGGTGATCATGTCTTGCTGAGAGGAGTGCTTCTTAGGGGTAAAGGCTTGTTCAGCAGAGCCTGGGCTCGTAAGCTTGGCCACTTCTAGGAATGTATCTATTGGTGCTTGGACCACCGAAGGTGACCCAGGTGGTGATACTTCACAGTCCAGCTCGTCTCCAGACTGTCCTCCGCTCCCATTTCCGACTGGCGCTGTCGGGTCGTCCATTATATGCAATCGCCTAGGCACATCAAGGTTGAGATGCCGACATACAGTGTCCAAGGTATAATACAGATTGGCGACATCTTGGCGAAGAGCGTGGTCGCTCCTTTTCGTAGTTTCTATGGGACCCTGCATAATCTTGGTTACCATGCAGGGCAGCGATCTTCTTTGACACCGCGTGCATGGTGGCTCGTCGTTGGGCATGTCACACTTGATCTTCTGCTTCCGACAGCCTTCACACGCCGTGAACTTTCGCGCGCTATTGGGAATGGCCTCCTTGCTACTACGTGCCTCCGAAGGCTGCACACTGGGCACCATTGCGCTAGAGACCAGAGCCTCGTCAAGTGATAGAAGTCTTCGATCATCATCGCTACTGTCACTCACCATCTGACGCATCGGAAACGTGCTTTGAGAGGGTTCAGTGGTCGGAACTTCTTCGGGATACTCCCAGACCCTTTTTCGCTTGGACATTGCGCGTCTCTGTCAGCCGGTCGCGCATGAAGAGACCACTATTCGTACCCTGTATGTGTGCAGCTGTATTTACAGCTAATAAGACCATCTGGCTATGTGAGCTGTAGCACTGATGGAGCTCGAGCGTCGACTTAGTCATCGGCTGTGGTGTCACATGGATTTTCACGGCGAAAACCTAGTAGACCAATGTGGTGGAAAGCCAGGACAGGAGCCGGTCGAGCACCCTTGTGCTCTACCCGTCGCTAGCACCGGAGTAACATGTGGGGCTTGATGGATCTGGACTAGCGTCTGTGTTAGGGCGCAACACCTTCGGCCAGGCACCGAGATCCGTCGGCCGGATCTCTCCGACTTCCGTGTTGGAGACTGCGTTGTTAGCGAAGCACGGCAGACAGGCTACAGGCACGTGGCAGTTGCCAGTGAAAGTCGGGAGAACACTTATATGCTCACCACTGGCAGTCAACAACATACATGTACACCGTTGAACACCAGAACTATCAAGATGCCTCGCTCACAAATTGCTCCAAAACCGTCTCAGCTGCCCAGGGGCATTTTTTGTCCAGTGGTCTCTCTGTACAAGAAATCACAGAGGCAGGAAGTTGACCTTGAAGCCTCATATAAGTACTTTGTACACCTCATCCGTGGCGGATGCCATGGCCTGGTACTTGCCGGATCAACTGCTGAAGCAGTCCTATTGTCTCCGTCCGAGAAGCAGGATCTGCTGAAGGTTGCTCGCAAGGCCGCTCTGAGCCTTGGAGCACAGAACTATCCCTTGGTAGCAGGCATCAGCGGACAGTCCACCAACGAATCTATCAGATTGGCAAATGAAGCGGCCGAAGCGGGTGCCGACTTCGGGCTGCTACTGCCGCCTAGCTACTGGGCGAAGGCTGTCAGCAAAGATGTGATCGTGGATTTCTATCAGGAGGTTGCAGACCTAAGCCCAATTCCTGTGGTGATTTACAACTTCCCAGGTGTCACTGCTGGTATCGATTTGAACTCTGATGTCATCTCGGAACTCGCCAAACATCCCAATATTGTGGGCGTGAAATTGACCTGCGCAAATGCAGGAAAGGTGACACGCCTGACGGAAGAGTACTCACATGAGCAATTCGCTGTCTATGCGGGCCAGTCGGACTGGCTGCTGCCATGCTTGGTCGGTAAGGGAGCTGGATGTGTGACAGGTATCGGCAATGTGTTCCCCAAATCGGTATGCAAGCTGTTTTCTCTGTGGGAGGAAGGCAAAGTCAGTGAAGCTACCGAATTGCAAGGTATTGTAGCACAGGCCGAGAAGGCATGCAAGGAAGGCATCGCAGCGACAAAATACGGCGCTGGCTACTTTGCTGGTCCGCCTGCAGGCGTTACAGAGCCAGAAAACTTTTGGCCTCGCAAACCCTACAAACCGCTCGGCAAGGACAAGCAAAGATGGGTAGTTGATGTTATGGGAGTACTGGCCGATTACGAAAAGTCGCTGCCAGATAAATATGCATCGAAGCAGGCATCTGAAGCAGTTAATGGTCATTAGTCATGCCTTATAGTATGCAACAACACTAGCTCCTCGGAGCCTTCCCTGGTTCTGGCAATGCGCGAAGACTGGATAGCACATTGCTCGAATAGTGAATATCACCAAGGGCCGGTAGGACGCACAATTTGCCTGTATTCAATTTCAGGCCACGACATACTAACAGAGTATGACTTACACGAGCTGAATAGACTTGCTACCAAGAAGTCTCAATGATCAGGGTATTGAATGAATACTGAATTTGGTGCTATCGAAACGTCTAAGGACTGTCCTCCGTAAAGAAATCGTCCTTGATCTGCACATATTTGATACCCTGCCGCCAGAACGTAAAAGCCAAATGAATAGTCCCATCCTGCGCCACAGTTATACTAGGATACGACAGCTCGCGATTCAATTTCTGCTCGCTGTTGTTAGTCATGCAGAAGCCATCGCCTGGCTGGATGACCTTAGATTTCCAAGTGCTTCCATCGTCATCGCTCCAGCCCATGCACAAGGGCGCTCGTGGAGCACCCCAGAAAGCCTCCTTACCGGCATGCTTGCTGTCCTGGTTCGCACGGTTGTCGCCTTCCTCGGCAACATCATCGTAAAGTCCCTCGCGACGCCCTGTAGCCTTCTCGCGCGAGCTATCGTTGTACAGAAGCACGACGCGTCCCGAGGGCATGATGTCGAAACAAATTCCCGAATTTGGGTTAGGAAGCTGCGTGGCTCGAGGCTCGGACCAAGCAAGACCATCTTGCGAGCGAGACAGGTAGATATGATCTGCCCAGCGCGATCGATAAAGAGCAACATACGCCCCACTCTTGAGTGGACGGATTTGCATATGAACAGCGCCAGTACTGTTGGGCACCACTATTTGTCTCCAGGTACGGCCTTCATCCTTCGTCACCTGTAACGCCGAGATGTCATCGTGACCGACCCAGCGGGTGCCTGGCTCAGTACGACACTTGAAGATGGGCATCACCCATGCTCCATTTGGAAGAAAGACAAGGTTTTGTCGAATGAAAGTGCCTTGCTCAGGGAAAACGACTTCTGGCTCTGACCAGGTTTTGCCCCCGTCTGTAGATACTCGCCGCTTCACAACGGCAGAGTCTTGGTTGCCAGCCTGCTGAGACGTGTACATCAGCCAGAGGTGCCCCGACGGTAGCTCTGAGAGAACAGGGTTCTGTTCACTTCGTGTCGCATCAAAGCTCATCTGTTCAGCATCGCTCCACGTGTCTGATCCCTTCTTCAAGCGAGAAGTATAGATGCTGATGTCGGGCTTACCTTCTTGGCTGCCACCAAACCAAGCACATAGCAAGTCTTCGTTCTTGAGTAATAGTAGGTTGGACGCGTGACATTGGGTAGTAGCTGCCGGCATGAAAGCTGCCAAATGGTTGTAAGGGGTGGCAGCACGTCTGAGCGTGGCATCAAAGCCAGATTCGGGAGCTGCGCGGAACTTCATCTTGCTTGGCTTGCTCTTGACACTGATAGCACGTTTCCTTGGACAACAAATTGATCTGTATCTTCATGTCAATGTGTTAATGTGTCCCTTTTGAGTCATGACTTCGCAGATGGTTGCCACCGGTCTTTGCCATTACTGGCATCGGTGCATGCCGCATGACCCAAGATGTTCTGTCTGCGCTTGTCTTAGTCGGCTTCGAATCTGTAGAACAATCTAAAAGCTCGGTGTGAAATGACGCGCTAAAGCCGTACTATCACACTAGCGCGGGGTAAGGGACTACTAGTAGGCACCGAGCGGACCGACACCGTTTCAAAACCACCTGACGTGGAACTAACGCAGGGTGTCGTAGATGCAGACGGTTTGGGTCTGGCATCACAGGGGCTCTTATGCATTCTCGGTCAGGACACCGATGTATCCGAGCATCACTGGTCACTTAACGGCATGAAGACAAGCCACATGAATCCCAGCAAGCATACTTCGTATCATGAAAGAGTGAGCGAACAAGGGTTCTATTGGTATCTCAAGCAACCTGTTTATTACTCTATTCATCAAATTCAGAGCCGTTCAAGATGGCTTCACCAACGCTTCCACAGGAGAAGTATTTCACATTGAACCACGGTGGTAAGATTCCTGCCATTGGCTTTGGTACATGGAAAGCATCCTCTGGGGAGGCCAGTAGAGCACTTGAAGCTGCATTCGACGCTGGCTACAGACACTTCGATTGTGCGCCGCTGTACTACAATGAGCAGGAGATTGGCGAAGTCTTTGCGAAGACAAAGGTGCCTCGGCAGGACTACTTTGTAACAACAAAACTGTAGGTTGAGACAACCCTCGCCGTACATGCATGCATGTTCGATGCTGACCAACTGTCAGATGGTCGTCGTCACACCGCAATCCCGCACAAGCTCTTGACAACTCGTTGAAAGACTTGCAGTTAGACTATGTCGATCTCTATCTTATGCACTGGCCGGTATCACTACCTCCAGACACTGGTGCAGAGTACGGTAAGGAGGACCGTACCAAGCACGACCCATCATGGACCTTCGTCGACACCTGGCGAGAGATGGAAAAGCTGCTAGCTACTGGCAAAACCAAGGCTATTGGGGTGTGCAACTTCTCAACAGTCAACCTCGCCAAGCTTCTGCAAAGTGCCACCATCACGCCCGCTGTCAATCAAACAGAAATCCAGCCCTTGTTGCCTCAGGATAGATTGCACCAGTACTGCAAAGACAAGGGCATTGTGCAGACCGCATTCGGACCTCTTGGCGGTAGCCAGAGCGGCGGATCTTTGCACACGCACCCAGTCATCACGAGTATTGCTCAGGCTCACAACACTGGAACGGCCAATGTCATGCTCAGCTGGGCCGTCCAACGTGGATGGTCGGTCGTGCCTAAGTCGACAACCCCAGCACGTATCGCGCAGAACCTGCAAGGGAACGTTATCTTGACTTCAGATGAGATGGCACAGATCGATGGCATGGCGAAGTCCCCGAACAAGGGGAAGCGCTTCAATGTGCCTCAATGGGGTGTTACTATCTTCCACGACGACGAAGATATGGATCTGGAATAAGGAATGTTGGTTTGAGAGCGATGAAGTCACGATGATATCGTAAAGTCAACGAATGGCTTAGCAAAAGCTTCGGATACAGTCTCAAGATCTCTACGGTTTGGACTTGTTCTGTACGCCACATACATGTCAATGCACAAAAAGATCCTTGCATCTCTCCAGGTGCTATGTACTTTGTGCACCGTCTGAATCAAGGGCTTGATCCAAATGCTCGTATTGCTACGCAATAACTATGCCAAATGAACTCCTTCTATACCTTTAGTAAGCCGAGTTGATGCTCGAATGCCTCTATTAATATGCTGAAGAGGGATAATAACAAATCCATCACAGAGTGGTCTTGTCGCTTGAAATCCGGTCATGTTGTCTACACATTGCTGACATTCTTCCTCACAACTTCGCCTTCGGCTTCCACTTGATCCAAGGATGTTCCTCGGTGCTGCGTACCATTTGCTCGACTGTCGAGGTGTTCACCATACCAGGGTGTGCTTCATCGATGTCAGTGATGCCACTCAGCTTCATGGCAGACTCGAGTTCGTCTTTGAGGACTATTCGCGCCATCGTGTTAGCAGATTTGGCTGAAAAAAGATAGGTGTCTTGCGCGAAACACAGAAGCACCATTCGGAGTGTTCACTTACTTTGTGTTAGATGTTCCACGCCTTCCTGACCGTAGACAAGTGAGTATAGATACGGTCGTCCGATTCCAACTGCGGTCGCGCCTAGCGCTAGTGCTTTCAGGATATCGGCACCACGAGAGATGCCCCCATCGACATATACCTCTAGCTTCTCTAAGACCTCGGGGCACTGTTTGTGAATCTCCAAAAGCGTCCACATCGGGGTTTGTACACTGTAGGTCAGGGGTTAGTCATCACAGTGCCGATTTGTTCTTACGGTAAAACGTACGTATCCAAAGACCGCCCACCATGGTTACTCAGCAGGATTGCATCGACCGGATACTCAGTGGCCTTCTTGGCGTCGGCTGCAGTTTGCACGCCTTTCAGAACGATTGGAAGTCCTCCCGATGCGCGCTTGAGCCAGGCCAGATCAGACCAGTTCAGAGACGAATCGATGTACTTAGCCATCACCCGTCCCAGACCACCGCCTTTCTTGTCGCTGACGGCAACAGCACCGCTGACTGCCGAGGCCAGGTTTCCGGCCGCAAGACGCTCATCTGCTTCACGCTTGCCGGGTATCGGCGCATCTACCGTAACGAAAATAGCCTTAATGCCAAGTGACTTTACTTTTGCAAGAAGCTGTTCAGTCTTTTGCCGTTCCGAGTTGACGTAGAGCTGAAAGAAAAATGGCTGCCCGGGATTGCCTGCCTTGACGATATCTGACAAGGGATACGAAGCATTGTTTGATATCTGAAAAGCTGTCAGTCTCTAGGCTCGTCTACTCAATGACAAGGATTTCAAGCGCCTCACCGTCTGAATGATGTTCTCCTGGCCACAACCACGAGCCAAGGCTAATTCTCCTTCAGGATGCGCCAGCCTGGCCATTGCAGCGGGGCTCACGAAGAAAGGCGCATCGCTCTCGCAGCCTAGTATCTTCCGCTTGATCGATACTTGACTAACATCACGGAGAACCCGTGGACGAAGTAGCAAGTCGCGCCACACCTGAATGTTGGCTCGCTGCGTGACCAGATCTGTCGCTGCTGATGAGTAGAAAGCGTAGGCCTTCGCCGTAAGTACTTGCTGTGCGATGTCTTCAAAGTCGTGGACAGAGATCAAACTCTCGATTGACGGTGGTCCTGTGGACTGTGCTGCATCTGACACAGGTAGATTGGTCGGCTCCAGAGAAGTCTGCTCATCAAGCTGGTCGTTGGGATCCAAAACACCCATCAACGATTCCTCTGAGAGGTTCTCCTCGGCTATGCCAGGAGCGTGTATCTCGTCGTATGCAGCTGTGGCGTCTCGACCAGCATACCTCAGGATAACTATTAGCTCAATCAGTTGTGTCTGTTACCCGGCTGAACAGAGCCTTTCACTCACTACCGGCACCTCCAGGATGCTCTGAAAGGAATCTTGAAACATCATAGACTTGAGAGCGTATGATTATCCAGCAGTTGCCAGGGCTACTGTGCCTACTAACCTCTAATCGGGACACATGAGGTACACCTGCGGCCATGCTTGCGCTTCAGTGCGTTAACGTTAAGATATCTTCATATCAAAGGGTTGCCAAGGGACATGATATTGCAGCTCGTCGAGAAATGCATGCGCTCCATTGCGATTGGGTGGCATTACAACGCGGCCCATGGTTTGAATGTCAGTACCAGGACCAAGAGTCTGCTTGAGGAGTGTGGAGGACCTCGGGGGAGGAGTCGGTGTCCGTCCGATTTATAGCGCGAGGACCCATGTGTTCGCCATTGATCAAGCACGGGTGTTCTCGGTGCTGTCCTACCGCACAGACCGAACTTTGTTATTGCCCACAACCTTGCTAGTGGAACGCGGGGCCGACCAAACAATCAGCAGACCACAAGAGTTGCCAAGGATCCAAGGACGAAGTAATGGTGTGAGAACGAAGCACAGAAATCTACGTGTGACACAATATGTACAGGCCGCTCTCGTGGCCACAGAAGAGCTTGCTGCACTCCATGCACTACATATCAGAGCCAAATTACAGCCACTTTTTCCTTTCATGTACTAATTGACTATCCAGGCACCAATGACCCAGCTGCTAAGCAACTGTACCAAGCTCTTCTTGGCTGGCTCTCGGCGGCTTAACCGACTTCTATGCCTCCACTCGGCCTCTCGGCGGGCTGACCGACTTCCGGGTCTCCACTCGGCCTGTCGACGTGGCCCTCAACCTGGTGAATAGCAGGCCCAGCTCTGGAGATTGAGCGACACGAGGCTTTGCGGGGTATGGGCACATCGCTGAGGCCCCGGCCGGGGATGATTGCAGCCCATGGGTTGGCATTCGTTGCGAAGCATATATGATGTGCTACATCCGGTGACATTACACAGTTCCCATCTCCTGCTACTTTCACGTCAGAAGATCAGATTACGACCATCATGGCAGGAGGTAACAGTATCTGGTTTAGCAAGGACGCCAAGAGCGATCCGAAAGCCATATTCAATCCACGGCTTTTCTATCTTCTTGTCACTGTCGCCTGGTCAGGCTTCTTTTACGGTTTCGATACAGGGTTAGTTGCTCTAAGCCAACGTGGTTCCCCGGCGAGGATTCCGGTCGATCCCAAGCTGGCAGCAAAGGTGGGACGTTGGTCTTTGCCATGGTTACTAACGGTTGTAGGAATATTGGTGGCGTTCTGACATTGCCGTCTTTCGAACATGCTTTTGGGCTGGTCAACCTCCCTCAGCTCGAGATAGATAATCGCAAGGTGAGTCTCATCTGTGATATCGCAGGGGCTTTGGATAACACAATGAAGGGCACGATCGCTGCCATGTTGGCAGCCGGCGGCTCAGCAGGAGCTCTCTGTGCTGCACCCTTCTCGGACTATTTGGGCCGAAAATGGTCACTATTTGTCTGGGGTTCAGTTTTCATGGTTGGAGCCATCATGCAAATGGTTGCAGACTACGACATCCTCCTCGCTGGTAGGTTCATTGCCGGAATGGGCGTCGGTGCGACGTCAATGTTGACGCCACAATTTCTGGCCGAGAACTCACCCAAGTCAATCCGTGGCTCAATGACTGCTTGCTACAATCTCAACATTCTATGCTCGCTCATGCTGGCTTTCTGGATCAACTACGCCGTGTCTTTGTGGAACGGCAAGAACATCGACCATAACAATTCTCAGTGGCGCACAGCCATGGGCATTCAACTCATTCCAGGTGCTTTGCTTATCACAATGATACCGTTTGTCCCCGAGAGTCCGGTAAGACTTGTTTAACGCCATGAGTTGGCGATTTGGGCTAACGATGGGATAGCGTTACCTCATCAATCACCGAAAATCTGAGCAGGGCCTCGAGAACCTCTGCAAACTACGGAAGCTGCCCGCTGACCACCCATACGTGCAAACTGAATACCAGGAAATCCTGGCTCAGGTGGAGCACGAGCAGGAGTGCTTTCAGGGCCACTCATACTGGGTTGTGCTCAAGGACATCTTTACCATTCGAAACAACCTGCAGCGATTCATCCTTGCAGTCTCCCTATTCCTGTTCCACAAATTCACCGGCACCGACAGCTTGAACTATTATGCACCGCGTATTTTCGACATGATCGGTGTTGGTGAGGGCAGTAACTCTCTTCTCACAACCGGCATCTACGGAGTCGTCAAGTTTGTCACCACAATCTTCTACGTGGCCTACCTGGTCGATCGGATTGGTCGTCGACTGCCTCTTATCGTCGGGGCTTTGATGCAGGCGACTGCTATGCTCTACCTTGCACTGTACCTTCGCTTTGCCAACCCAAGCGAAGATGGAGCTGGTGGAACTCCAGCAGGAGGCATTGTCGGCATCGTCTTCATCTACATTTACGCTTTTGGGTAAGCAAGCACTATAGGGTTCCTTTCATCTCTACCAGACGATTTTGCTAACGGGGTATTGCAGATGGAGTTTCGGTCACTCTGTTGCCTGCTATGTCGTCGCAGCCGAGATCTTTCCCACTCGAATTCGGTCTGTCTGCATGTCTATCTGTTTCTTCATTAACTGGATCGTCGACTACGGAATCACTCGAGCCACACCGAATATGTTAACCACGATGGGCTGGGGAACATTCTTACTCTACGCCTTCCTTACGTATGGTGGCGTTGTCTTTGTGTACTTCTGCATGCCCGAGACAAAGGTACGTGCTTTTGACGGTGTGGGCACTTATAGTCACCGGCATCCATTACTCATTCCAATCTTTTGCTAACGTCAAACAGGGACGCAGTATCGAATCTATGGACGATCTCTTCCAGATACCTCTGTGGATGATGTGGAAGCATGCATACCCCAAGTCAGACGAGGAGAAGGTCCGTCACGATGTCGTGGATTCTGGTGCTACAAAGTTAGGTGTTGAGCATCACGAGATGGTTATTGAAGGTAAGGACGCAGACAGCCGTGCGTAAAGAGGGAAGAGTGTTGTGTAGATGTGTCTACACGTATCGTTCGCACATCGCAAATGCCAGATCTGATCTTCCATCACCGTCGTCTGCACTCGGTCTATGAGCATCTGTACGACTTACGAAAGTAGTACGTATATTTGAAATTTACAGTTCTGTCTACTAGAATGTAATGAACCCTAACACCCACGAGATCGGCGTATATCTTCTGGACGTACACTGCAGCTTCAAGAGGCAGAGACTAACAGTTGAGTTACCGTAGAGTACATGCCCTTCGAGAGCTTATATCCGTCGTCGAGAGTGCTACAAGGTCCTTCTCGTTCGAAGCGCCACTGGCAATGATGTCCACGAGGTTGCCATTTTGCGACGGTGTCTCTCGTTGAAACTCAGAGAGGGCCCTGGCACGCGTTGATGTAGATCCTTGCGTGTGCTACTGTTGCTGCCCTGATGTGGTTTTAGTGGTCCTGGGCTATGTCGAGCTATGTCGAGCTTTTTCGAGCTATCTTAAGCTGTAGTTGGTTACCTTCTGCTATCTTGCGTTCTGCTGAGTGCTGGCGAGTTCTGGGGCTCTGCTTTGTAACCTGTTCGAACAGCACTGGCTATGCTATCGACTTTGATTAGCATGAGGCCAAAAAACATGTCGTACCGTTGTGAACTGTTGCTGGTGCTTGGTATGCAGCGACAGTGAGGTGAAGCTCTCTCTGACTCTCGCTCTACGCCCGCCATCCCTCTCTGCACCTGTTTGTGGGCATGATTATTTCAGCGACTTGTTGGAACCATCTCGCCTTCGACCTCGTTGAAACTCGAATACCGCTGTTGTCAACGTACGCGATATCATACCTGTAAGCAGCTGGTGCGATGTCACTCTCTGGCCTGTGCTAATGCATACACGATCAACAACCAGCACGGCCGCCACATCATACCCGCACTCTAGAGACAGCGGCGATCTCATCTTGTCCAACATCATCCAGCATGCCAGAACCTGCTATTGCGACATGGTTGGGGTAGGCCTTTCGAGCTGTGTCCGTTAAAGGTTATCTTGGAAGCAATTATGCCGACTTTGTGCCTGGGACATGAACAAGGACCAAATATTGGAGACTGAGGACAGAGAGTTCATGCTACCAGCAGGCCGAAGAGCAACAAGTACACAAGCGAACAGATGTGGGAGATTGTGAAGGCCTTGAAGAAGAGTACTACGGATATGCAGTAATATTTATTCCGAAAACCTTATCTTCGCTACGCACAGACACATAGATCGACATCTTCTCACCAAGCATTTGGTCCTCGTGTGTCTTCGCAAGTAGTATCGTTCTAATTCAGACACAGCTACTCAGCGATTGCGGTAATACTGTAGATTGCAGACTAGGGATCGAGGCGGAGGAGGGTACCCCGCGAGTCATGTGTAGCATCCGCATGGTAGTCGTCGAAGCATGCGGTGTGGTTACTCGGGTAATTGCAAAAGCTCGATTCCGGAGAGCGCCACACACCAAAGAAACAGAACATTAGTACTAGCTGTTCTTTGCGCATTTCCAAATGGTCGCCGGTGCGCGACGTTCTATACAAACGAACTGTGCTAAAGCTCGTGAATGCGAAATGTTGTGGTATGACAGTGCACCGGAGTCTGCAGGACACTGCTATAGTAGAAGATTCACGAATTTGATAGTATGGAATCTGCAGATCAAGGGGAAATGTAACGCGATGAGGATGTAGATAAGTAATCCGACGTGCCAAAACCATGAGTTTTGACGATTATCGACTAACTCGAGGTAACAGACAGGTCTAGACGCCCGGGTTGACATTATTGAGATGCAATAGGTTTTTGTGAATGCCGAGCATACCTGTAGAGTAGCTACCCGTGTTAGCCGCACGGAGAGTGCCAGCCGCTACCAAGCCGGCCACTTCAAACATGGTCATATATTTTGTTTTCAAAACTGTCTTCCACAACAAGCATCGAGCCAGCTCAGCTGGTCAACCTGGGTTCACAGAACCTCAAGTCTCCCGATGGTGTAGTTGGTTCATCACGTTCGGCTGTAATTGTCCCCAATCAGGTCACTGATTGCCACCGAAAGGTCCCTAGTTCGATTCTGGGTCGGGAGATCAACCATAAGCTTACGAGCTTATTCCTTTTTGCAATTTTTTCGTCGTTTCCAACCTTCCAATCCATCAAAATGCCCTGATGCTCCTTGCGCAAGAGCTCACGACTGACTAGAAGCGAGATCGTTACAGATCTACTAGACGTGCTCAATCTGACAGTCTCTCTCATTCGGTGTTGATCTTGCACCGTCCAAACTTCTGCTAATGAAACTCAATCTTCCAGTGTATTCTGAGCCTGACCAGAGGTCCGACGTTCTTTGCATGACACAGCTCTCTTTCTTCCTGAATCACCCGCGCCTAGTTTCTTCGAGAATGGACAATGTGAGTGTGAAGATTAGATGCATTCATGGTACTCGGGAGGGTGCCCTATAGTAAAATTGACTTTTCGACGCACCATCAAACATTTATCGCCTATCAAAGCCACACACACGGGCCCTGCCCAAAGCTCTCGCAACCTCCCGTTCAGCTGGGTGAGTATGCTTCTCAGTCTTCCGGTTACAGCCAGTACTGCTCTCAGCCAATCAGATCTACTTCACAGATATGACTCAGAAACGCGTCAGTAGATCGAACCGGCGAAGGTAGATACTCAAATCCCGCTCTCAAAGCAAATATGCTATCATTTGTTGATATGATAAGCCGTTAAACTGTGCGAGCGTCGGGAGCCTCGCGTACAGGCCGTCATACACATTATCGAGGGGAAAAAATCATACAGCCCGATTGATTTGCCCAACTCCCTACTGATACTTGCAAATGTCACCGACATATAGGGAACCGCTTCGCTCCATGTAATGCGGTACCAATGGTGAGCATTTACTCCAGAAGAAGCACAATACGGCACAGCAGACACGGTGGTAGGTACACAACATGGACTCACGATGCAGCAACGCACTACTCGCGGGGACTAGTTTTCGGTAACACGTAAAACTGGTGCGGCCGCCGGAGACTTAGAAAAATGGCTCGATCCATCAACCAAGAAACTCGCTGATAAACCTAGCGATCTCCGCTGGCTTTTCCATCGGACTCCAATGACCACAATCAAGCTGCTCCACGCGAAGATCAGGAAGAAGCCCACCCTTCTGCGGTATCTCAATCAAATCAGCCCGGTTATTCGCATCCTGAGTACAACCAACGAACAGCACAGGGACTTCAATTTTATGCCTTTCGAGCGGGATGCTGACCTCGACCTCATACTGCATATTCTCAATCATGGCTTTGTACCACTGAGTCGGTGCTTCGAATCCATCCTCTTGGAACTGTCCAAAGAATGGGTCCCTCCACCTCTTTTCCTGCGCGTACGGCTTCAACGGCACAGACTCGGTACCGGTGATGTAAGCTCTCCATGCACCTGGCACGCAAAACATCTTGAAGCCCCAATCCTCCACGTCACCGTGTTGCGCTTCATACACTTTCTGGAGATTCGCACGCATGAGACGGGGACCGTCTTCTGAGGTGAAAAACTCCCAGTACGTCCAAAGTGGGGCACCGAACGTGGATTCCATCATCTTATTGACAGCTTGGAGGTCGAATTTGGGATCGCCAGTCTTCGACGGAGGATGGTAGGCTACGTTCAACAGAACGATCTTGTCCACTCGGTCACTATGGAAAGCGTAGAAACGCTGTGCCATTACCGCGCCCCAGTCGTGGCCGATGATGGTGACTTTGCGGACGTCTTCTGCGTCGAGCATCTCTCGGAGGTCGTCTGCCATCCCTGCGTAGTTGTATAGTGCGGGGTCGAGAGGCTTCGAGGTGCCAGCGTAGCCCAGCATATCAGGCACGATGATCTTACGCTTCGACATGATGCCATGTTTGCTAAGATGACCGATTATGTCGTTCCAGAGGAATGAACTGTCTGGGAAGCCGTGGCAGAATAGGAGACCTGGCTCGTTCTTATTCTCGATGGCAGGGGTAGAGCTGTAATAAGCATATTGTAGTGACCGCCTGGTGGTTAGGGTCTTCCGACCGAGCATATCCATGATGTCTGTAAGTGTTGTTGCCACTGTATGGCGGTAGTAATTGTCTTCGAAGAACCTGAGGACAGAACAATCCAAGAGAATTGCCAAACATCCTCAAATCAAGCTGGAACGGCAAGTCCCTTTTGCTTGCAATTTTGTTGGAACTGGGCCGACGCGTTTCTGCCTAAATCACAGTAATGCTTACCAAGCTTCTTTGGTGCCTGGAGCTAACATCTACCTAAAGTAAGTGCTTGGTCGTTCCCTAGTTCTTTGGTGAGTGGGGGGGCTCAATTCTGCCTGCGATTCCACTATGACGCCATCCATATCAATGCTTCCCACTCAGCAAAGACCCAGGCTATGGCCAAGTAGGTCGGGACGTGCAGGCCCGCAGGCGAGGCGGTGGGGACGTATGCGCAGGTGGAAGGTGAAAGCATGATAGTTGTGCAATTAGTAGCCACCGAACAACCAGGCTAGGTCATTATGGCGAATGCTATTCGGTCTATGTATTAGCCAATGAGAGAGTTGCAATCACGTGAGAAAAGGAGAAGCGTTCTCGACATCAGCGGCTGGGGCTGTCAGAAGGTCCCCAGTCTCTGCATATGACCACGAACATGATCACCTGACACTCAAAACCTCGCTTCACGGTTGACTTGTACGCGCATCATCGGTCTTGAGAGATTGGAGGCGACACGTGTCGTGTACCGTCCATGGCACACCGTGAGGGGATCCAGCGTAGTCTCCAACCCGGGTTTGTTGTAGGATTGCCGAATCAGTATCCTCCATGTGTTTGTCAGTACACTTTGCTGTCGAACAGCACATCTCGGGTACCAGTAGTAGTCGCCATTGTGACTTCTGCAACGACCTAGTCATTGCTTCGACCGATTCTCGTCATCACGGTCCACAAACATGAGTCCACCAGCCAAGGCGATCGCCTTCGTAGGTCAGTAAACAGGCATTACAAGATACATCATTCACGGCTGACTGTGTCGGAAGGGTTGGGTGTTATGGGCTACGGCATGGCTAGGAATATGAGAGAGAAAGTTGGCAAAGAGACCACCCTGATCGTATGCGATCTGAACCAAGAAGCCATTGACAGGTTCAAGACCGAATCTTCAGACCATGGTCCCATAGAGATTGTCAAGAATGGTTTCGAGGCGATTCAGAAGGCAGTAAGTGAAGGCATATCCATCCGGCTGAGATGCACACAGCGCAGAGTGACTTACTGATTACCTTCTTAGAACACCCTGTTCACTGTGATGCCATCTGGTGATGCAGTGAGATCCGTATATCTGGATCCAGAGACGGGCATTCTTGCGGGCGCTGCCGCGAGTGGCGATCAACAGAAATTGCTTGTGGAATGTGGCACCATACCCCAAAGCGTAATCACAGAGGTCGCTGAAGCATCCCAAAAGGTGAAGAACGTAGACTTCATTGACGCTCCGATATCCGGTGGGCCTATCGGATCCAACGCAGGTACTCTCAGCATCATGGTCGGCGCTCCACAAAATTTGTTTGACCAGGTGCGGCCACTCCTTGAGCACATGGGGAAATCAGAGAGCATATTCCACTGTGGAGACGTAGGAACCGGTACAGCCTTCAAGATAATCAACAACTACGTATCTTTGATCAGCATCCTGAGTGTATCAGAAGCATACAATATTGCCTCGAGGATGAACCTGGATCTCAACGTTCTCACAGACTTGATGAACACTAGTAGTGCTCAATGTTGGGTGATATCCAAGAACAATCCAATCCCAGGAATAACACCCGGTGGCGCGGCAAGTCGGGGGTACGAAGGAGGCTTTCGACTGGAGCTGGCGCATAAAGATCTCTCTCTCGGCACTGAATTGGCTGAAATGGTTGGTGCTAGGCGGGACCTACACAAAGTGGCCTTGGCAGTCTTCGAAGAGGCCAAATCAGACCCGAGATATGCAGGGAAAGATTCCAGGGTACTGTACAAAATGCTGAACGAGAACTGATGGCTTCCGAGGTCTAGGGCTTAGGTAGATATGAATTGAGGGTCTTGAAGAACGAGCTTCGTCTGTTCGCGTGATTCAAGGAACTGGAGGCATCTTGAAGCATGACTATCGAAACCAGATGACCATGAGTGGGTTCTGCTGCACGAGCATAATAACGATGCTTCTTAAGCGAACGTATCGAAGGCAGACATACCAGATCTGGGTGAAAAATCTAGGTGACCAAAGACCAGTCCGTAAGCGGATGAAGAGGATGGGCTGAAGGCAGTCGTCCGTTGTAGATTACTATCTCTCGATTGGCTGACTTGCCGTCAGGCACCATGCCACCCTGTTCGAAAAGACAACCAAGAAAACAAGAAAAGATACGTTCAGATCGGCCAAACAGTTCAGGGCCTTCTAGCTTCCACCTCGTCCGTAGAGCAGCAAATGTGACGTACTTTGAGCTTGGCAGTTCGCACGTGATGCTAGACCACCCACATTGAGCTCCTGTAGAATGCGAGCATTGGCTTAGCCCGTACTTGTCGAACTCATCGTCGCTGCTCGGGAGCGATGTTGAAACCAATGACTTGTGACAGAGAAAGCAGCAGGCCCTTGCAATGCTTGCCGAGGAGGGCACCAGGTGCTCGTCTTAGCCACTCTAACGCAAAGTCATGAGACGGTGCGCAGACAGTTCACCACCACCAGGAGGCTTGCTGAATCAAACGTAAGATGTAACATAGATGTTGCTTGAGCATCAACCCGTGTGCTCGCCCAGGGCCAAGAGAACCACGGTGCGATCTAGATCATAGTCAGCGACAGCGCGGTATGTCAAGGGAGTAGCCACCCAAACTGACCTACTACTTTCAGGCAAGGTCCTCAACTACAATGTAGAAAACACACGAAACCCTCGATACTATGGCCTGGGTGACCGGGAACTACGTACTTCTATTGTCAGGTATGTTCAGTATTAGCCATCAGGTCTCACTCATCAGCCAACCAGAGTAAGTAATCAATGCACTTTGAGTACATTCCTGGTCGAACGATTGGGTAAGTCGACCATACATCAGACACCAAATTGAAGCTCAACGAACTTGTGCTTTCGACCATGCTTTCTCATGGGATTCAACAAATATTGGCAGCACACTACCTGGTGGTGATGTCTGGTTCTTTGGTCAGGTCCTCACCTCGGGTGGGTTCTAGACTCCCCACCTCGAGAAAGTGCTCAACCAGCTGCCATCCATTCCTCTTATATGTTTATAGTCTTTCCCGCCGTGTGAGCTTCCTGAGCAGTGAGCACAACCATACAGCACAGTACAGCGCAAAATACGCTACAGACACACGACATAACAAAGCATACAAGCCGGTGCAGTTCACAACACAGCAACTTTCCAACAACAGCTTCAGGACCAACCACGGTCTTCACCTAGAACCAGTACAGTTTCATAGCGACGTGAAAACAGCTTAAATTACTTGGTCAACACCTCTTCGTCATGGCTTCACAAACAACCAAACCTGACGAGACTGACGCCTCGCGGATGGTCTCACCTGCCGAGTTCTGGGAGGCATGGCGGGTCGCTCCCAAACCGTATCCCAAGCCATCACCGGTACACTGGGTGATCATGCGAAACACGGGGCGTTATTGGGCAAAGGAGACAGAGAGAAAGGAATTGGCAGAGAGAAAAACATGAAACGGTACAAGGGTAGAGTCGATCAATCGGTCATTGTCGATATTGCGAAGCATTCTTTTGAACAGATGAAATTGGTGATGTCAGGACACTTGTTCTCACGTGTTACAAGGGTTTATGCATGAGGCTGTGACAACAATGAACAAAGCTGTACGCTCAAAGTTCGCTTACCCCTGATTGAATCGGGAATTTCCAGTAATCGGAATTGTTCGTCCCGCTATATACCGTAAGCATTCATCCTTCCGCAGGTTCCTCTCCGACAGCTGGTGCCCGACTCCTGATCAGACAGAATCATCGGGAGGACACCATAGGACTCTGTTCAATTCTGTGAAATCTGCTTTAGCTCGCAAGAAAATCCCGTTGCTCTTGCAGTACGTAGTAATAGCCTGCCAATTCTTGGCGCCCTTCTCAGAGTGCTCACCAGACGGAACTCTCATAGCCTCGTCACCAACAACGACTGGTTCATTCTTGGCTCGACTCAATCCCACGCATTTTGTCGGTTCTTATTGGCCGTAAAGCCAAGTCCGAGACGACCGTTTCTACATGTGGCGAAAATGACGAGGTCAAACTCCTCCCCTTGAGCAGCATCCACAGTAGGAGTGTGGATTTTAGACCAGTCTTCTATAGTGCTCTGCCATTTTTTCAACAGTAGTTCCTCTTGTTTGTAGAAACACAGAACTGCTACTGTAAATTCTGAGTCTTGCAAAGCTTGCTTGGCTTGTTTGTTCTGTAGTAGGCTTGACAGAATGTCATGAAGAGCTTCGAGATACCAGGGATTGACGTACGAGGTAGAACCAATGCGCTGGAACACTCTGTTACCGCTGACATGGTAGGACAAATAGATGAGTCTGATTGGATAGTGCCTCCGTGACGCTGGGCGAGGCCTCTTGCCCAACCTGCGAGGTTCCTCGCCAGGCCTCTGCTGTGGTGATGCACATGAGTACTGGCATGGTTGACTAAGTGACCATCATAAAAGAGCTGGCTGACAAGGTTTGCGATTGGGGGTAGCATAGGGTACTGTGTCGTGAGCATGGTACTCGGCATACCTGCGAGCTCAAAACGCTCGAACTGACTTGTCGATATATAATCAGCGAATTCGTTCGCTCGCGACGACATGACGCAGGGGGGCAATTGTTTAGGATCTCCGACCATGACAACTTTCTGGAACGTCTCGTAGTAACGTATGTAGGAGGTGATAGCTTCGTCTTCTCGAAGCTGACATACTTCCTCAACAAGGCAAATGCTTGCTGGGAAGCTTCGCAGGAGTGGCTGTCCAGCTGTACTAGCTGTCGCAAACACAATGGTCGCTCTTTCCACATAGAAGTGTTGCAACTTCCTCCATGCTTTTTGGTCGTTGAAACCACGCCAATGGGTCTTCGAAAAACGGTTCGCTTGAGGATCCGAGCGGGTCACCGGTCTCTCAGGTCAAGCTGTTCAGCAGAGCCATCCATATCGCCTCAACTTTGTATCATCGTACCAAGAAACAAGCTTGGACGTGACAAGGAAAACAGTCTAGCCGTACATCGCAGCGCATGTTATCACATAATAGCCTGATGCGTACAGAGGAACAGCCCGGTATGGTGAGAAGAGGCTACCATATTTGCGCAGTATAGCTTGTCAGCCTCTTGCTTGTGAAGACGAGGAAAGCCAACGCTGAAGCCAGTGAGGGAGTATCGAGATGTAGTGCATGGCGTATGCCAAGCTTGACCAATTTCGGGGGCGTTTGTTTACGCGACTCGGGCTCTGGAGTCTTGACCTTATCTCGTCCTCCACACCACCATATCACCTCACGTAAACTCAACACCAAAGCTCGTCTCGACCACGCCCGTGCTGCAGTAACGCGTTATTCCCTCCCTACCGAATACGCAGACTCTATCCTACACCAACATTGCAAGATGTCAACCCACAACGCGCGGAAGCGCAAATCCGACGCAATGGACCATGGCCCAAGCACACCGACTGGAAGTCCAACCAAGAAGATGAAGATTACACAACCTCAGAAGCAGGCTCTGATAGACAACCTGCAACTGGAAAGTAAGTTTCATGCGCAGTAGACCAAGTTGCACCATACTGACAGCGGGGTAGTCACCGAAAGAGCGCGACAGCTTCGAGCCCATTACGCGTTGCAATGCTCAGACTTGAGAGCCCGAATAGAACGGAGGATAAATCGAGTGCCAACAAACTTACGGAACGTCAAGATGGGCGAGCTCGTGGCACAACATCAGCCACCCCAAAACAACACAAATCCTCCACCCACCCAGTCCATAGCACGAAGCCCCACGAAACCACAGCTCGACGAGAGGCCTCTACCCGCGCTGCCCAGTCCATCGAAACTGCCATCACCCGTCAAACAGTCCATTGTACAGCAACCGAAGTCGCGGAAGCGGAAAAGCTCGGCTATACTCATCCCATCTGACAAGGAGAACCACGAGCCAGACACGTCCAACGTAGGTCCAGACAATCTCCCCGTCCAGAAGAACGCGAAACGTGCAAAGACAGCGGCGGCCACGGCCCAACCAGCCCCAGCACCAAAACGCGCCCCATCGCGTACTCAGAAGAAGCCTCTCAAGAACAACGAGAACCCATCAGGCGTACTCTCTCCTCGCTCGCACAATTCTAGAACCCTACCTAGATCGCCCATCAAGGACAAGGAGCTGCCACCGCTAGTGCCTGCACGAGAGGATTCCCCTCTACGCCAGTACCAACAGATACCGCCACCCCAACAATCGCCATTACGTCCCGCCTCGCCCTCCAAGCCAGCATCTCCCTTCAAGGCTGCTATGTCTGGCATTTCAGCCTTTGCGAAACGTGGCTACGCAGCAGCGGGCGCCAAGTTGACGCGTCCATCAAGCAGAGAGAAAGAGCAGGACACACTGACTGGGCTCGGCTCCTCAATTCCTCGTTCTCCAATGGGCAAAATGCTGCCTCCACCACGCCCTGCGCTTGCTACCCTCACAGGCACCAACGTGAGTGCCACGACCATACCCACACTGTCCCCACAGCGAACCGCATCACAGGCAAGCATACGGAGCGTCGCCTCTGCTCAGAGCACTACCTCCTCCAGAGGAACAGTCGTGACAAAATCAACCAGGACAGTAGGCACAAAAAAGACGGCCGCGCTGTCAAAAGCGCCCGTGAAAAAGATTACCACGACTGCGGCAGCGAAGTCGAAGGGCACGGTCGTGGTTAGTAGTTCGACTGTAAGCACCCTAAGTCCGAAGTCAAGTAACGCTGGTGCTGGCCTTAAGAGGTCTGCGACCACAGCAGCCAAGAAAATGGCTGCTGCTGCGACGACGAAGAAGGCGATTCCTGCGCCGGCCGCGACGGGGAGAGTGTTGAGGAAACGAAATTAAGGGTTTGAAAGGAATGGAGGTGGTTGTTGGGCCACATGAGGAGTATGTTGAAAATGGCATCGGTGGGACAAGGTTACGAAGATTGAAGTCGTTCTTGGAAACGAGGGATCTTGCTATGAACCATGTTGGATCGAAAAAAAACACATCTTGCGACGCTTGATCTGAAAAGCAGCCTTTTGGTGCAAAAGTGAAGAAATTCGACGCGTTGAGTCGGACACAAGGCAGTACTTGAAGCAGCATCGTCTCACGGGTTAGACGGGCGCAGGCTTGAAAAACTACACAGCGTCGCCGTCCTGGGAATTTATCAGACATGGAAGGGGCCTAGCATTGCTCGATAGTCGGGATAGAAGCGTGTGGCAGAGACTCAAATCAACCACACACCAGCCGACCCAATCCATGCTCTATCAAACACAAGCACTTCCACGGTGAGAATTGCGTAAAAAGCGCGCAGCTCCTTCACTCATTTACCTATGTCGTCGCATCCCCTACACACTACAATCGCCTCTACGAAATGTCCTCGTGCCTCCTTCAATAGGTAGTCTGTCTGCTCTCTTAGGTGGGGACTTCCCGCTCGCCATGCCGGTCTAGCACGATAGGCATAGCCATGCTCGATCTAAAGACAGCTGGCATAAAGAGCGATCCGAGCTATGCCAGCATGACAGAGGCTGAGGTTAATGTGTGATCGTGCCGTGTTCACATTGATGAGCCAACTGGACTGGCTTGCAGCCAAAACATTGGAAATCGAGGCAGGAAGCTAAGGATCGGTTGATGGAATGGATTGGCAGATTGTTATACCACATTGCAGGACACCGCTCGTACCCACGTATACTTGCCCAAGGTAAAAAGCTAATACACATCGTAAGATCGCCGTCCAGGAAATGTGCCTCGTCAAGCCCACCACCCTACGCCATGACCTAAAGCACATTCGAGCGGCTCTCAGTACGCCAGAGCCATCAGTTGCGCACCTAGTAATCCAGAGTATCCCCAGCATTCGCAGCCGCCGCTGCAGCCCGATCGGCACCCATGCTATTGTTCCCACCAGTGGGCTGCGCATCCAAGTCATCGTAGCTGCGAATAGCCCTTCCTTGAACGGCCTCTTTGGGACCAATTGTGTTCATCGGCTGCCCAGCACCATCGCCCCATCGTCCGCCCGATCCACCACCTCCCTGGGCGATGAAACCCATGTTACCTCGAGGACCCATCATGTTCGACATATTACCGTAGCCTCTGGGGCCGCGATTGTTCTTGTCGTACGGGTTTTGTCTGTTGTTGAATCTTCCGCCACCTCTTCGAACAGGACCTGTCGCGTGTCCGTTGGCACCGTTGGCGGCGTCAGGTGGCACGCCAGGCACGAAGCCCATGCCCATGGTGCTAGCCATGTTCTGACCGAAGCTCATCATGTTCTGGAGATTAAAGCCTCGAGGTGTACCATTGTTGAATTGGTGATTGGCTGGCAACGGGAAGTGGCCGTTGCTATTAGCGTCGGATCGAGAGGGCGCGATGTGGGAGGGGTCAAGGACGTAGGTATTGACTAGGTTCAGCTGTGGGATGTTAGCAGAAGTTCCACAGATTGTCATGGCGTACTTACGTCGTTCTTGAGGGCCTCCACCCACTCATCATGTCGTTTCTCGACGTGCTTCTTCCAGAAGTGCTCTGCTTTGAAGAGCTTTGTGCATTCTGGCACCTTGCATCGAAATTTGGATTCGTCTTCTTGCTTGACGTACTTGGCAAGCTCCTCCTCAAGCGCTTCGTCGACTGGCTTGCCGCCTATCTTCTTGAGATCACAGTACTCTGGTTCGAGCAACTGTAGCACCTTTTCTTCAAAGGTCTTGACCCAGTTGAAGGCTTTGAGAAGTTGCTGCTCCGTCTTGTTGAATTTGTTACCCTTTCGGTCTTCGACAGGGCTAGCACTGCCGTCTTCCTCCTTGCTCTTCGGGAAAGGGTCACCATTGGCACTAGCAACGGCGGCACGCTTGGCGAGCTTGCTCAAGCCAGCTCTTGGCCGTCGCAAGTGACCTCCTGGGCACTTCCTGACCAATTCGTGTACCGAGTCGGACTCGAAAACGCAGAAGAGGCAGAAGTTGAAGACTCTTCGCAGATATTCGACCAGTAAATCGAGTTTCTTCTTCACCACGAGAAGTTCTTCTGAATCTTCCTCCTCCTCCTCGACTTCCTCACCATCCTCGAATTTGATCTCGTCTTCGTTGTCCTCAAACGCATTCTTCTTGGGTGCTTTTGGAGGTGGTTGAAGGGCACCCTTGCCGCGCATATCTTCTACGCGCAGATCAATGATGGCGAGCCCCGAACTGCTCATATCGTCGGAATCCTTGCCCATCTCAGCCTCTAGCTTGGTCACCAGGCGTCTGGCCAGCTGGTAGTCGCGCTCGATTCGTTCAGGGGCAGAGAACAAATCCCAGAGGGCCTTCTTGCGCGGCTGCGAAGGAGCATTGTGGATGCCGACGTGGCAGGTGAAATCACCGCGCACTGGATCCACGATAGTCTTACCGTTGATGGCTTCAAGGGCTTTCTGAGCAGCGCTGGATTGTTCAGGCTTCGGCTTCTCGTCTTCCTCGCCATCTTCCCTTCCTTCGCCCCTCTCGCTTTTGACGTCCTCCATGGCCTCGTCATTCTGCTCAGAACCAGAGTTGATCATGATCCAGCCAATTCTGTGGAATTTCTTGACCGGGTTGGGATCGGAAAGCGACAGCCACTTGAAGCCAGCATCTCCATCACCGAGGTGCTCTTTGCAGAAGTCTTCGATTCGATCCCGACCGACGTTTGGCGCCAGAGTCTTGATGAGCAGGGCTGGCTGATTCATCGCTTCGTCTTTCATCTCACCACCTCTGGCTGGCACCAGATCTTGAACTCCGAGGGTTTCGGCACCACCGACAGCTTCACCCTCCTCCTTCTCGATCATGCCACCAGCCCCGTCGCTATCCTGCTTATAGATTCCCTCAAGCGTGAATTCGTCGAATGTGCCATTCTCCATGTCAGACTTCCATTGATCGAAAGCACCATCACGAAACTCCATGAGGCGCTTTCTGATGGGGTCTCGAATTTCTGGCACATATCGCTCCTTGAACCACTCTTCGCCCTTGTGCAGCTGAACAAACTGACGAGCAGCTCTTACTTGGAAGTCCTGCTTGTATTGATCATAAGCCTCCTGAATCTTTGCTCGTTCCTTCTCGCGGTCGAGTCTGGATTCGTTCTCGCCGCGCAGACGGTCTGAAGGTCTGCGTCCGCCGTGTTTGGCGCGCTCCTTGTCTTCATTGACCTGTTGCTCATTACGCCACCATTCAGCGAAATAGCTAAAGCCAGCTTGTGTTTCCATCAACAAGGGGTTTTGGACTGGATTCATGCGAATGATTGGCTTTTCAGGCTCTTGACCTGGCACGTATCGGTCGATGTTGGCCGGTGTAGGCGAGGGTGCTCTTCGTCGATCATCACGGTCTCTGGGATTCGATCTCGGGTCATAGTAGTCATCCCTGGGAGGTCTGTCTCGTCCCGGCTGATACCGATCTATGACTGGTGATCGCGATCTGGCCCTTGGAGGGGGGCGCCGTCTGTCGTCGACTGTTGGATGTGTTAGCATTGTCGATTCAAGTCCAGCGTACTCGATAGTGCTTACCAGGAGTGCGCCTTCTATAGGTATCTCTTCGATCATCCCTGTCGTCGAATCTGCCAGGTGCCCTCTCATCCACTGGCGATCCGTAGGTCTCGTATGAAGTCATCCTTGCTCTTCGCTCCGCTTCTCCTATCAAGGGAGTAAGTGTTCGACGCGTCAATTCATGTATTCTTGGTAGGTTCGTATCTTGGGGTTTAGGGAGGACGCCCTTGAGCTAGAAATGAGCATAACGAAGTTAGACTGAGGTCTAGAAAGCCAAAATATGAATCTCTCGACATGGTGGGAGGGGAGCAGAACGGTCCTGACAGGAGCCGCGAGGTAGAAGCCAGTAAGGAAGAACAAGCACTTCTTGCTGCGTATGTCACAGACGAAGGTGTCGATGTCTCAACAAGTGTAGAAGGTGCAAGACTCACAGATGAGCGTAAACAGTGCTGCTGACGATGGTCAAGCAGGCTGGTAGGACAAGGAGAGTTGAATCGTCGGAGCGCAGTTGTTGCACCTCATCCTCCGCGCCTCGGGCCTCTTGGCGGATGCCACGCTAACGCAGTCTCCGAGCTCCTGCCATGCCTTCCTCGGAAGAAGCAACGTGCCGCCCGCAAACATAACTTGCGGCAGCTCGGACAACAGCTTGCTTTTCAGTGAGGGAGCATGTCTGCGAGCGAGACACAGAATTCACGTGCAGAGGTTGCTCCGTGGGATCAGAAGTTGAAGGTCAAGCTCTCACAAACGGTGGTGGAAAATACTACGCTTAGTCATTCTGATATCAAGGCAATGGGCCGTGTCAGTCATTCTTGCCTTGAAAGATCGTGCCTGCCGTGTAACATCTCCTCAAGTCTATACCGTCACAACAGTTCTGCAGCAATAATCTCGCTACAGCTTACTCGTCATCTGCCTCAACATTGGCATCAGTAGTAACAGTGCCAGCTCCATCGTCATCATCCTCAAAGGTCGTAATCGGCACCTCGTACAATCTGATAACAGACTTGTTCGGGTCCTTGACAAGCACATACTTCTTATCCCCATCGTCTTCACCACTCATGCCCCGAATCAGATCCACGATAGTTCGCACAATACCCCAGCCATTGCTCAGGCTCAAGTTCATCTGCGCAGCGAACTCTCTCGGCTTGTATCCCATAACACCAAGAACGACGTGGTTCTGAGCATTCTTCGGGTTCGTCCTGCTCACGAAGCCCAGCTTCATCTGGTCGGCCTTGGCAAGGATAGCTTGCGTCGTCCATCTGGCAAGCTTGCAGGAGTTGTTCTTCATTTCCGTCGCTACGACTGCACCTCGCTGAGACGAGAGTTTGGTTCGCCAGTCCAGTGCGCCGCCTGAGCCTTGGGCTTTGTTGTCGAATTCGTTGAGTGCCTTGACAATGAGGAACTGATCATCGCCGGAGATGTTGTTCTTTACCACCGCGTCGACTTCGGTTCGGACAATGAGGTTCAGAGGCTCCTCGTCGGTCTCGAGACTCAGGTCGAATCGTCGGTATTTGTAGGCTTTGGAAGCAAGTGGTTCAGTCTCCTCGCTCGCGACGTAGAAGGGGTTGGAGTGCGACATCTCGACCTTGGCGGACTGCGATTCTTGTACCACTTGAAGGGCGAAGTTGTGGTTGATCATTGTGGCTTCAATAGCAAGGTTACCAGGCGTGTTGATGGAGTCTGGCTTGACACCGGTCTGCTGGTTGCCCTGCGTGTTTGGCGCATCGGCCTCGAGAGGAGCGTCTGCAGCGTTCTCGTTGACGGTGACGAGGTCAATGGTATTGTCCAATCTCTTGTCTAGGAAGATCTTGTTTCCTTGCTTGACAATCACGAGATCCCAACTGTAGACGGATCTTGTCGAGCACATCAGCATAGAAAGGATGTCTGATGTGGCAAAGATAGTTGCCTCGTCGTCCTTGGCCAGTTGACCGATAACAGGATCTTGAGACGTGGTGACATTGTAGGCAGCCCGGTCCAGCGACTGTAATTTTCGCTCGGCGTTCTTGACGGGCGGCTTGTCGTAACTCCGGTCGTAGTAGTAGAGGAAACCGTAGTCGTCCAGATCCTCACCCTCGCTGGTGCCCAGGTTGAGTTTGGTTAGTCTGTTGAAGTCGATCTCCTCTTTCATAATCCAGCCAGGACGAATGGTGACAGAAGAGTCTCGGTTGCGCTGTGGCTTGTCGTAGTCCCTCCAGCCAAACCTTCTGCCTCCTCGGCCGCCTCTGCCGCCTCGCTGATCGTAGTATTGGTTCTGTCTTCCCTGTGGCTGGTTCTGACCCACTCTCTGGAAAGCACCTCGGCCACCTCTTTGTGCGCCACCCCTCTGACCTCTGCCTCTGAAGACTGTACCGCCTCCTCGGCCAAAGCCTCGGGTCTTGGCTGTGTTTCTCGTGTTGTCGACTACTGAGAACGAGGATTCGTCCTCTGCTACCTGTATGGCGAAGAGTGAAGATGTGCCTGCGCCGAAGACTTGCTGATCTGAGGAACGTTGTTAGACACATTGCCATATGATCTCTGCCCAACGACTCACCTCTGTAGCCTCTGCCATATCTCTGACCTCGATCTCTCCCTTCTTTGCCTTCTTGTGTCCAATCGGCCATGCGACCTAATTTGTCGCCCTTGGAGAACGGTGCGTATGGGACGCCATCGAGGGTGGTCGACGTGGTGACCTCTGGGCCCCACTCGTCCTCGAGATTCAACTCCGAGATCGTATTGGCAAGACTTATTCCAGGCATCTTGGTGGTGGTGTCAATCGCTCAACGGTTGACTGTATGAGATGAGTTGCAAGACAATCTATGGGGTCTGTCGTAGAGCGAGTGAAATCTTGGCGTTTGCCGCCTCGATAAATTTATCGTTTATGTGCGGAGTATGAATCGTCCGTTCCTGGATGTCTAACTTATCTGCTGGCGGCAACGAAGCCCTAATAGTGTGCTACGGAAATTCACAGAGATTCAAATTTGATGGTCAGCAATGACTTGTGGGATCCTCCTTCGCGATCCCTCGCGCCCTGTCATTGTACTAGATCCTGCATCTTGCCCACCACCTTGCCAAAGTCGTGAAGCAGAGGGCCAATGCCCACGCCCGAGGTCTCCTTGGGACCCTGAGCTTGACCCTTACCACGATGTATGATCCTTCGAGCTAGATGATATTCGTCGTCGTTCATCACGAATGGCTCGGTTGCCTCACCCATCTTGTTTGCTAGCTTTATCTTGAGCTGATTCATGGTCAGCTTCTTCGCTGCCTGGAATGCCTTCATAGTCTCCTTCTTATCCCTAGCGAACGTGTTTACCATCTGTGTTGTTGAAGGAGCGGTTGCATGGCTCTGTGTCAAGACATCATAGCTCGCAATCAGGATTTGACTCTTCATGAGGACTTCTGAGGCCTTCAGAGCGGCTGGTGTCTCCTCGACCGCCTCCAATACTACTGGTACGTCGAAGTCTGGCTGCGGATCGCTTCTGAGGTCGAGGTTCAGGATGGCAGAAGCCAGTATTGGTAGCATGGACTTCTTGAACGCCTTACGTTGTTCATCGCTGCCAGGATCAGCGACGCTGGAATTTAACGGTAGGACGGCTCACATTTTTGCTTCTCCTTGCTCAATTCTCTGATGCACTTTGGCGCGCTGGTCTTCAGCTTCCTTCTCGAACTGCTGTGCCCACCGCCTTCGAGCGTCTCCCTGCTTCTGACAGTTCCTTAGTGTTTTGGTGATAGATCTATTGACATTAGATTCGGGAAAATGATGGCGCGAAACAGACAGTACTCGGCCATTTCCTCTTCCTCCACGCCCGATTCATACTCAGATGCATTTCCTGCAACCGGACGTTCTTTCTCAGGACTCTGAGCGTTGTTCTTTCTAGAAGTCTTTGGGCGTCTGCCACGAGTTGATGTCGGTTTCTCGGCTAGCGAGAGTCAGGCCTCAAAGAATTGCTCACATAAAGTGTAGGGTTACCTACCTGGTCGCTTCAATTGTGCCATTTTCGACTTGACTTGGCTAGAGGACGATAGTGCTGTTTATGTCAGGGCATCCGGCTTCGTGAATGAGTCCGGTGGCCGGGATTCGTGAAGAGAGTTTCATCTCAGGTTGACGTCCTTGCTTGATTACATATAGTTGAAGTGTACCTGCCTTCTCAAATCTAATAGCACCAAATTCAATCGCACTTGTCACCTACTACATAAGACAGAAACTACTTCAATGCTTGCAACACCGAAAACATGAGGTTCACCGAACTAGCTCTTTAGTACTTGACATCGTACACGAGCACAACCATGACGCGCTCGAAACAGTACCGCATAAACAAGGGCAATGTTATAGTATTTTGCTGCTCCCACGGTCAATGAGAACATATAAAGCACGTCCAGCACGTGGATTGTCCTTAAAGACCCGAGTACAAGCAGTCTCTCGAATCCCACCACTATTTCGACGACCCTGGATTTCCAAGCATTACCTGTTCTGCAAAAGCCCAGCACATAACGCTCATTCATCGTGTCTGTTTGTAGCCCGTATTCTATCCTGTCCGTTGTCTGTAGTAAATCATGACATGCAATGATCTATGCTCTTCGCCAGGTTGTTTTCACATTCTAATTCTGCCAGTGGTTTGCAACGCTATCGTGCCAGCGATAGCGAGCCGAATTGATTTGCGAGATGATTAGTTGAAGGTGACATTTGTGGCTGTCGTCCGCCAGGGTCGTGTCGGTTGCCCGACATTTGTGGTCGTGCATTGTGCATGCCGTAGCCGGTTGGCGCAGGGTAATTGGAGAATGGATCTGCAGCAGGTTGCTGATAGTTTGAGGCGTAGCCACCGTAATTAGCTATTTGTGGTGCCTGGCCGTAACCTCCATAGTAGAGAGGAGGCATCGCGCGTGCCGAGGCCATCTGTTGCGCCTGCGGTATATATCTAGATTCGTCCCGCGACTCGTCATATGCCGTCGGTGGTGGTTGATGGTTGCTCACACCGAGTCCAGCATTGCCGTAGAGTGGCGTGATGCCTAGGGAGGAAACAGGACTCTGGAAGGATGCCGGGTTGATTGCGGACATCCATATCCGTGTCTTGTACATCTTGAATAGGTCCGTGACCAGGGCGTTAAAATTTATATACTCAGTGGAGAAGAAGTAGAAGGTGAGCTTCTTGCCGTCCATCTGGAATTCGGCGTCGAGTATCTCCATATTAAGACCATGCTCCACCACTTTCTGTTGGCAAATCCGTTTGGCTTTTGCTTCGTTTCCTTCCTTCTCTTGCAAAGCTTGAATCTCATGGGGCTGAGCTAGGCGCTTGATTGTCTTAGGTTTCAAGTCACTGTCTCGGATTGCCGATCCCTGAGCACTAGCACCGGGTCGACCTGGAGCAACGGCATTCGGATTGAACAGGTTAGGTGCGCCAGATCTTGTTTGTTGAGAGAACATCATCAGCCAGCCGAAGTGTTGCTCTGCATATTTCGCTTTGTACTTTCGGGCAGCTTCCCAAGAAACATTGGAGTGCTGAACGCTGCCGAGGTCTGTGCCACGATCGGCTTCCACAATAACGAGATCGCCGTCTCTGACAGAGAGGCCAGTGCCTTCATGTATATAGAAGATGTCCGATCTGCAGCATTTGAAGTTGACAACATAAAGTGGGGCAGGGTTGGGACCGTGGAATGAGCCGATGCTCGAGGTGTTTGTCGATATGCCGTACGGACTGCTGCCGCCAAAGACCGCTTGATGGTGCTCTTGCTGTAGCTGTTGCTGAACTTCTTGTTCGGTTAATCGCCGCGCGACATCGTTGCGGTTGAAGTAGGAAGCTGTTGCGATACAGTGAGTCAATGGAATGTAAGATAGGTCGTTTGGGTCCAAGGTTCGGTCACCTTCACCCACGGAGCGAGACTCACCCTCATGATCTTGAGACAACACTTGCGAACCTGCCTCGTAGCTTGCGTTCAGTTCGTCGGCTTCTTGGATAGTAGTCAGTAACAGATCGGGGCCAGGAGAGGAAGGGACAAGTGTGGGAGGTATTCGGGGCATACCGTTTGAACCCATTGAGCCGCGACGGGTAGGCACGTCTGCAAAGGAGTGTCGACGACTTTGGGGAATGGTATCAAGTTGGCCAAAGTCAAGGTTTGAGGACCAATGTGGTGTGTTTCGAGGATTGCCGAAAGTGGCGCTTGAATAGAGTGGTCCGTTTGGTTGACGAGTTGGGACCGTGGGCTGGAAATCACTAAGTCGTCGCGAAGGTTGATTGCGGATGGGATACCGCACTTGGGTTGCAGGCTCCTCACCATCGTCCACGGCCAGTTCAGGTGCCTCGAGCATAGGATTGCGCAGCCTCGTTGCACGGAAAACAGAGGATGCCGACTGTGAAGTGTTCGACATAGCTCTTGTCTGACCTCGTTTTCCTAGCCCGTTCTGTAGCGCGCCTGTGAAATAGTGGTCTGTGTCTTCGTTCTCGTTGACACTTGACAAGCCACCGTGTTCATGTCCAAGGTTGTTCGGTCGAGATGTCCGAGACCTTAGACCCTGACCAGGACGAGATGTCGCTTCCATCGTGTTCGGCGCAGTGTCGTACTCGCTTTGCCCTACACTAAAGGACATAGATCGTTGTACGGATGGATTCGGCTGTGAGGGTATTGGAAAAGGTACGCGGCTTTCGGGATGATCTTGACGCACTTCTTGAAGACGTGCAGGCGGATCTCGTGTGTTGGCGCCCCATATACTGTTACCAAAAGGATACGCAGAACCTGTATTCCACGCACCAACCCCAGGAGAGATCGGGGACCAAGTATCGTTAGATGCGCCCGGCGTATTTGGCTGGGAGCCTAGCACGGGGCTGTATGGATTGTTGCCAGCGAAAGATAGTCGGCGCGAAGCTTCGGAATTTTGCTCCGCGAAGAATGAGGACCGCCTGTTCGACAATACCTTTCTCTGAGCCGCAGAACGAAGACGTGAATGTTCTACTTCCTCATCGGAAGACGCCAATGCTTCAGAATCGGGTGTAGACTTCCGCAGACCTGGATTGGATCTTTCGAGCAGAGCATTGCCAAAGTTGCCAAAGGTCGGCAACCCAGAACGTGCGGCAAAGCTACTCGGCTGGCTAGAACCAGTAGCGGCCATCATCACAACCATAGAAAGTAAGTACACCTGCTTGTATATATATCAGTCAGCGCTCTGACCATCGAAGGAGGTAAACTGAAGACAGGGGAAGAAATGCTCTTTATGAGATTGCTGAGCTGGCTCAGCTTCCCAAGTGACACTTGAATGAGATGCTTAACCTCAATGGGTGTTGCGAGTGACACTGCGATGATGAAGCCATGATTCATTTGACAACCAGCCACCAACAGCCACCGAACAGCATACGTCGCTTGCCGAGTTCGAGCACAATGTTAGGTAGTGACGAAACACGGCCTTCGTCCACTGGCCCCTTGCTCAGTGACAAGTTTGTCCCTCGGTTTGCGAGTAACACGCATTCTATGAAACATGGGGGCGGCTGTAGATGACTTTGAACTGGACAGGATCGCTTACCTTTTGGTCGTCGGATACCCTGAGCGAGTCACAAAAGAGATTGCGCCAGCTCAAGCGCAGGCAACCATAGATGGAGGTGATATTTGTTATGGTGTCTAGAAGAAACGTGTTAGTATGAGGCACGCGGCAAGGGGGTTGACCGTGGGCTTTGTATAGCATAAGATGGATCATCCTCTGTGTCCAACGTTAGGGACTGAAGTCCCACACCACCGAGGAGACCCAGCAAGGGACCTGTCTGGCTGCTGTTGTAATGCGTGACCGAGATGGTACGAGATATGAATATACCATAGCTCACGATGGGGACGCTTGCCTGGCTCTGTGGGGGACCGCTGCAAACCAGGCCGCGACAGGGATTTGGATCTCTACATACCAAAGAGCTAGACAACAGAAGCGGGTGCCACCATGATCTTTGATTGAATCCTGGGTCCTGCGTCTCTGATGGTAATGGCGATGTGATCAAGCTCGTGGCTCTTTATGGTGGTCGTGCTCTCGGCCGGCTCGCGACACTTTCTGCCCAGCAATGAATTATCTATCAACCATGAGTATTCGCAAAGAAGCTCAAATGGAAGAGATAGCTCTAACAAGTTGGGAAAGAATCTAAGTCTACAGCTTGCTGAAGAGAATATAAAGGTCGATGTGATCTATGAATACGTGAGAGGACTGGGAATTGGCGATATTCAGCAAGCACCACAGCATGGGACATCCAGCACGAGAGGGGTCAATCGTTTTTGGGCCTGGCACGAGCGGTATCAAACTGGTTAGGTGCTTCTGTTAGCGGAGGAGGCAAAAAGACAGGCAAAGAGCTTGTTAGTGGCGCGCTCAAAGCGAACTGGCCAGCGATGGCCTCGAAAAGCTCTATGATTCGGTGGGCCCAGCGACGTCCAGATGAACGCAAATATTGGCCAGTTTAGGCGGATCGCAGGCGGCTTTGCGGGGTTGGCTTCAAGCAACCATGGAGCCTTCGAGAATCGACCTCGAGCCATTGGATAGAAGGGTTGAGTAGTGTCAGGGCAGCTATTGGCGTTGGTCGTCTGCCCCAGATTTACCGCAGCTAGACAGACCCAAGGGGGCAAAGTCGTGCATTTCTTAAAATGTAACAGTGAATGACCTTGATGAGCAAGAGACGAAGAACGGCTTCGAGATGGTTTGTTTCTAGATGCACCACAAAGAAAGCACGATCCAGCAGCTTGGCATCTGATTTCACATTGGAATGATTGATGTGAGCGAGGCTCTTCAAAGCTACTTACGAGTAGTTGGGTGCTTGGAAAGCTTGCACTTTCTACGGCTGCCGAGGCCGAAGAAGACCCTGGTTCTGACTGTCGCATGACCTGCGGAAGGCCTGTACGCCCAGCATGAGCTGCATGCACCTCTTGAGGAGAAGCCTGCAAAAGCCAAAGCGTCTACTCGTGCTAGACGATCGATCTTGATGGTCGGACACAAATTGACGGAATGCTCCATACAGAACGCTTCAATCCTTTTGACGACTTCGCCAGTCAAGAACGCAACTATCCTGAATGACGCCATTTCCCCAGATCGATTAAAGCTGGTAACTATTGGTATACGCGAACGACGGTTGTGCGGCGATACTAGCACGTGCATTGTCGTGCACGTTCGAGATACTGGTCGCTTGGCTAAGCTGCTGCCAATGAATTGCGAGCCCGCGAACATGGTACAAAGCAGCTCGAGCCAATTGAGAGAGGTTCTTCGTAGCAGCTAGACTTGCCAATTCTTGCTGAAGACCAAATACCACCCTCGTGCCGTAGCGGGTTCGAGAACTATGTCGCCGCAGCTGCATGAGGAGATCTCACCAACGCTGCGGATTGGCATCTGAGAATCTTTGCCACATCTTATGGAGAACAGCTTGTACTGCAGCGACAAGAGCGATGGGTGCAGTACTTGCGCTGCTCTGGAAGAATGAACATGTATTTGAACATTTCGTGTGGTGAATTCAAGCACCTCGCACCTTGAACTAAGCAGCGTAGTCAAGACTGTCCTTTCCAACTGTGGAAGCGACCGCTTCTGGGCCCTTTTGAGCTTTCAATTTAGCCTCAAACTTTTCAAATTCTGCTAGAGCGATCTCCTCTTCTTCGTCGAGCACCTGCTCAATACCTTTTACTTCCTCGATGTAGTGCATAAGCATAGACTCGATACCATTCTTGAGCGTGACTGTGCTGGAGTCACACGTTCGACAGGCTCCTCTCAGCTTCAACATAACGATGCCATCATGGAAACCTCGGTATTCAAGATCACCCCCGTCATCCTGGATAGCTGGCCGAACTCGGGTTTCTAGCAACTCTTTGATCATTGCGACGACCTCATCGTCATCGTCTTTGATTACGAGACTATCCTCCTGTTCTGGTGGTCCTGATGCATCGGTCCTCTCCGTAGTGGCTACTATCCGCTCGCCTGACGAGACAGCTTCGGTGATAAGACTGAACACTTCAGGCTTGATATGGGCCCAGTTACTGTCTGAGGCCTTGTTGACTGTAATGAAGTCGGGTCCGTAAAAGACTGTAGACACACCATCAACGTTCAGCAATCTTGCGGCCAGAGGGGACGGATGAGGAGGCGCCAAGGTCGATCGAGGCGAGGTGTACTCGAGCGAGCCGAGTGGAAAATCGGGAGGCAGCACCGGATGGTTAGGTATAAACTTGAGCGCATCTGCATTAGGAGTGTCTTGTGTCTGGATGAATATCGTCCTCGCAGCCTGTGGCACTTGGGCCGGGAATGTTGCTACAGTCTGGCATTCTGTAGTCACTGTCGGCCTTCTTCTAGCTTGCGACGAGGTGATTGCGGGTATTCTTGTCGCTCGGTGAAACGATCTTGTCTTGGGTATTGATCGGTTCAAAATGGACTTCTGCGGCGCGAAGCCCTTGCTCGCCAGGACCCGTGACGATCGACAAAGAGGCATTGAAGGATTCATAGCGGTTGTATGTGTTTAGTGAAACTGAGAGAACGAAACGATTAAACGGCACGGTAAAAAGAGTAGCATCTACGCCAGACACTTGCCTCACTGGCACGCTGGGGCGACTGATTGCTGCTACTATGACGCACTGGAGCTCACTTGATTTGCTGGCAAAAGGGTTCAGATTATTTTGACCACTCACAATGCATTGCTTCTTGAGCGCTTTCGTTGATTTAATGATACAGAAAACGTACACTGTTCACGCCCAGTGAAAGTCTCGCTGTATAATACCGCCCCATAGCTGCTTCAATAGATGGCCTGAGATGTCATCTCAGACCTGCAGTATCTGTGGCTCCTCCGATATTAAGTATAAATGTCCGTCCTGCAAAATCCCTAGGTATGTCCCGTGAAGCTATAGCCTTATTTCGCGTGCTAACGGTGGAAGCTGCTCATTACCATGTTTTAAACAGCATAAAGCAGCTTGTAGTGCTCTTCCACAACAAACGACTTCGTCCACAATGTCAGACAATCCTGCCCATAGCGAGACTCGTGGCCAGCCATCGGCTCAGCTTCCGGTCCTGAATGCTTCTGATCTGCAAGCCCTCTTCAAGCGATATCCATCTCTCAGGCTCCAACTGCAGCAAATCTACCAGTCGACACAAGAACCAAGCGAGGTTCCTAACACGGGTCGTTCTGAACATAACAGCCGAGCTTTTACCTCACAAACATGGAAGCCTGAGAAGGGATTCCAATCGGGCATGAGGTCGCTACAATCAGCGTTGAACCGCGACGGTAGTGATGCACAGGGCATCAATGCTTTCATGAACCTGCTTTCAGACAAGCCCGAATCTGGAACATAATGTTGTTGACGCCTATGGAGGTCACTTGACCAATTTCTTGGTGATAGAAAATCCGTGCACGACATCTCCAATATTACTTGGGCTTTCCGAACTTATGGAGCAATGTCTCCGATGACCGCCATCTCTTGAAGAAGGTCTGTCGTCTGGACATCGTGCCTTTCCTCTTGATCTGCTTTTCTTCAACCAATTGTTCATCGGTCATGTACAAATCAAGAAGAGCATCCACATCATTCTTCTTCTCGAATCTCCTGAAGAAGCTCTTCTTCCTGCCAAGCGTGGTTGTACATGGTGGTTCAAAATCACCATAGTCACTCAAATCGACCAAAGCCGTCGTCGCTTCGACCTGGGGAGAGCTCTTAGATTGTTCAAACACCAGGCTGTCTTCGTCTGCCGGTACGAAAGCAGCCGACGTTTGTCTGCGAGAAGTCACAGAGCTTCTGCGACTGAGCGCGCTATCGGGTCCCTCCTTGAGACCACACGTCTCTAGTTCTTGCTGAACTTGATCTTCTGTCGGAAGGGGCGTCCCAGGCGATTCCGTTGTGGATGAGACCGCAGATAATGAGGCGGAGAGTGAAGGGATTGGCGGTATTTCTGCAAACTCGAACGCTGCGATCTTGCCAGGCGAGGAAACAAGTATTATCCTCGAGCTCGTACCATGACCGGCAGCTATCGTTGTGCTCCTCCAATGACACATCGCATCATGTTCTTCAACACCTGATCCTTTGTTCCTCCTCGTCGGCAGATCAGCGCTCTGGACTTGCTGCGGCGTGACGGGTAGCGAGGAAAGGTGTAAAGGCTGGGGCCGCTTAGACCGCACGCGCATACTCGTCGTTCTCGGAGGTAGAACAACTCTAGGCGTAGCATTTGTGCTTACGTTCTGCAGACTCACAGATCGTGCATGGTTTATATCACCAGGCGTCTCGACTTGGGTGCCCGTTCGTTGACTCTTGTCGAGCTCGTCCCTGAAACGAGCTGCTGCGGCCACGTCTGCAGCTTGCTTGTCCTGCATCTTGCTTCTGTGCTTGAATCGTAGCTTTGCCTCTTCCAGTTCAAGCTGATATAGCTGGAGTTTGTGGGTCAGTATCTCGATGTCGAGGCCATGGTCGTCAGACAGAAGTCGATTGTGCTTGGATGATTCTGGCACTGTTCGGAATACTGGTTTGTGTTGTGGCTTCGCTGGACTCGCTGGAACCAATCTCGATGGCTTGTGCAGGACAACCTCGGTGACACTGATACGCCTACTTGAATGCGCTGAGGACATCCCGAGTTGATCATTTCAGACCAGTGTCCTACACGTCTCCCTTAGCGTATGGGATTCGCATTTCCGAACGAGAGACAGCGCGCGCATGGTGAACAGCGGTGATTTGTGTTTAGTCCCGCCCTTGAAGGCATTTCGGAATGCGGCCAAAGTCTGATTTGAGGCCACCTTCAGCCTCAGATCCATCTCAGCAGCGCCAGCTCAGTCATAGCTTCTTACACAAATCCTTTCGTTTACGATCACAGCCAATCTCGAGCAGTGGGAAATTAGACTGACTTAATCACGACGCCGGGTCCACGAAAACGGTATAGTGGCACGCTGCTACTATGCCACGTTTTTGGATGGGCTAACTCACATTGTCTCTTTCGGCCCAGTTGGCTATGAGTTCTTCTAGCCATGAGTGGCTCTCGAACGGGAGACGGCATTCAGGAGTTCTCAAAGTGAAACGCGTGATCATCACAAGACAACAACTTTCTCGCGACCATGAGGAGGGAGCTTGCACGATCACGCGATCGCATCTCCAAACGCGTCACGATTTGATGTCGGCTATTTGATCATGACTGACTTGCACTGTTTGGAATGGTTTGCACCAAGAATCTACACGGTCTCTTGACACCTGTTGGAGAACAGAGCCAAGCGGGTTCTACTAGAACTGGAGTGCCCGCGATTCGCGCTTCTTATAGTTGCAGATACAAAAGTGACCTCGATCGACTGCGTCGAAGAAGGCGTCGTCGCTGGTCCTCATATAAGCAGTGACTGAGAGAAGCACTTTGTGCCCATGCAAAGCCTTAACACAAATTAAGCCAGCAGCGCCAACCAGCCAACCGAGTGCGTATCTTAACGTGTCACCTTTTCAACGAGATCGCTAGCACATCGTTGAGCCCGGGCACAAGTGCTCTTAGTTCAGAAGCAACCTTTGCGCGTCCGTAAAGCATCACTACACTACCCGTTTACCAAGTGAGCTTCGGATAGCAACCAGATACACTGTCATGCAATGACGTCGGATGATGAAGCAAGCAGGCCCTCCGCGTGGCTTCGACCCATGATGTTGGCATACGATGACCTAGGTACAAGTCTGCGTAAACCAGAGCTCTTTTGGCCCGAGCTCCGAAACACGGGAGCAAGCCGTGCACCGAATGTAGCTGGAGAACCTGCCAACTTAGCGAAGCGAATCAGAAGCCAAGTTGGCCTTGATGATATGGTGCTTTCGTCCTTTGAAGTTCTTTTCCATTCCCTGCCACTAGCCTCTCGACAGGATCGCTAAGCAAACCACAGCACGTACGTGGTACGCAGACAGAAGCAGCTTCCTGGCACATCTCTGTGCACGCTCAACTTCGTGATGCTCGGCTGGCCTGCTGCACGTTGCTGTGCCTCCAAGAAATACAGTGGTTCCACGTTTCAAGGTGCTAAGGATCATTCGGCCTGGTTGGGTGCTGTAAGTCAACCGTTGACCTCGATATAGCTGGGGAGCTCGTATGTGCCGGATACAGGCCAGAAGGGTTTGCGTTCGAGCACAGCATGTCTTAATGTTACTGCACATGCAATTCATGTGTGGGCACTCTGCAGTACAGGTAGAAGCTGAAGCTTTAGAAGAAGTCGATGTGGCCCCAAGAAATGTGGTGCCGGGGAAGTCTACACTTTGCATACGCGCACCCACAGGACAGCACCGGCGCTAGATAGCACCAGTCTGTCACCTCGCGTACCTGGAGAGATGCGCCATGAAATGCTGCAGGTCAAACTTGGACATTGCATTGACCAGCCAGAGTCTTTCGCTCAACAAACGCGCAATGACCTGCACCCACTTGGCTGCGTAGATCGTCTTAAGATTTACTTTTCCCTAGTTCTTTCTTCGCATGGCGTGGCGGGCACCACGCATGAACAGCCCCCGGAACGACATGGTTCAACGAGATTCGCTCAAGGAAAGAAATTCATCGAAAGGCACCAGCTACGACGGGAAGGAGTTGTCAACTAGGCTGATACCTTGTTAATGAATGCCCCATGCAACTAACTGCTCGATTCAGCATTCATGTTTGCTTCGATCTCTGTGTAGCTGTCCCGACATTTACAAGTTCAAGGCAGACTCGGCACCTTTTCGACTGCGTCAACCTGCATTTCCTCTGTTTCATCTTCTTATGTTCGCAGCAGTTCGCATGTTGGAGTCAGTTGTCTTCTATCTATTCTCCGACGTGTAAACATGAAGTACACATAGAGAATCTGCAATCCTAGCTGTGCTTTTGGTACATGGGCCTCTGTGGGACACACCTCAGGACAGTTCGGCACTCGTGGTGAGACCTCTTAGTTGAGAGTCTCTCCCTGCAACAGGCACCAATCAGCTGCCGCGCCGGTCGAATGGTAACAAAAGCAAATCCATCATCTACGTTCACACCTCAATACTGTCAGAGCAAGGTAACAACAAATATTGGTCGTTGCACGATGACTGTCTTGTGAGCTTTGACAAGTCTGTGATGGATCCTGACCGATCAAAAAAATCTCGGTCTCTTGGCATTGACCCAGAAAATTTACCGCGACAGCCCACTACCACGACCAGCAGTTCCAAAAGACCAGAACTTGGAGACAGGCACAACTCTGCACCTTCAGTGGCTCGTCGGAGGCAGAGTGACGCCAAACGTTGCTCAGAGGCCTCGAAGGCTTCCGACCGAACGAAGCGGAGCTCTAAAGCAAGTTCCCGTGATGAGCCTTCCAGAAGATCATCAACCAACGTTGATGATTCGCAAACAGCGGGGCGTCACAGCGTCAAATCGTTCTCTATACGCAGCAGTATCAAGGTAACGAATACAAACGCATGACCGCATTACGTAATCCAACTAACTACTTGTAGTCTATCGACCGGGCAGAGCTACCAGTATTGACCTTCGCCGTCGTCGGCAACGCTAATGTGGGCAAGTCTGTGTTCATCCACAACGCTCTAGAACTTCGACGTCCGAGTGCATCCCCGATCGCTGTCAGCAAAGTGTCGCTTGGTGGTGTGTTGTACCGCTTACAATTAATCGAAACACAACGCGACTCTGTGAACCTTATACATGGAAAGATCCTTTGGCCATATGACCCCGAGTCTGGTACAAGTCCGAACGTCGATGGAGTGTTATGCTTGTATGATGTCTCCAACAGTGACAGTATAGAAGGACTGCCTCAGATTCTGACTGCGCTCCATGAAGCCGGAACTGCAACCTGTTTGGTGTCCTGCAAGGCCGACATACCTCTGTGTGACCACGAGGTCGGGCCATCCTTCCTTCAAAAAGTCAAACAGAAGTTTCCCCGCGTTATCATTGACGAGTCAGGCATAACCGCCCCTGAAACCGCCCAGCGGTGCCTACTGAAAGTCTCGCGAGCGTCCCTGGCCTCAGATGCGAAGGAGTCGCAACTGCCGTATCGGCCAAGTCAGACTTCAAACGTCGCTGCTCTTTTCCCACCACGGACCTCGTCGCGCGATCCATCCGCCTCCTCATCTCGCAGTCGCAGTAACTCTCGTCATCGACCTATGCTTTCGAAATCCCGAGAGAACCTGCTGACAGCACCTCCACCGTCTGTACCCGAGTCCGAGGAGGACGAAGACAGCGAGGAATCATCTGCAGACGAAGCACAGCCTCCGGTCAGATCTCCTCCGAAGACGCCATTGCGCGTCAATACCGCCGACGTCCACCCTCGCACCCGATTGACTCAGCCGTATACCCCCGTTTCGACTACTGCGGCTCCTGGAACACGTTTAGCGTCGCCTTCTCAACGTACAGCGTCTGCTATTCCTGCAACGCCAGAGTCGTACCTTGGAGCCACTATACATAGGCGAGAAAGTATAGATAGTCAGGCACATCGCACATTCTTGAACATGGATGATGAGTCAATACATGAGGACGAAAGTCCGGCAACAGAGACATTGGAGAGGTTGCAAACGCCAGCAACTGAAGGCGACACACCTTCCGATGGCGCTACCTTTGCCGAACTGGTGGACCGCCTACTTGCCATGCCGAAATTGAAAGGAGACCAAAAATTTGTGCCAGCATTCCTGTGCTTATATCGTGCGTTTGCAACGCCTTTGCAACTGCTGACGGCCATTATTGAAAGGTACCTGAGAACTGAGAGAGGTGACTTGGTCGCTTTTACCAAGACTGCGGAATTACTTCGGTATCTGTCCGTGCTTGGATCGTGGACAACATACTATCCAGGAGATTTTGCCGATGGCAAAACGAGGGACATAGCAATAACATTTATTGCGAATGTCGAGAAGACGAAGAACACTGCAGCTGCGGCGAGACAAGTCGCGAACAACCTGCAGAGTTTCGTACCCGACGAAGACGAAGACTGGGCACTCAGTGACGGGACCGGATCAGCAAGAAATAGGAACAACACTACCTCGAACAAGCCCTCTGCAGCTATAACACCGTCCAAGCTTGCGAAAGGACGCCAGCGGCAAATGAAGCGATCAAAGGACGAAGGTACAAGTGACTCGGATGATGAAGCAAATACGCCATCTTCTCCGCGTTACTCTGCGACGACTTCATCAGCGTCAAGTCTGTTGAAAGGGTCAAGGGTTTCGAGCCAGACTTCAGACAATTTGTATAATCTTGAATCGGCTCGAGAGAGTGCCAAGAGGCTCCGGACGATACCGCATAACCCAGTCAGCAAAGTTCAATGGCATCAATTCATGGCTTGTTCGACAGAAGAGCTGGCGGTTGAGATTACAAGGATTGACTGGACCATGTATTGGGCCATTCGACCTCGAGACTTTGTGCGATACGTTATTATACCACATGGTCAAAAAGTGAGACCGGGGCATGTCGACCACATTGGCATGATGACCAAACAGTTCAATCATCTAGCGCTTTTCGTGTCGGGGATGATTTTGCTGCGAGACAAGGCGAAGCACCGAGCACGCATGTTGGAGAAATTCATGGAACTAGCGTTCAAAGTGCGAGTGATGAACAACTATCACGCCTTAGGAGCAATTGTGGCAGCGCTGAACAGCGAAGCAATTGTTCGCCTGACGCAGACGCAGGAGCTGATCTCGCAAGACCTACACAAGAAGTTCCTTAGCCTCAAGATCTTGATGAGCCATCAAAAGTCCCATGCAGCTTACAGAATGGCATGGGAGAACTCGCCTGCCGAGCGAATTCCTTTCTTGCCAAGAATACAAGAAGATCTGACAAAGGCTGCAACCGGCAATGCAACGTTTGTGGGAGGTCGCATCAAGTGGAGCAAGTTCGAAGTTATGGGCGAAACGATCGCGAGTGTACAGCGCAGCCAGGAGCGGCCATACGTCTTCCCGGAGAGGACTGCTAGAGGACACGATATCGCCAAGATGATACTCGAGACTATGATTCTGGAAGGGGACGAGGTGAGCATATCTCTAGATGGTGATCCAATCAAGCTAACATTTCCTAGGACTGCGCAGATCCACAGCAAGAATTGTATGAAAGAAGCAAACAGGTAGAACCTGCAACGACAGGGACAGAGAAGAAAAAGTTTGATTGGTTACGGCGCTGATATGAGTACGATTACAAAAGGAGAGCCGGGCATAGATCCGCGACGATTAGTCGCACTGCTACGAAGCTGACGTTGAATGAATTATGACCAACTTGAAGCATACTGGGAGGATGACGGCGTTCTCACGTGGGTAACGTGATATAGATACCATGGTGGACAGGCGGACGAGTCGTGCAAAATTACTCGAAGATCAAATATGGGTGGCTGTTAGTCTATGAAATTGACGTACTCATGTGAGCGGCTCTTTCGCATGCTATTGCACGTTCAAGTCGCTACTTGCTCTTGTGCTGTGCAAGCAAGACGAGGCTAGCAGCAAAGCCTTGTTAGGAAGGGGATGATGGCGGTTGCCTGAGCGACACAGCGCATGTGGGGGAGCAGGCCTTCAAGTTCTTTGGCAAACTTGAAGCACATGTCATTGGTTGTGGGTGAACAAGAACGACCAGCCTGCCGTTCACCAGTCAATTCGATAGACCATCCAACGACATTCATTGTGCTTCCTTTCGCTAGCAATCAAACCCTCTACGTAGAAGCCATACTTTCGGTGCTTCTTCACTTCCTTCTGGTTTCATTCAAGTCGGGTTGTTGGGCAGATACCCGTCGCCTAGACTCCTCGTACATTCACTGGAATGCGGTGAAGTTGATTGACTGACAATCAACTGCCTCTACCAAAACAAAACAAATCTTACAAGCTCACACATCGAAGAGATGACCTCTCTTCTAACCACAATGTTCGTAAATCTCTTTTCCTCGCCACGCGCGGCCCCAGCGCAGGCACAACCTCTGCCTCCCCACTGCACTCTCAAGCAGTCCTCCTCGTGCGTGACAGTCAACAGCTACACTTTGCACGATCCGCCAAAGCCTGGAGACGAGCTCTACTCACTACAGGGTGGGCGCGCTTGGAAACTGCTCAGTGACGAGCTCAGACACTCCCCCAACTCTGCACCTACCTCACCCATACAGAAACAGAAGCAATTTGCCCAAGTACAACGTGCTGACAGTCACCCTCGCGACAGCAATGCCCGAACGAGAGGCCAGTTCAAGCCACAGCGAGCGAGCAAGGGCACCACAAGTTACCAGTTAAGACAATTTGCCGAGGCCACGCTTGGAAGTGGCAGTCTGAGAAAAGCGGTGAAGCTACCCGAAGGCGAGGATCTGAATGAGTGGTTGGCTGTAAATGGTGAGCGACGACAGGCTGCAACACATTGGACCAAGAGCAAAGCAAGACTAACACCACATCCACCAGTGGTCGACTTCTACAACCAAATAAACCTTCTCTATGGCTCAATCACCGAATTCTGTTCTCCCCAGAGCTGTCCAGAAATGAAAGCGACGGATGAGTACGTCTCCCACTCTTCTTCCACCTCCTCCTACTAATCCGCTCTCAGATTCGAGTACCTCTGGCAAGACGCCCCAACCGGCTACCCCAAACCCACCAAGATGTCCGCCCCCGAATACATCGAACACCTAATGGCGTGGACCCAATCTCTCATCGACAACGAATCCATCTTTCCCAGCCGCATCGGCGCCCCCTTTCCCAAAAACTTCCAATCCACAGTCAAACAGCTCTTCAAACGACTCTACCGCGTCTACGCGCACATATACTGCCACCACTACCCGGTGGTGGTACATCTAGGTCTGGAGCCCCACTTGAACACGAGCTTCAAGCACTATGTGCTGTTCGTGGACGAGTTTGGGCTGGAGAAGGGAGGTGGCAAGGACTTTTGGGGGCCGTTGGGCGACTTGGTTGAGAGTATGTTGAAGAGTGATTAGTCGTGGAGTTGGAACGAAAGGAAAGAGCGTGGCGTTACGACAGGAATATCAGTTTTAATGCTCAGGCTCACAATGTCAAGCGGTGACTGGATGAAGCACACAACGATTGACGCACTCGAGATGGCCGAATCACGATTGTGATATGCGGCAGGTCATCTGGATCGACACGAAAAATGCATGGCATGGGTATGGCGTTGGGAATGGCCAGTACAAGATTCAATGGGTTGGGATATTTAGTCTATGGATTTGTTCAATGAGCTGTATTGATAAGGAAAAGAGAGCCACATGCCTCGAGTCAATGCGAGCCGGCTCAAATCAATTCGCAAGCACGTTTTGGATGGAAAGAGCAGCAGCGTGACTACTCAAACAAAGCATTGATTGCCCATTTTCTGGGGCTCGAACACAGGCAGACACTTATCCAATTCTACTAGAATCCTTCTCACCTTGCTGCGACACTCCACACAGTCCCATCCGAGCTAGTCACGCTCTGCCTGTCTGATGATCCGCCTTCCCTTGACTTCCTAGATGCTTACTTGCTAAGGAGAGGAAATGGCTCTCTCTACTAGCTAAGGTTCAAGTCCCACCACGTCTTTTCTGCTGTCTCTGCCTCTCCCTCTCCTTCCCGAAAAGTGCGCCCAAGCCTACTCTATCTGCGACGGCTTGGGTTTCTGCGTGAGCTTGGTGGTGAGCTTGAGGCTTTGGCCGGGGTTGAGGCTGAGGCTGAGGCCGAGATCGTACTGCTTGGTCCTGGAACCCGTGTTCTTCGGAGAAAATCCAGTGGGCTGACCATGGGGCCTTGGAGATGGGCGTCAGTATCGAATCGGGTGCGTTATTTGATCTGGCATGAGAACTGGTGTTGGAATCGTGATGCTCGGGTTCGAAGTCGAGGTCGAGGTCAAGCTCTGGTTCCTCACAGATGATTTCTATGTCCGAGTCAGAACTCGATGGCTCTCCAGGTGCAGGTACGGGTGCATTTGGCTGTTCTGATGTGGAGGCGATGGCTCGCGGGTAGGCATACCTGGGTCTCTCATCTATGCCATCGACTACGGGTGCACTTTTCGCAGTACCGTATCCGTCTCTGTTTCCTGTCACTGGTTTCCGTTCGTCGATCGGGGGTGGTTCTTCTGTTGCTGCTGTTCGGGCATATCCGTACTCCTGCCTGTACGGCGTGCCTGCATTTCGCTCGTATTTGTCGTAGGACTGGACATGACGATCCTATCGGCCATACCCTCTGTATCCTCCACCGCCCATGCCGTAGCCACCTCTGCCTCTTGGGAAGCCGTAGCCTCCTCTTGGACCAGGACCACCGTAGCCATATCCGCCACCTCCTCTTGGTGGCCTGTTGAACCCATTCCCATATGGTGGTTGAGGAGGTCCTCGGCTATTGTAGGGCGGTGGTTGTGATTGAGGCTGCGATTCGCGGCGATCATAGTCTCGATCTCTTTCCCGATCTCTCTCTCGATCTCGATCGTCCTCTCTTCTGCGCTCTCTGTCGTCTTCGCGGCCATGATCCCGTTCTCGCTCACGGTCCCGATCCCGGTCGTCCCGTCTCCGATCTCGATCGTCGCGTGGGCGGTCTCGGTCGTCTCTGCGACTACCTCCATAGCCATCGCGGTCTCGCTCTCGGTCTCGTCTCTCACGGTCGGCGGCTTCTCGTTCGTGGTCGTAGGACGAGGTTGCAGGATAATCTGCGTTGAGCTCCACGTCGTCCAGCTCCATGTCTCCTTCAGCAGCGCCTGCAACAGGAACATCCTCTGCTGGAGCAACAGGCTCGACTGATTGCGCCACCTGGTCGTCAGGCCGTCTTGGAAATCTGTCCCTGCCCCTACTTCCCCCGCTTCCAGAGCTGCTCCCAGTCTTAACGATTTCGACTTTCAAGATCCGCCCGTCGGCCTTCAGCCCATCAAATTTCCGTACGATGCGATCTGCGACGGCTCGTTCACTGAGAACCATTTCGGCGACCACAGCGGGTCGCGTAGAGACAAGTCGGCAAGCTTGCAGGCAGCTATTGCCAGCATCGTCGAACAGCTCGGGTTGCAGGGCGGCCGTGATATCTGCTTCTGTTGTCCCTGGAGCAAAGTTGGAGGCGTGAACTGTGAAGGGCCCTGCTGAGCCTTTAATTGTCAGACCCGGTCCAGCGGCAGTGGAAGGTTTTGCTGTGCCGTTGCGAGCGGCTTTGGTAGTTGGTGTGTTGGAAGTGGTGAAGGAATTGTTGCGCGAGGAGGTAACATTGGCATTACCACTGTCTATTTCGTTCGCTATCCTAGAGGCACGAACATTGGACTGGCTGTCCCGGTGGGTTCGGGCTGAATGGGACGGTGTGGTAGAGGAGGGCCGAGAGGGCGGGTTGAAGGGGTTCTTCTGGGTCGGTGTGCTAGAGGACGAGGTGCGCTGTAGAATAGATGTGTTAGCATGTATGACTCTTACAGACCAGAAACCTGGTGCGACCTGAAGCTGTAGCTTGAAGCGTGACGATGTTCATTGTCTCAGGCTATGGCTTGACAGTTTGGCGGCTTCTCACCTTCTGAACGCCCATGCGACTCGCTAGACTGGGTGATCTAGGCTCCTTCTGGTTCTTCTTGATATTCTGAGCGGATTTGGTGCGGCCGAAGATCTGGTTTGCAAGATCTTCGTTCTTCTTGCGCGCTCGATCTGCGACGGTCAGAAGTCAAACTCGAAGCTGAACGGTCGGGCACGAGGCTTACCAGCATGGATGATCGCCTCGAAAGAGTTGGAGCCATCTCTGGAGGCCATGGTCTATGAGAGTGAACGTCGACAGCTTCTAGATTGGTAAAAGTATGGCCTCTGCGAAATTGACAGGCAGCAATACGAAGCCGAGCAGTTTCACAATAAACTTTCTGATGCTGCCATGAAGCACTGGGAACTTTCAGTTCGTGTTGGAAGGTGCCCGCTCGAGCCACTTTTCCTGCCGCGCCCATGGGAAACACGCTAGAGAAACAAGGCTACGGAAGGTGGTTACTTCAGCCTTGCCGACAGAGAGCCTTCACAACTCGCTTCACTTGCCAAATTGGTGCTCGAAACGATCATCTTGAATTTCCGAACTGAAAGCAGCTTCTGTCGCACTACGCCCACTCATCGGGTGGCGAGCTACCCATGACTTTTGTACTCGGGTTACTTGATGAATAGAGTCAGCAGCAATTACTCGGAATTCCGTAGCGATTCAGATCATCTCTCATCTCTAGTCCCGTAGTGCTGCAACAGCCTCGTCACTGGGTTCATCTTATCCCGGACGAGATAAGGTACGATCACATGCACGCGCAATTTCCGCACCCTTTTATTGCTCCCTTCTGTTGCAACAGGACTATCTCATAGACAGACTTCCGACCGCCGGACTTATCAAGGTCAGACCTCTCGAGAGCTCTCGAGTGTCAATGTCTATCACAGATACCCACCACTGAATCTCTCTGTGTTAGACTGCAGATTTGGGTCGAAAGTATGAGGCCTGCGATGAGCATACTACAGTGCAAGTCCTCTATGCCAGCGACGTCCCCGAGAGGAATTCGTCCAGCTGTCAACACGGTCAACATTGCAACCACAAATGCTCAGGCGCCGGTCATTTCTTGCCATACGGCAGCTAAGTCGAAGATCTAAGATATGTCCGGCAGCTTACAAACACCCAGGGCTTTAATTTCGAGGATCATGGTGGAAAATATTGCCAATAATCAAAATATTCATTTCTGCCATTACCACCGTGTCATTACTTTTAGACTGTATATAGATGGATAGGTAAGGTTGCGTATCTCTGAGATACTTTCATAAGCTAAAAGAGAGTGTCGTGAATCATAAAATCTTGCATGAACCCGAAGGTTACTATCCTGTTCCCTTCTCATCTGAAGGAGGATTGCAAGCGCTTGCCCAAGCCAAAAAAAAATTATCGAATGAGCTCCAAGTCAAATCGGCGCAAATCGATCGCGAATTTTCAGATCACATCATTCACTGCGGACATGAAGATGATCGAGTAAAGAGGCGGTAAGAGTGATGACTTTACCACTTGGCCCAGACGGAGGAGGTGGTAGAGGCAGCGACGGGGGTGCCTACAGAGGTGGTAACTGGGGCGGCGGTGGTGGTTGCAACGACGGAGGTGGTCTTGTCATCGTCACTGTCGTTGTCGTTGTCCTTGCTGGCGCTGGTAGTGGTGGCAGCTGGGGCAGCGACGGTGGTGCTGCTGGACCATGCAGCCCATGAGCTGGATGAAACAGCTGGGGCGGCGGTGGTGGTTGCAAGGACGGAGGTGGTCTTGCCGTCGTCGCAGTCATCATCGTCACCGCAGTTGTTGTCGTCACTGTCGTTGTCGTTGTCGTTGTCCTTGCTGGCGCTGGTGGTGGCAGCTGGGGCAGCAACGGTGGTGCTGCTGGACCATGCAGCCCACGAGCTGGATGATGCAACTGGGGTGGTGGAGACAGCTGCGGCGCTGGAGGTCCAGGCAGACCATGAGCTGGATGAACCAACTGGCTTGCTGACGGTCTTGCTGCTCGCGACTGGAGTAGAAGAGCTTGACCAGGCTGCCCAGCTGGATGAGGCCTTAGCAGGTGCTGAGCTGGTAGTAACCTTCACCATGGTTGTGCTGCTCTTGCCGTTCCACTCAGCCCATGAAGAAGACGATGCAGCTGGAGAAGATGAGGCCTTGCTAGACCACTGAGCCCAGGTGGAGGACTCCTTAACAGCGGCCGGGGTGGTGGTGGCAGCCTTGTTGTTGTTGT
>NMUC01000053.1:0-185527 GCA_002319055.1 Knufia petricola | reverse complement strand
TTTGGCTTTGCTTTGCTTTGCTTTGCTTTGCTTTGCTTTGCTTTGCTTTGCTTTGCTTTGCTTTGCTTTGCTTTGCTTTGCTTTGCTTTGCTTGCTTGCTTAGTTGAGTAGGGGTCTTGGAAGAAGAGGGACAAGTTTCTGTGGTTGATATGTGCATTTTTGTGTGCCATGCCGTGCTTTCTCTATTCACCCACCTTCTGCGCAACACTCAGCTTGCCATCTCGCATGATGCTCTTGGTGAACTGCTCTACGACCGGGTCATATCGTCTCTTGAGGTGGTCCAGTCTGCTCACGCTCGAGACGTCAGGCAGCGGAAACTTGTGGCCAGGTCCAGCGTGGGGGTACTCCATGCCCAGGACCATTCCGTTGTCTGAGATCTGCGACTGCGCCAGCTCGGCACTGACCAGTCTGCGTGCGGAGGTGCTGTATGATCTCTTCTGGCCGCTGCCCGCGGCCTGCATGTCGTCCTTCATGACTTGGGGGATGTTGTCCTTGGAGACTCCATCGCGTTGTAGGACCTGTTATGTTCACGTTAGCTGTCTGAGTTGCCGCCAGCTGCTGCTACGGGGCGTGCTGGGAAGCGCACCTCTTGCACGGGTGTGCCCTGTCCTTCGATGTCTGGAGGCGTGTTGCCCATGGACTGGTCATATGCAGCTTGCTCCTCTGACACATGCATCGAATGCGAGACGCCCTCGTTCGGTCCCTTGGGCTTCTCGCCAGGAGCCGCGGGCGTGACTTTCTGATCGCTGCCCGAGACATTGCTGGCAAGTCGTGCCTGCGCGATCGGGGCTACCTCTCTTTTCAATACTTGTACTTGAGGTCTCGGCCGGAAGGCGACGTGCCTGACCGGGCGCAACAGACATCTCGGTGATGCCATCTTGATGTATATGTGATTGACCCAGAAATTGGAAATTTCGAGCTCACTGACGACCTCTGTTCCTGCCCTTTCGTCACGATCGGGAAAGTTTTGGTCACGTGACTGTCGTCTGCTAGCCAGCCCCAAGAAAAGGCGGAGCGCAGAATAATTGTTAGAGAACACTTGGGGCGAGCTCGGTTTCGGCTAGTGGCCCTTGCGGTTAGGGACATTTCTTCACCCCTAGGTCACGCGTCTAGGCGTATATTTGCACCTAAGTTGTCAGCGGTCCGGTCCTCTTTGGGACTGGCTTGCTTGTATCTTGACTAGTGGTTTTGCCCTTCGAGCTGGGACGCACGACCTGCTTTTGAGGTTGAGTAAGGTAGATCAGACATGGATTAAACTATGTGCCAGTAAATGTCATCTAAGGATACTCTACCAGCCAGGCTGAGGAGACCAAGACCTAAATCCCCAGCACCCGATCCTATCAACGAATGCTATCAGTCACCCTGACTTCATCAACGCTGACCCCATCACACCAGCCTTCGAGCACCTTGCTGCCCCCCAACACCCCAGCTTTGGCTCCAATACCTATACTTCGACCTTTGCTCTTGCCAGCCCAGATCTCGAAAAACTTGACCGTTTGATCACAACAGGCAATGATCAAGCTCCCTTCCTCCGCAGTGCGACTTGCCCACACCTCGCCTTCTCCGCGTGTTGCCCTATGTGACTTTCGTCTTCCGCCATGAACAGCATCAACATTGCCTACACTCGTCTGTGTCGACCGGAAGTTGTTGCGAGGCTCTGCTGACGACAGTCTGCTGGACCTACTCCCTCCAGCTTCTGTCCTTCGACGGGACTCCCGAGCCCGCTGTGCCTCCTAGGCTTGGAACCCAATATCAGCTTCCTCATCTGGTTTGTCTGCACCCGCATCGTTTGGACCCCCGGGATATGGAATTGCCCAAAGTGCTCTTCCAATTTCTCCATTTGCTTTCCGTTCCCAAGGTATGCTGACCACGCACTCACAACTAGGCCAAGCAAAGACGGCTATTCGGATATCATGTTCAGGTTGAGCATATCCGAATGTCGCCACAATCTCCCGGCTGGTCGAGCTCCAAGCAAGACTGGTGACCTGTGCAAAAACATTGATTACGGCCAACGTTGACCCAGATTCAGTGTGGTGGAAATGAATCTGTCGATCGTTGCTTCCACCTCCTGTCGCAAGAAGTGTCGGTTGCCACGGCGCGTAAGCAATCGCTTTGACGGCAGCGGAATGGTAGAACGATTTCTCGTGCACTGACTGGCGCCCACCTATACCAGGGTTTGCAAGATGGTTTTCGACATTGCATTGAAGTCGCTGGTTGCTGCCCAGTGACGGATTTACGGCCTTACTGAAGCCTCTTGGAACTCTCTCTGGACTTCGGCCTCGTGCCTCTGCTCGCTCTGGACTTTCTGGTGGTGTTAGCACATTGGCTGTCGAGATTAGAGGGTCCGTCATGCCAAATTGCTCGAGCATGAAGTGCTGACCAGTAATGTAGGGCTGGGAAGGTGCTCTTGAAAGCGTCAGAACTCTGTCTGGGGATTGCGGTGGTGTGAGGTATGCATCAATCATTTCTCCTGTCACACTCCCACATATTCTGCTAGTGTCGACTCCTGATACTCCTTGAAAGACTTGACCGTCTTTCAATACTGTGTCGGCCTCGAAAAGCAATGCTGAGTTATCATTACCACCACTGGTGAAGGTTTTGCCGTCTGGAGACCACGCTAGGCCGCAAATGTTTTGAGAATGGGCATCGAGCTTCGTCAGCAGCACTATGTGGCCGGCAGCAAATTCGGGCCAGTACACAGAGTAATAGTATAGACAGCCTGAGTCATCTCCGACAAGTAGGTCCTCGCAAGCCACTGAGTCAGGCTTACAAGGCATTTGCCTACAGCTTGTGAGCGGCCGCCAAGCAACGGAGCAGGCTGCCCAGGGATGAGGTAGCTCGAACCGGGTCTTTTGCTCGAACAGACTCCAAAGCGCGACATGCCCGCTATTTCGTGCGACAGCTAAGATTGCTTTGCCGCCGGCAGTGGATGAGAATGCTAGAGAGGTGACATAGTTGGCTGCTCTTGCCGGTGCAAGGGGCGGATAGCGCACACCGTGTGCTTCTGTCCATAGGTATACTCGATGTGCCAGGGCGACAGCAAGTGTGCGGCAGGTGTATGAGTAAGCCAGGACAGAGCAATAGAAGTCATCCTTTAGCCGTGGAGCGTCTAGCACACGAAAAGCCACTGAAGGCACAGCCTTTTCAGGTTTGACAGCCGGCTGGCTTCTTGTTCGAACTCTTCTAGGTGTGGTGTGTTCTCTCGACCAAGCGTTGTCCTTCCAGTCAAAGCTACCGCGTCTCTCCCCCTAAGCGGACGTTGAGTGAGGCGATGTTGGCGGACTGACGGGCAAGACTCGGCGTGCTTGATCAATGTCCATAGCTAGAGCTAACCGAGCTCCGTGCATTCTCGTCCTGTGGTCTTCGGTGTCATCCTCGAGAAAAGCTGCGGTCACCATGGGGGCGTTTGTGCCGCTTGCCAGTGTTTCGCCGGTGCCAGATTCGACGCCATGTAACTGCTGTGGCACAGCGGCGACGCGTCCTCCCACAGACCAGATGCCTCCCATGCTGACGTATCGAACATTTTGTCGGGCTCGTGTCGTCGGAGAGGGACTGAAATCTTGGGAATGGACAAAGGAAGGTACATGATGCGGTACCAATGTACCGTGTCCGTTGGCTGTGGCACAGTGCTTAACGTTGAGGCGATTCTTCGTCGGCGTGTTGAAAGGATCGGTGCTTACGTCGTGCTCCCTCCAATATCTCTCTCGAGGGCTGAGCGAATCGGGGCTAAGACTTGTTCGAAGCGTGCGATGGGCTTCCTGAATGGGAGATCGAAGAGGCGTATACCGATCAGGCGTTTCAGAAGACGCCATCTGTCAGCTGCTCCTTGTAGCAAGAGTTGGGATACTCTGTCAGTCGTAGCCAGACATCTGAAGTTCCGGCAGTGCTGCTGGTTGGCTAGTATCGGGGGGAAAAGCTGAAAGGTAATGATGCTTGAGTATCAGCTTGTAGTCTGGTGATGTAGCAAATGCGAGCCTTCGTTTTTGTTCTGCCTGATGCACATCACCTGCCTCTTTCCATCATTGTCGATCGTACCTACCTTGATCACGCTTGGCATTTTACATTGGTGGTAAGCGCGAGTCGATCTCCAATCATCGGTAGGCTGAGCATAACAGCTTCATGGCAAGCGTAAGTACTCAACACCGTTTCAGGGTGTGGGATTGAACGGTCGGCAGCATGGAATCCCGCGTAGTGCGACACGAGAGCAACGGACCGCCGAGGCACGCAAGAGAGAATTGCAAGAGATCGAGCAATACCAATCACTAGTGGCAGAGATACATGACGGGGTATGTGAGGCGAGGTCCTTGTAAGGGTGTGCCCGGATACTGACCAGAATAGGTCGACAAGAAAGACTTCTCGCCCGAGCTGCTAGAGAGAACATCCGCCTTGCTGAGGAAGAATCCCGAATACTACACGATATGGAACATCAGACGGCGCATCTTTGCCAACGAATTCGACAAGCTCAGTGTGCAAGTTGAGACTCAACAGCTCACGGAAGACGGAAGACATTCGCAAGTGCTGGACATTTTGAACCTCGACTTGCAGTTTTTGTTCCCTCTACTACTGCAGTACCCGAAGTGCTATTGGATCTGGAATCACAGACTATGGCTATTGCAACAGGCGACTTCATATCTACCGGCGGAGAAAGCTCGCTCTTTGTGGGAAGATGAGCTCAAACTGGTAGGCAAGATGCTGACTAGAGACTCTCGCAATTTTCACGGTTGGGGCTACCGAAGGACGGTCGTCGATCAGCTCGAGAGCACAGCGCTGGACGGGAAGAGCATGGCTCGGGCTGAGTACGACTACACTACTAAGATGATCGGGCAGAATCTCTCGAACTTCTCGGCATGGCACAATCGGACCAGACTCATTCTGCGTATACTCGATGAAGAGAGTGCCAGCGCGGCGGAAAGGAAGCGGATGTTAGATGATGGTGAGAGACACCGGCGGTGATGGAGACTATGCTAAATTCCATCAGAGATCAAGCTCATCCAGAAAGCTCTCTTCGACCCGTACGATCAATCGTTGTGGTTCTATCATCAGAGCCTGATGTCAACTTTTGATCCCGATACAGCAGCGCAATCGATGGCGCCCGAGCTCAGTGACGACGACCGATTGGGGTACGTCAACGCAGAGCAGGAGTTCATCGAAGACCTGCTGGAAGACGCAGAAGACAGCAAGTGGGTGTATCAAGCATTAATGGAATGTGCATTAATCGAGGCGAAACTGACAGGCGGACTGTCGGCCGATGTGAGGAAGAAGATTGGGGCGTGGCTGGCCAAGCTCAAAGAGCTCGACCCATTGAGGAGCGGCAGATGGGCAGACACGGAGCGATCACTGCTGGCGGACACTGCAATTCGGGAGTAAGCTTGAGAGGTAGCACCTTAAGACCAGTGTTCGTAGATGAGTATGTGCAAGGGTGAAAGCAAGATAGCGCCCAGCGGTCATGCACGATTGAGGGACTGATGACGGCGTGCCAGAAGGATAGAAAGTGAAGATGATTGTTTCAGAGGCAACGGATCCCAGCATTGTGGCTTGCAGGGCCTAGTCTAGGGAGAAGGCGCCCGCATTGGTCGCTCGGGCTGGCAGAAGCTAGAGACGATGACGCTTGCATGATGTTGGTTTAGTGTGTGCGCAAGCTCCTCGGGATCTGGCTTCAGTGCGTCAAGATGGTGGAACTGGGAAGGGTGACAAGCACAGCCAACTGGGCCAGAGTTGTGTCTCCGTGCACACGAGTTGGGGTTCAGAAACATTGAATTGTACGAATATCGCGGTGACTTGGACAACAACAGCGCCTGATCCTTGAAAGCTTACGAGTTCCACCGTCTGGCTCTCTTTGTGCCTCGCCAGCCAAACAACTGGGTCCTGATCGGCAGCATTCATAGGGATCGTTCGCCTGCACACGTTACCCGTCTTCCAGCAACCCCAAATCAACAAAGGAAGCCACGCCTGAAAAACATTCTGCAGAAGGCACCTGACTACGCCGATAATTCTCATATCGTTGAAGCTCTGCTTGGTGGGATTCCACGTTTGATCTCGACGGTGCTGGCACCATGGCGGACACACAAGCAACCAGCAAGAGTGCTGATCATTCAGATGCAGAGGTACAGCAGGATTGGCATTGCACATGCTGCCATCACGACGCTGACTTTGGGATAGTTTGAAGATGCTCAAGACCAGACTGAGCAGCCGCCAGGTCAATTCCCCAGTGATCCATCACCAACCGTCGAAGAGCCAGTCTCACCGACCTCTCCTAACGCCTCGAACCATGATAGACCAAAGAGCGGAGAAGGCGCTGTGCCGGACCGCGAGAAAGAGCATGCAGACACCGAGATAGCTCAAGTTGCAACTCCAGTGCCTGCTCGGCAACGAACGCAGTCGCAGGTCTCGACCGCTTCGGAGAAGAGGAGGAGGCAGTCCTCAGTAACTGCACCAAGCGAGGCCAACACCAACATAGCCAAATCGCGTGCACAGTCGATAGATCACACAGCAACAGGGACCCACGACAAAGGGCAGCCCACGAAACCTCCACCCCGCCCTTCAAGGTTTCCAAACTTCTCGGCATCCTTACCCTCCGTACCATGGGGCGGACAAGCTAAGACTACGAACCCCATCCGCTCACCCTCTCCTCAACCTCCACCGAAAGACACTCCAGCTGCGGCCAAAAGATCGACCCCTTTCGGATGGTTAAGTCGAGCCACCAGCGGCAAAGATCTGAAATCACCTCCTTTACCTCCTAAACCGACCGCGGATTCAAGAAGGGGCACTACGGCCTCGGTCTCAACGTTGGGTAGCAACCAAGACCTCATGATGAAAGCTATCGAAGAGGGTGCTGAGCACAACGTAGGCAGACCAGCCAGAAACTCCTTGAAGGAGAGGTTCAAGCTGCTCCGCCTGCGGGAAGAGGTTGGCATGACAAGCCTGGAGCACGACGCGCAGGCGGAAGATGGTGCAATACCTGCTACAGCCAGTCCAGACGCTGTAGATGACAAAGATCAGCCTCCGCTCATGTCGCCCACCATACAGATGCCGCTGAGTCCAGCACCCACCATCAATGAGCATCTGCCTCCGGGCACCGTCTCTGGCTTCTCCGTGGCAGCTGAAGATTCAGCCGTGCCCATTGATTGGGACTTCTGGCAGACGGTGGTGAACGAGGGGCCCCAAGCAGTGGCAAGGACGAGCCCTGAAGAGCTCACCACGGCCATAGCCGGCGGCATTCCCTTCACCATTCGAGGCGTCATATGGCAAGTTCTGGCTAGCAGCAAGAATGAAGACCTTGAGACTGTATACAATGAGCTAAAACTGCGCGGCACCAAGGACGAGCTTCCTGGCTCCAGCTTACCAGCTGCTCAACACGAAGTCAAAGAGAAGGAGTCTACAGCGTCGTCGAGATCCTCGGTCAGATCGGAAAAATCAACTCCAGCAACAAGCACAACCGTGGCAGTGAACTCACCGTCCCCTTCCGTCGACCGAGTGGACCCTATACAAGAAGCGAAAGTTCACGCTCAAGCAGCCACAGATCGAGCAAAGCGAGCCAAGGAGGACGCTGCCGCCCTCGGGAAACTAGAAAAGATGATCCGCCGCGACATGGGCTCGAGGACAAGCTACTCGAAATACGCCGCAGCCGCAGGCTTCCAAGATGGCTTGTTCAATGTCTGCAAAGCTTATGCCCTTTTTGACGAAGGCGTAGGCTACCCTCAAGGCATGAACTTCATCATCATGCCCATTCTCTTCACCATGCCAGAAGAGGAAGCTTTCTGCTTGCTTGTCAGGTTGATGAACAAGTACCAGCTTCGCGAGATGTTCATACACGACATGCCAGGCTTGCATCTACATCTGTTCCAGTTTGAGAGACTACTAGAAGACCTTGAGCCGGCGCTTTACGTCCATCTGAACCGCAGAAGCGTCACCCCGAGGCTGTATGCAACACAATGGTTTCTAACCCTGTTCGCGTACCGGTTACCGCTGCAGCTAGTGATGCGAGTTTTTGACTTGATACTCTGCGAGGGACTTGAAGGTGCGATATTGAAGTTTGGCATGGCACTGATGCAGAAGAACGTCGAAACACTGCTCGCTATGAACGATATGCAGGCGTTGACAAACTATCTGAAAGAAAAGCTGTTTGATGCTTACATTGATTCGTCGCCAAACTCCAAGTCAATACTCGAATCTGGCTTCTTTGGCAGTTCTGGTGGATCAGAAAATGATATTTACAGAGCCGATTTGCTTGTGCAGGACGCTTGCTCCGTCAAACTCACCCCTGAGATGTTGACGCGATACACCAGTGAATGGGAAGAGAAGACCAAGGCTGAAAAGGCTCGAGAGACGGAGCTCGAAAATCTGCGCACGGACACTGCCACCAAAGCATCCCAGATTAGGTCTCTCGAACAGCGCGCCGAGAAGTCGGACGCTGAGCACATCGAGATTGCAAATGAGCTTGTCAAGCTCAAAGTGGAGAACCAAGACTTGGTTGACGAGAACGAGGGTCTCAAAGGTCAAGTGGATGAGTTACGCAAAGTCGCGGCAAGCGAAGCAGCCAATGTCGAAGAGCGCATGCGTGAAGGAACCGAGAAGGTCATGCAGCGCAACATCGAAGTCCAGAATGAAAACAGGCACATGGAGGAACAAATGGCAGAGATGGAGAGGGAGCTTGTTGAGATGAAAATGAAATATGCAGAGGTATGTTGTCCGCCTGCCTGGTACGCTCGAGATTGACTAATCGGGAAACAGTTGAACGCAGAACACGAAACTCTGAGACAACGATGGACCGACTTGCGGAAGGCCATAGAATGAGTCTAAGCTCGATGCCACTTCCTGCGACAATACTCAAGTACTTGAAAAGATGATTTGAGACACGACCGCACTCGACGACTATGTACAACAACGACACTGGCGGCAATAACGACGTTACGATACTCGACCTGTATAGCATAGCAAAGCATACGTAGCGAAATAAGCAACATGCTCTGCGACACATGAAGGACTGTGGTTGTGTGTATTCTTGGATTGAAGAGCATGGTTAGCGAAGATAATAAATATAATTCCTGCTTGCATAGGACGAATAGATCGGAGGCCGGCTACCCCCCTCGTGGGCTTGGGACTCGGGCATATCTAGCAAGGGCTCACACGAGCACAAGAGCTCTGACTGAAGCGATCACCATGACACCAGCAATGAGATGGACAGTGGTGCATTGAACCACGTGGCTACTCTATGTGCATCTAATCAACCGTTACCTCTAAGAAAAAGCCCATCAAAGACGAACCAGCTTCTATCCCAGCTCTTACAGCTTCACTCGGCCGGCCTTCAACTCGTCCCACTCTTTCTGCGTGAACGGCACATAGGCGCTGCCGCCCATGGGCAACCAATACATACTATCGGCCGCCTCCTCGCCAACCCTCTTGGCCGGATCGACGCCCTGGCTCTTCAACTTGCCCTTCTGAATCTTGAACGTGCCGGTATAATCCAAGCTCTTCATGACCCTGACGAAGACCGGCACGGCATAGCGCGGCAGCGACGCGACGGCATAGCGCGCCAGGCCGGCCCAGTCGAGCGTGTGCTCGCGCACGCCGTCGGCCAGGACGCAGGCGGCGAGGCCGCAGCGGCCGTCGGCGTGCGGGATCTGCACGCCGACGACGTTGGTCTCGGCGATGTGCGGGTGGCGGCCGAAGACGTCGGCGACCTCGTTGGTCGACACGTTCTCGGACTTCCAGCGGAAGGTGTCGCCGAGGCGGTCGACGAAGTAGACGCAGCCGTCGGGGTCCTGGCGCTGCATGTCGCCGGACAGGAACCAGGTGTCGCCGGGCGCGAAGAGGTTCGTGGTCCAGCGCTTGTCGGACGCGGACGCGTTGTTGTAGTAGCCCTTGAAGTAGGCTTCTTTGAGGGCGGGGTCGGCGAGGCGGTGCACGACTTGGCCGGGCTCGCCGGGCGCGACTTCGATGGCGAAGCCGGTGGATGGGTCGCGCGCGATTTCCTCCGTGTCGATGTCCATGCGCACGCGCTTCTCGTTGGCGGCGTTGAACCAGTGCCAGATGGCGCCGCGCTTGCCGATGGCGTTGACGCCAAAGGGCCCCGCGTTGTGGTTGAAGGTGCCGCCGAGCCCGTCGGTGGCGGCGTAGAGTTCGTTGATGACGGGGATGTGGAAGCGCTGGCGGAAGGGTTCCCAGACGTCCGGGCGCATGCCGTTGCCCCAGGCCATGTGCAGCTGGTGGGTGGTGTCGAGGGCGTCGGGCCGTGGAGGAGCGTTGATGAGGTAGCGGCAGAGTTCGCCGACGTATTGGAGGATGTTGGATTGGGTGGCGTGGATCTCGGGCCAGAGGGTGCGGTGGGAGAACTTGCGGGAGAGGACGACGGTGGTGCCGGCGTGGATGGAGGGGGTGACGCAGAGGCCGTGGGCGGCGCCGTGGTACAGGGGCAGGCAGGTGTACATCCTGTCGGGCCCTCTGTCGCGGCGGGTTTTGGACTGCTGGCTGAGGCCGAGGTAGAGGGATGAGCCGCGGCCGACGTTGAGTTCACGGCCGCGAAGCATGATGGTGCCCTTGGGCAGGCCGGTTGTGCCAGAGGTGTAGATGAGGCCGGCGGTGTCTGTGGGGAGGATGCCGGCGTGACGGTCGGCGGGTGGGACTGTAGCGTAGGTGTTGTCTGACTGGAATGAGGCGAAGAGAGCTTGGTCGAAGTAGATGATGCTGCAGTTGGCCGCCTCGAGTTGGTCGCGGCAGGGGTCGACGAGGGAGCGGACGTCGGTGTCGGATACCAGGTAGCGCGACTCGCACAGCTTGACGCTGTGGACCAAGGGATCTCTGGTCAGGTTGCAGTTGATGAAGGCTGGACTGGCGCCGATGCTTTCGAGGCCGAACCACAGCATGAGGTATTCAGGCGTGTTGCCGCCGTCGATGGCCACGATCTCATGCTTCTTGATGCCGAGTTCCTGGATGAGCCAGTTCCCGACCCGGCCTATCTGGTCGTAGAACTGCTTGTAGGTGTACGTCCTGCCCTCGAAGATGAGGAAGAGATTGGAGGCAGTCTGCGGGTTGCTGGCCCAGTATTCGAAGTTGTGGTAGACCAGCATGCGGTTGTCTCGCATGCGCTCGTCGATGAACTTCTGGGCTGCTGTCGACACGGCGGCCAGGCTGCCCGAGTAGAGGTCGTGGCGGATCAGAAACTTGGCATCGGCGTACATGGCCCCCAGCGTGGCTGCTGCCAGTCCCGCGGCGGCTGTTGTTACTGTGCATGGTCAGCGTCGCTGCTCGCTGCTCGCTGCTCGCTGCCGCCAACGACCGTCGGCCAGTACTTACGTGCCATGACTGTGGCCCGACCCGACGCTTCAGGTATTGCCAGTATTGTCTTGTATCCTGGGATCGGGGAGCGACAGAGTGCTCAGAGACACGCGCGCCTTGAAACTGCCCATCCTCGTAGCTTGCGAGCTGATGCCCGGCCTGAACGAGCGTAAGCGGTCGGATTCGTAGCAGCCGAGGTCTCAACCTGGCGTCAGCTTGGAAGTCATTGGCGTCCACAACCCCCGCAAAAACGTGCCTTCACCTGTCATGCTGACCCACAAGCACTGGTTCGCGACTAGGATCAAGCTATTCCAGAAGCATGTTAGTGTGTCGTGGGCTCCTGACCCTCCAGGCCAGTTCTTCTACAACACAGTTCCATGTTGTAGCTATTGTCGCAGTCTCTTACGAGCTCTCTAACAGCATGAACATATCTCTACACAGATACTCTGCGACTGTGTTGGTTGAGTATGAACACTGGTGTTGTCAAATGATGCCGCGGCGGTGGCGCTCTCTATCCTTCGCCCTTCCTCTCAGGCGGACTGTAAAATACTGCTAATGAATAGCAGCGCGACGAAGGATTGGGTGAGACGCGCCACGACTTTTAACTTCCGGTGATGTTGCTGTAAGCAAGGCACTGACCAGGAAAGTACTAGCATCGTTTCCTGTTAGATGGTCGAAGATGTCGAAACCTATATCGGTGCTGCACCTTTGCTTCGAACATTGCTCTATGATTGCCAATACGGTCCCTAGAAGCTGCTAATCACATTGTCCGGAGTCTGCGCTCTAACACTTTGCTCAAAGTACGAAATCGAAGCAATGCACGTCGAGCTCAAATCCCAAACCGAGTGACAACTGAGCGCAGAATTGTACACGTCAGCCACAAATGGCCCTTACATCGTTCACACGCCACTCTTACAACCTCTTTACTAGATCATTACCGACCAGGAACTCCCCCCTACCCCGAAACGACGCATCTCTGTCCATCTTCCGGTTGGCCGCAACCACGCTCTCTCTTATCGGCCACCACATACCCTGCCATCTCCTGTATTCCCCCAGAGAACACGCCGCTACGCCTCTCAAATCCCTGCCTCCAAAAGCTGGCACTACCTTTGCAGACGCCGGATTCTTCTTCCGCGCCCGCGCTTGCGCTTCTGCTGCAGCGATCGCCGTCTTTTCAGCCGTGATCCTGTCATCGAGCATGTTGGCTCGATGACTGAGGTATTCTTGCCAAGTTGAGGGGAGAAAAGGGGACCGCGAATCATTCAGAGGGTGTCGCCGCATGACACGCTCAAATTCCTCTCTTTGGCGCACTTCGAAGGAAACGTACTTGTCGCTTGTTGACCAATGGCCTCTTACGCCTGTGGAGGAAGTGGCGGCAGACGTGTATGGCGGCCGAGCTTGCTGCCGAGTGCACATAGTGCTATCAGGACGACCAGGCAAGGATCTATGTGAGAGACCACTAAGTACTGGTTGCTGCCCCCGATTGGAGATGGTTTCGATGGCCGATAGCAGGTTGCATCTGACTCTGTTGAACTTGAAGTTGATCGGAAACTGGCGAATCCGAACTCTAGATCGAAGGAAAGTACAAGTCCTCAGGTTCGCTACCATGACCTTCTTGCTGGCTGTGAAGTCCGTGGCTTCCATATAGCAAGTGAAGACTGCTGTCGGTTTGACATGTGACTAAGGCGCAATCCTGGGCCGCAGGCATGGCTGTCACACACTCTCCTGATGTGCAAACCTGCAGGTATAAGTCGCGGCACAGGTGTGAAATGCCATTCTGTTTGCTTCATGGCAAAAGCCATGCCCTTACAACGTGGGCACCACGTTATGAAGACGACGCCTCGTTAGGGACAGGGTCGTTTGCCGCCCCTGAAACTATGGTTCTAGGTTTGCGGTTTCTGGTGAGCTTCAGAGGAGAAACAGCATCGTTTTGAAGGACGGGCAGGTGTCTGGGAGCGACTCATCAAGTGACTTGGCGCTGGGACTTCTTCAGCGTACATAGCTGTGGATGCTACACACGCGGCGATACATGTATCTTGGGGGTCATCCCTCCTCTTGTCTTGATTGAAGCTCCAGTCTCGCGGTGTTCAAGGCCATGTTTGTAGGTAAAGTGTCTCAGAGGATGTAGTGCTTGACAACCACGTTGGGCCTGCTTGTTCGGTTTGTTCTGCACGTGAGCAGGCAGGTTCTCCCGCTAAGCTACGGAGACCCAAGGAGATCCGAGTAATTGACATCTGTGTAAGTACTTCAGTTGCAGGAAAGAGAGTCATCGCGTTAGGTTAAAAGGAGATGAAATAGTCAATTTTCCACGCTACTGACAGGAACGCCTGCCTTTTCATTGTACTGTAATGCTCTGTCACTGACAAGGCAAGAGCGTTGGAAAGTTCAGAGTGTCTATTGAATGTCCTATTCTTCTCCCCTTGCCTCAAACATTATCTACCAAAAAATTTTGATGTGCAAACACTTTCACACGACAAATCAATCAGACCGGGCAGTTTGCGTGGCGGACAATACACTGATTTGTATGGCCAAGCCTATCTACTGGTGTGAAGTGGTGATTTGGAAGACATTCCATACGTATCAAGCACAAAAAGCCCCCCCGTCTGTCCTCTTGGTTAGCCATGTGCATCATGTGCCCGCTGTTGAGTCGAGAAGCCGTGGTCGATAGCCTCCTTCAAGGCACCAAAAAAAAGGAGAACTTCCACGCTCCTGTAGCGGCAACAGCCTTCCAGCTGCAGTTCTTGAATTTCTTGAAGAAGCCTTTGTATCATCTTGTTCTTCCTCCATCTGCGCCAGCACACCTTCCAACGCTTCTATTGGTGGATGCGCTGTCTTTTGCACGATCCACTAACAGGGTACAGGGAGCCTCAGACAGATTACATGCGTCTTATCTCAGTGCGGTGAGCAGCTCGAGAGCGCGTCGCGAATCTAGCTACCTGTATTTTCGTCAGTGTTAGAATAGACAAACTGGTAGACAGCGACCGTACGTATTTCTGCACCTCGTGCCGACTTCGAGCTGGGTCAGTCCAGAACTTCAAAGTGGATAGCGGATCAACCGCGTCGCGGGCCTGTCTAGTAGTTAGCATCCTGCTGTACCATGCAAGACTTTGTGGACCGTACCTCCAACGACATCAAAATACCCCAAACGTGCTGCAAGACCTGGTAGACCCGTGTTGTCCCATTCCACTCACGGTCAAAGATAGGGTGGCAGATTCGTCCGTGCTGCAGGAGTATTAACAGGATCTTACCTGATCTTCAGTTGACGTTACCTTCGTGATGTTGGGGTGCAATATCGGCGTTATGAACCGCGCTGACGGTGATTTCAGCGGAAAATCTGACCCTAGGTCTAGGTAGAGCATAAATACGCCATCCTCGTATGCTGAAGCTGGAGGGCCCTGCATCACAATTTTCCAGAATTCCACGTTGCTTTCGCTGACATAGATGTCCATATACTCGTGAGGGTTTCTGACCATCTCTTCCACCTCGCTTAGGATAATTCGAGCACTGCCACCAGCACCACCGATCGTGATTCCTCTCACCGCTGTTGAGGTAGACCGGGTTGACATCGAGCCTACTGAGGACGCAACCCGATTGACTTGTCTGGTTTGGCGACTCAAGACCCGATGAGCGTCGTGCAAGGCGATGAAGTGGTCGTCCTGGTTAGGATGTGGTCGGCATGGTGGAAAGTCGTAAGCATCGAACATGTCTTTGGGTTTGGGCAGATAGGCCTTCCACGCTTTAGAATGACCCCAAGGCACTTTGACGATATCTGGTCTTGATCGGATATCGACCAAGGTCTCAAGCAGAAAGATCTGGAAAAAGTCTTGCTGCGTTTCGGGAGCAAAAGCATAGCCTCCCGTCGCTTTAGACATCTTGAACAGCTCACTTGTGATATCGGTGCCAATCACGATGGAATCGAGAACCACATCGTTATCGAACAAGTCACGGCACACTGGCTCGGGTGGTCGGCGCGAGGCATTGTTGCCGCCATCAGTTAGAAGGACGATACGGCATTTCACACCTGGGTAAGCTTCTCTCAGTGTGCAGAGCATCTGCCGTGCCTTATCGATGCCATCATATATTGCGGTTCTGGACTGTGGTTCGAGGGATTCCACGCTGTTCTCGAAATTGAGATGTACAGGCGTCAACTCTTGCCTTGTAATGACTTGCGACGTGGACGAGAAACTAACTAAACCTAGATAGGTCGAAAGTCGCAGCGCAGACACTCGCAGAGCCAAGTTCTTGAAGAACTCTTTGACCTCTATCAATCGGCTGGGGGGAACGCCCTCAGTGGTTACCCAGCCGCTTGACATGGGATGCGACATGCTTTTGCTGGTATCCATACACACCACAATGGCTTCATCCGGTATCCCAAAGTCAGCTGCTGCTATAGTCTGACCACTCCACGCGTCCACTATGAATGCTCGATGTCTCTTTCTTTCAGCAACAATAGGCTCCAGCTTTTGCATGAGAAATTGTCCTGGGTTTGCGTGTCTCATGGTTTCTCTCTTGTGCATTACGTTCCAGGTAAAAAATCGTTTCTCGGAGCATTCGTAGTCTTCTTGATCGTATAGTGAAACGTAGCCTGCAGAACTCAGAGTAATGACAGGAAGCTCGGTAGCAAGACAGGAACCGAGCTGGAGAGGACCAACCATACGGAACTTCTTCGAAGACGCTGTGATGTGGAGGAGATTATCGAAACCAGTAGGCTGAACGGCCTGTGATTTCCTATGATTGACTACTTCCGTCCAGGTCTCGAGATGCAGATAGAAATCCCACTGGCATGAGAAGTCTTCGTGCATAGCCCGACCAAGTAAAGCTGCTAGACGTTCATCTTCTTTGTCCAGTGCAACTACCAGCTGATTGCAGTTACTGGATGTGTAGTCTTTTGTGACTGCGATATCCACATCATACCTGTATGGTAGCAAGCCTGTCAGCAGCAATTGCTCATCAGTCTTCGACTTGATCTGCACTTTCCCTGAGTTCAAAGTGGTTCCAGGCTCGAGAGACAACGACCAGGCCACTACCTGACGGGAAGATTCCAGGGCCATTTCTGGTGAAGGACATATTGACGAAGGCGGGATCTGCAAGCACAGGATGTGAAGGGCGGAAGCCAACAGTCGAAGGTCCGAGGAGCACCTCCTCTCTTCTAGATCGGTTTTCTGGAGATTCACGAATGCAATCAACAGCGGCGGAAAGTGCGTCAACTCGAAGAGAATTCCAAGAATTTTGTTCATGGCGTAGCTGCCGGCCTCGATTTCCTTGATCAGCATCTTAAGGCTCGTCGTTAGCGTACAGATACCTCTTTTAGTTGTTTCGAAGCCCCAAAGACTCTTCACGTTTGTGTTTTCCGTCAAATCGGCAATATCGTTGTTGCCTACCTCGGACGTATCAAGGTCGACAAAGATCTCCAGTGGAGCCTCCTTACTTCCACTGAGCTTTAGATCATGAAGGCTCATGGAGTTGTTCTTTGCAGATAAGCGATACCCTTTCAGGAACAGGTTCACCCTCTTCGCACGAGCTCTACCGGTGAAGTTAGGCGCTTCGAATCTTGCCACAGCGAGGTTGTGAAACTGTGCCAGAGTGGTGTCTCGCGGAACAGCGGAACGATCTGTCTGGATTGCAGAAAGTCGAGTGTGAGAAATAGCAGCTTCAAGAGTGATCCAGCGGATCCAGACCACAGCTTCATTTGTGGACGCCTTATTGTATCCCATAGGGCGTTGGACTTGGGTTGCTGAGCTTGCGGGTGATTGTAGACTGTGATCTTCCAGAAGACATAGATCGAATGTGGAAGAACCCGTAAGATCTAACACCTCAGAAACTGAGTCTTCTCCATATAGAGCGACTCCAGAAGCTCCCGTGGTTTGAAGGAACGTGTCCTTCAGGTTGGCTTGAAATCCGAACTGGCTGCGCGTTGCAAAGCTTTGTCGTGAAGGTCATGGAGGGTCGCTGTTTGTGCTACTGGAACGTAGTATTTGCTGCCATTGCTGAGCCGCACAAAGACTCGTGCTCGATCGGGATTGGTGATAGATCGATCGCCATGAGATTGACTAGTTGCTTCACTGGGCCGCTGAGAAGACAGCTGGTTACTGGTGTTCATGTCTTCCAAAATTGAGAGCTGACGACAACGGCAGAAGGTTGAGCCTTGAGTACAGACCTATGATATTTGGTAAGGCGAGTGCGGACGTAGCGAGAAGGATGGGAGGAGAAGCTCGACAGGAAACGCAAGTGTAGAACAAATCAGCAAGCCAAGTCAGCTGGACAAAGTACTTCACGGAAACTGCCAAATACCTTGACTCACTATCTCTTCACCGTGGAGTTGATCTGAACAGACCAAGAAAGATGTGAAGAGAATTGACTGTCCGTGTTCCGCATTGCCAATTGGCTACCTGCTAGGTTGAAGGATGAGTAAAACCTTGCATCGTCCCACACTGAGGAAGGGCTCTATCGTCTTGACAATCGTTGCTGCAAGACGTGCTGAACCATTTTGGACTAGCAGACTTGGATCAATGCGCGCATGGCTTTGTCGAGTTGAACGCAAGCTCACATTCCCTCAGATCGAGAACACATGCTCAAGCCCATGAAAATCTAGCCGTACGACGAGTTCAGCGGTGTAGACAGATGAGCCCGACATCGAGGTGTTGGCGGGGCAGGTGTGTCTTATAAGCTGGGAAGGTGTCTAGGCTGCGATCATCACTGGCACATCTTCAGACCAGCACCATGTCACTAGCGCTTGGTGCTTGACGCGTTGAATGCTTACCTAATACGCGTCGACACCATCTGCCCTCTTACCACCAGATTTATGTGTCATCCTTCGAGTAACCCAGCAACTCGGACAACGAAGTTGCATATACATGTTATACTATGCCTTCAGTGGCACTCCATCGGGACCAACGCCCTGGGCAGAACCTACAAAAGGACCCTCTCCCGCAGCTGCTTCACACCCCTGCTGGGTTAGCTATTCTTGAGATACAAGGCACGATCCACGCTCCACTTCCGGACTCAACGACCTTGACCTCTACTGTAGTGGGCCAACTCCAATTTCCGCTCTACAAAGGCGATGGCACGGACACGCAGGAAGGCCCTTGGATGAAGAAGGTCTACCTGTACATAGGCAAGCACCAACGACTCAGCGGCGAGGTCAAGAAACTAGCAAAGCCCATGGTTGTTCTCGACAAAGACGCTGGAAAAGAAGACACAAGTGATTCCGAGGCAGGTTCTACGGTTGACGAAGGAGCTCGTTTGAATATTCTCGCTATCATCAAGCATAAAATTCTGTTCTCCAGTCGTCCTGAGCCAGTAGGGATGTGACGGTGGATTTTAAACGACGTGTGCTAGGTCACGCAAAGCTTCTCACTGCATTTCCAACGTTATGTTGGCACAAGCCGCATTGTCTTTCTTGGCTATAGGCGGACGTAAGCTTGGAGGGCCCGTCAGGCTTTGGCGAAACGTTAGCAGATAATGGCGGTAATTGTTCAGCCTCTGTACTACTATTGCAGACGCTCGGGCACATCAGCAAGAAGGCGAATACTTACCCACTGAGCGGATGGTCGAATCCAACGATTGACGTTGTCGTGCAACAAGGCATGTCGTTCCGAGCTCACTGCCGCGTTCGCAGTATCCGAGCAGTATCTGAGACGGACCCGAGCACGTATGGCATCCAAAGCTCAGCAAAGTACGTAAGACATCGACACACCTCGCCACAAAGGCCGAGTACACAAGGTCGGCAGGTCTGTCTCAACTCAAATAGCTCCCAGAGCCCTCACACGAGCACCCACCTCCAATGCTGTTCAGCTCAGCACATGATGCGGAAGGGATCATGGGTGGAGTTTGAGTTTAGGAGAGCTTCCATTACTTTGAGCCTTGAGGTCTTGATCAATGACAGACGTATATCTGCAGCGAGGATATGTTCGTGAAGTCAACCAGCCGGAGGTATACATTTCGAGGCTGATGATGACGATGCATGGTCTACCTTGATGCTGGTGAAGGCATAAAACTAATGATCAACGCCGGTTGAGGTCGACCTAAGCACGTTTCAAATTGTGCAGAGTACTACGGATGTGTTTTCTCGTGACTAGTAGTGATGGAGGTACAAAAAGGCTTTGGCAAAGTGTTCATTGACAGGTCGGGCGGAATCGATGCCAACAGAAGATACGTAGTAGCATCCGACTGATCACAGCAGAAGTAGGTCTCAACTCGTTAGGAATGGACCATAGCCGACACTGGTCATAGCCATGCCTGCTTCTACAGAGAAGAGGGTGCTGTTGACAGTCAGATGACAGCTTTGTAGGCATATGCGATTAGGCGCTGACCAGAGCTACCGCGTTAAAGATTTAGCGTACTGTAGATCCCAATCGGGTAAGCTCTATCGAAGCCGCTGCATCATTGCTCTTTCCGTCGGCGCAGTTGAAGCTCACATGGTATTTCTCGAGATAGACGACCTGTATACCGACTTGATCCTATCCTAGATCTCCCTGCTTCGGACCTCGAGAGCTTGTCCTAGCCATTGTTGGTGGCCATACATATCAAGAAAGGCTCCGAGCAATCCGCGAAACCCCTCCGCCCTTCACAGCACGACAGACAAGATGGCGCCCTCATCAGAAGCTGGGCCTGATATCCGCATGGCTTCCATCAAGCCCCGACTGAAATACAACACCATCGGTGGCATCAACGGTCCTTTGGTGATTCTCGACAATGTCAAATTCCCCAGATTCAACGAGATCGTTAGTTTGACCCTGCCAGACGGCACGGAACGAAGTGGTCAGGTCCTGGAGGCACGTGGAAATCGTGCTGTCGTCCAGGTGTTCGAGGGCACGTCGGGTATCGATGTCAAGAAGGTATATGGCGAATCACACAACGCGTGGAGCGGGAGCTAATAGGGTGCAGACCAAAGTTGAGTTCACCGGACACAGCTTGAAGCTCGGTGTTTCGGAAGACATGCTGGGTCGTGTCTTCGATGGTTCAGGAAGAGCTATCGACAAGGGTCCGAAGGTGCTTGCTGAGGACTACCTCGACATCAACGGCAGTCCTATCAATCCATACTCAAGAGTGAGCAAGAGAAGGGCCAATAGAGATCAGCTACGCTAACAACGAATAGGTTTACCCCGAAGAGATGATCTCGACAGGTATCTCTGCCATCGACACCATGAACTCTGTCGCCCGTGGTCAAAAGATCCCTATCTTCTCCGCTGCCGGTCTTCCTCACAACGAGATTGCTGCTCAGATCTGTAGGCAAGCTGGTCTGGTGAACCAACCAAACAAAGGCGTGCACGATGGACACGAAGAGAACTTCTCCATTGTCTTCGGTGCTATGGGTGTGAACATGGAAACTGCCCGCTTCTTCCAGAGAGACTTTGAAGAGAACGGTTCTATGGAGCGAGTCACGCTGTTCATGAACTTGGCCAACGACCCTACAATCGAACGTATCATCACCCCGCGACTGGCTCTTACAACTGCGGAATACTACGCGTACCAGCTCGAGAAGCACGTCCTAGTCATCCTGACAGATCTGTCATCCTACTGCGACGCCCTGCGAGAAGTTTCCGCTGCAAGAGAAGAAGTGCCCGGTCGACGTGGTTACCCAGGTTACATGTACACTGATTTGTCCACCATCTACGAAAGAGCAGGACGTGTCGAGGGCAGGAATGGTTCCATCACACAGATTCCTATCCTGACCATGCCCAACGACGACATTACGCATCCAATTCCGGATCTGACAGGCTACATTACCGAGGGTCAAATTTTCGTCGACAGACAACTGTACAACAAGGGTGTCTACCCACCAATCAATGTGCTGCCATCGCTGTCTCGTTTGATGAAGTCTGCCATCGGTGAGGGACTGACGAGAAAGGACCACGGTGATGTCTCGAACCAGCTGTATGCCAAGTACGCCATTGGCCGAGACGCTGCATCCATGAAGGCTGTCGTTGGTGAGGAGGCTTTGTCATCGGAAGACAAGCTGTCGCTCGAGTTCCTGGAGAAGTTCGAAAAGAACTTCATCAACCAGTCCCCCTACGAGAAGCGATCCATCTTTGACTCGCTTGATCTCGGATGGAACTTGCTCAGAATCTTCCCCAAGGAGTTGCTCAACCGGATACCCGCTAAGGTACTGGACGAGTTCTATGCAAGGAAGGGCAAGGGTACTGAGAAGAAGGGCAACAAGGATACGAAGGACAACACGAGCGACAACAAGCAGGTCAACGGGGAGAGCGAGGATCTACTCTCTTAGAGTTCGTTGTCAGGTTCCCAAAAGGCGTAGTCTAAATCCTATGGGGAGAGTGGTCTAGTGCAGCAGCATGAATAGCAAGCAACTTCGAATATCATATGGCGCTTCTGGTGGCCAGTCCTTGCGTGTCGTTGTAATTGGTGTCTTTGAAGTATGCGTAACACAGTGATTCACTATTTTTTTCTCTTCACAAGAACTGTATACTGTGCTACACAGAGAGTGGCAGATTGTGGCTGGACAGTGAAATGTGCCACAGCGACCTGGCGAGGAGGTCTACACGGACTGCCGAGAGCTTTGCTGCCTGTGTGATGCTGTGTCCGCGAAGTACGTGCAGTGCGTGCCTTCCAATGCTAAGCTGTCGGAGATCTGCCTCAGGCGCTAATGACGTACACAATGATCGTCGTAGCGTCACATGATTGCTATATTTGGCACACTATGGGGCTCCCACATCCCCAGCACAACAATTGTATATATTCATGCTACCACAGCTATTCTCTCGCAATCGGCCACAGATAGACAGAACACGAGCGTTCCCGTCCGATCACGCATATCTAAGCTTCTAATCGGTTTGTTAGTAGTTGGGTCGGTGACGACCAGCGAATCCGAGCTGTCGATTGTTGGATTTTCTTTTTTGTCTCCTTTTTTCCCCGGAATGCTTGTGTGGCACGTGCCAAGTGCTGACGCATATTGCTGTTCCTCGGAAGGTGCAATGGCCTTCAGTAAGCCGAGGAAGGCGCACTCTTGACTACGGAAAGGTTGTAGCGCCTAGAGGACTAGGGCATTGTTTTTTGTTCGAAGTGTACACGATTGTTGTATACAAAAGGTTGAGCCAAGGTTATATCTTCGTCGAGGGAGTAGCTTGCCTACGGGATATCTAAGATACAAGAGCGCAGCTGGTGCTGTTGTGAGTGCTACGATCCGTAACACCACTGGCTGGCGTGAAGCGGAACGTAACAACAAGACACTGCTGCCACTGCTGCCTTGAATACCTGTACTGCTTGCTCCTGCTGCTAATGTGGTGGTTCTAGAGGACAAGCATCTTGATCTCTGCGTAAAGGTACACATGAATCACAGGCTGTTCCCGACGATGCTACCTACGTGGTGTCACCTCCAATATCCCAACCACAGTACATCATCAGCGTCCGGGTCAATCGAGTCGTCACTTTCAATAAACTCCCCACCACATGCTCAACGAGCATTACACCATGACTCGCAGTAAAGCAAGTTTCGGCGTCACGTACCAGTCCGAGTAACATTCTCCCAACTTTCCGCTCCGGCCGGACCCCCTTGCTAGAGCAGGGTGTCGGAGACGCCATACATTTCCCAAAAGTGTCCTAGTCTGTGATTTGTTTGTCTATATCTTGGCTGAACTGCTGTAAGACCTGTCTGCTCCCTTCCAAGCTTGAGATCATTGATACCAGGAATCGACATGGATATTGCTACGGCCTAGCTACCCCGGCAATTGGGATGATTCAAGTAATGAAGCCCTGCTCGCGCCCATGAGGCTTCGTTCTTGCACCGAGTGTGCCAAAGTGGTCGCAGCTGAGGTAGCCACGGTGACTACCCTTGAAGTGGATCTCATTGGGGGCCCGTTCCCGCCACGCAATTCGCAACTTAGCTTTCGTCTCACCGCCTTGGCCTACTGTGACTATCCGACCAATCTTCCGACATTGGACTTTCTGCAACGAAAACAGGCATACAGTGCTGATGGTCTCCTTACATGTGCCATTGACGCTCAGCAATGGCACAGATAATAAGTTAGCACGTCGTACGATCGCTGTTACTCTCTACAAGTCAAGTATAAGTTGAGCGGAGGCAGGTGCAAGGCGATCCTGTGAGAGCTCATGCTTGACCCCGCACTACCACAACACCATCCAGCCACCTGGTCCGCCAGATGTAAGCATCTGCCGATGTACAGGGATGAAGTCGAAAGCGGCCTTGCCTGGATTTCACCTTATCATGCTCTTATCGCAAAGTTTCAGACTCTTCTTGGCTAGAGATATGCAATCGACGGTACGAGCATGCGCGTTGCGTCCCGGCTCCTACTATATAGCTGCTGGCAGTCGCCAATGCAATGGGCGGTAAATCGGTCGTCACTAATCGCTGCAGCATTGATCATCGCGCAACGCCAACATGTCTGAAAAGCAACAATATCTACATGACTCAGCAACCGAAGCTGCTGCGCTCAGCAAGCTGGGGTACGAGCAGGAACTAAAGCGAGATTTTTCGTTTCTCGGCATTGTCTCTTTCTCATTCAGCATTGTAACATCATGGACGGCGCTTGCAGGTGTACTGATTGTTGGTGTCCAGTCCGGTGGGCCTCCGGTCATGATCTGGTCCTGGATCGGCATCTGCCTCTTGTCTCTGACTGTCGCATACAGCCTTGCTGAGATGTGCAGTGCCTATCCAGTTGCTGGAGGCCAATACAGTTGGGTTGCTCTGCTTGCACCGAGGAAGCTCAGAAGGGGGATGAGCTACGTCTGCGGATGGTATGTCGAACTCAGGAACACCTTGCAATTCAGCACAGTACTGGCCTGGTATGGACAGGTTCTTGCTTATTGGTATCATTGCAATGGGTGCTACAAGTCATTTCATCACAGCAAATTTCGCGCTCGGTCTCGCCAATCTCAACAATCGAGATTTCGTGATCGAGCGATGGCACACAGTCTTGGTGGCATGGACTATTGCTCTGTCAACATTCGTTTTCAATGCTTTCTTTTCGCGGTTGTTGAACAAGACCTACCAAGGCTTCCTCATTCTGTACGACCTTAGCCCAGCTCTTCTTTCAGCTACTGACTGAGTCAAAGCAACATCTCATCACTTGTGGTGGTGGTTGCCACTATTCTCGCAACGAACGATAACAAGCAGTCCGCCAGATTCGTTTTTGTCGACTTCGTCAATTTGACTGGCTTTCCCCCAGCTTATGCCTCGCTTATCGGCCTATTGCAGGCTGCGTTTGGCATGTGGTACGTTCGCCACAAGACTAGCAGATACGTGGATTGAACTTGCTGACAAACGATACAAAGCTGCTACGACAGTGCTAGTCGCATGATCGAAGAGATCAAAGAGGCCAGGAAGCAAGCGCCACGAGCCATAGTGCTCGCTGTGTATATTGGCTTCGTGACAGGCTTTATATTCCTGATTACCGCTACCTTCTGCATGGGCGACGTCGGAGACATGGCTAGTACCTCTACTGGCGTGCCCATCATCGAGATCTTTTATGTTTCGACAGGCAATGTGGCCGGTGCTAGTGCTCTTGCCACACTCATCCTCATCATCGGCGCCGGCGCTTCGAACGCACTGACAGCGACGGCTGGTAGGTCTGTCTATGCATTTGCAAGAGACAACGGACTCCCATTCTCGGGCTTCTTGAGCAAAGTCCACCAGACCAACGCCACGCCCATCAACGGGCTTGGTGCAGCTGCGTTCGTACAGATGGCGCTCATCGCTATCTATTTTGGGGCTGTTGAAGGCTTCTACACGGTCATTGCAATTGCGACTGAAGGCTTTTGTGGGTCAATACGAGCTCATCATGGCCGGTGGGTTACTGACACATACCACAGACATCTCCTACGCTATTCCACTCATGGCACGGCTTCTTTCTCTCATGACCTCGGAGCCTGTTTATCAGATCAATGGACAATACAGTCTTGGACGACTCAGCATTCCTCTCAATATCATCGGCCTACTGTATCTGCTCTTCACCACTATCACTTTCAACCTCCCGACTGTCTATCCCGTCAATAGCGAGAATATGAACTACACATCTGCAGCTGTAGGCGTCATAATGCTCATTGCATTGGTGACGTGGCTGACGACCGGTCGTAAGCATTTTCGTGGCCCTGAAAGTGGTGGCATCACTGTATTATACAATGAGCAGACGATAGGAAAGGTCCACCACGATCGAAGTATGGACGACTTCGGTGCGCCAGGAGCCTCACCCGAGGGTTTGGAGTCCTCAAACGGCGGTAAAGCCAAGCGAACAGTCTAGGTGTACGGTGTGTATGCTAGACATTGATCTCAGATAGCAATATTGTCCTTTCAACTGACTGTGACCGCCGGAATTAACACTGGAGCATTGGACGGCTTACGGCTTGGGAGAGTCAAAGAAGTTTAAGTTGTTACAAGCTTCGACTACATATTGAGCACAAGGTCTGATATCAACAGTCTCAGTTACTGCTTCCGAGCAGCTCATAAGGTCTTCGTATCTTTCTCATGCGTCTCTCCAACCTGAGAGGACTCATCCGGGCCCGCAACACTTTCAATGACCTGACCATTGTCCGAGGGCCTTCCTTTCCCCATTATCTCGCGCAACATGGACTTCGCAATGTACATCAATGTCTGTCGATACTCCCATAGGGGGTACACCCCGACACAAGCAGTACTACAAGCCAACCAGATGAAACCGACGATAATCCATCCGGTAAAGAACGCCTTGCTAAAAACATAGCCAGACCCGAAGATTGGCAGGGGCCACACAATCAGGAAGACGAGCGCCATGGCAACGGTCATCCAGCGCGAGATCTTAGCGGCGCGGTTGAGATGGGCGGTATTCTCCTTCTCGTCGTCGTGAGTTTCAGTTGGTCGAGTCATTTCCGGATCTGATCTGACGCTTTCTGACTGGTCTACGCTAGCTTTGCCGATGGTCTTCATCGAGACCCAGTCGTACTTCTGCGGGCGACCGATGAGGTAGGTGAACATGGGGATCCAGATCAGGGGGCTCAGGAGACCGACCACGTTCCCTGCAAGCATGGGATAATTGGAGCCCGTGCAGGCTATGGTCAAGCCGCCGCATGTTTGGGAGGCGGTAACCAGCCACGCAGTGATTGAGCAACACAACCCCAGTATTGGGGCACATGCAGCAGCGAGCAGATTCATGTCTTTCCAGACGAGTGTCATGGTCGCTGCGAGCACGCCAGGGGAAATGATGACGCCCATCATGAGGTATATGTAGCCCATTCCTATGCCTGCGTGGTACAAGCCGATACTGACAAGCGACATTATCAACGCGAACGTCTGGAAAGTGTTAGCATTCGTCGTTGCAGAAGAGTTGATGTTGGCAGATTGACTTACCACACACGATGTATGCGACATCCAGATCAATTGCTTGCCGCTCGCATTCGGGTTGATGTATGTTTTGTAAATGTCGTAAGTCCAAATCGAAGAAACCGCAATCAATTCCGACGAGTATGCGGAGGTCACCGCGAAGAACACAAGAAAGAAGGCCGCAACTGCGCCTCCAACTCCAAGCAAGCCCCTCGCTGCGTACGGCAATACGAGCCCAGCTGTCACCTCAAAGTCGGGTATCCGATCGGGGTAGGTGGGAAAGCTAGGGTTACTCTCGAGTGCAACAGCAGCGAGACCTAGCGTAGTAGCGCACAACCAGGGAATCGCGAACCAAGAGAGACCACCCATGATGTATCCAGGCAGAGCGTGAACCGGCGACGCGGCGATGGCTTTGTTGTAATAGCCGTTGTCGAGGAAGACAGTCCCGAAATTGCCCACGATGTTGATGACGAAGAAGACGATGCCACCCTCACTTCGCATCGTAAGATAGCTGCCTTTCAGATTCCCTTCCACGGGGTGTTCCAGTGCCGCAGCAGTCAACGCCTCCCAGACAGCGCCAGGTGAGCCAAGGTGTGTGTTCGTGGCGTAGGCGGAGAAGGCGAAAATGAAGATGACGATCAGCACCACGAGCCCATGGGTGTAATCGGAGATCAGAGTGGCTTTCAAGCCACCGAAGACCGTGTACATGACGACGCCTATCGGGATGAGAAAGCAAGATGCTTCTGTAGGGACGCCAGATATCGATTCAATGACGGCACTTTGGTGGTGGGTTAGCACGTCTCGAAACAGCGGCAGCTAAGAAGGGACTTACCTTCCGCCCGTGACAAGCATAGCTGTGACGAGAAAGTTTGTCATCAAGCCAAAGACGATGAACACAGAGTGCACGGTCGCGCCGTAACGAGCTCTCGCAGCCTCCAAGAATGTGTGAGCGTTCGGTGCTTTGCGTTTAAGTCTAGGTCGTTGTCAGTTGGGGGAGCTCCGCCACGGGATTGCTCACGTACTCAATGGCCAATGTTGCGAACAGGATGATCTGGACTGTCGCGCCGGATGCGTACCAGAATGGACCACTGACGCCATATTGATATGCCACGGATGTGGATTGTAAGAGTGTTGCGGCCCATGTCCAGCTACTCACGACAGCGCTTGCTACGAGGCCAGATTTGACCGTCCGGCCTGCAGTGTTGAAGTTCTCAGAGTCTTGTACTTCATTTCGATAGCGCTTCAGTGCTGCGGTGACGACAATCATGAATAGGGCGAATGTGAAGCCCAGTCCGATGACGATGCCATAGCCGAATCCTTGACTGAGGGGCGGCGTTGCTGCGTCGTAAGCAGACATGTTTGGATTTGCAGATTTGTACACCGGTGAAGGGTGAAGAGATCTGATGCTGCAAGGGCAAGAGTATACAGTGACACATCGACGTCCAGAAGTCCAGCTTTAATCAAACCTCGTGCCGGAACTCAACCAATTCCAAGGGCGACGTTACGTTGGAACACTTCCGCCATGTCCGCCAAGTGATACCGATAACGCTGCCACTCTCGCTCGCCAACACCGACCATGACCGTCACTCAGTCTGCAGAAGCGCCGCAGGGCCTCTGCTTCTGCAGAGGCTCGAGGTGATGAGACATGGTCCTTATCTCTTGGCGCGGTCGTCTTGGTTCGTTGGCGACTTCTGCCAAGATTTATCGTTCCACCCTTATCTCTGAGAGCTCCGCGATCCCCTGGCACCTCATCGGTGAACTGCGTACCAGTATAAATCTTGTGAATGCAATCAAAGGGTCCTGTAGCATAAAGGCTACGATGTATATCACCGCGTCATGGTCTGTTAAATGCACAGCTGCCAAAAATGTACCTGCCTCATTCATGGAGGAGTTATCTGTGGTTCACGGGCTTTGCTCTGGTCTTCGAATCTCACTTCATCAAACGGTTTTCCCAGGTATTGAAGCTTGAGCAGAAGCGCTCGGGGTTTGTTTTCGCGGTCAGATCTCTGCGACCGCATATCGGGTGTTGTAGGAAGTGAACGTCTATCGGAGCCCCTTTGCATGCGCTATCGCCTTGAAGGGGTGAACCATCTAATTAGTCATACTATATGCTAATCAAACACATGAGAAAAGCAACGCCGCAGCCAACGGGGTCTTGAATATCCGGGACTGACAGCATTTGTATGATCATGGCATCCTATCAGGACTCTTCAGCCATATAGATGGCCATTGACCCGAAGAGAAGCGCAAGAGATAAACATATTCACAATACCGAAGGCGTTAATCGATGCATGTCTCGCGCAATGTCTTGCTGGTCGTCGACCATCGCCTACAGACTTTGACCCCTTTCAGCAGCTGACGCCAAAAGATTCTGACTAGGATCGAACATTAGCAGTATAGATCACGCCGTTGAAGGCTCTGTCATCACAGAAACACAAACCCTTGGCTAGTCAGATCCAAGCTAGAGCTCAAAACCAATTCTGTTCGAAACGAAATATGGCATGCTGGCCTAACATCACCGCCAAGGCGTGTATGGGGTGTCTCTTCTGTCAACGGGCTTCCGTCCTGTCAGTCTGAGTTTTGTGTTCTCGTCGTAAAACATGGCTATAGCTATTGCGCTCTTCACTTAAAACAGACTCTCGATCTTCTCCCGGAATACAAGATTATAGCACTGGCGGACATCGAGGTACCGGCGAGCCAGGTATACGACCCGATCGAATTGCGTCCTCTACCACCCCAGCACCATTCATCACCAGTGCTTACGCAGCTTATACAACTTGCTCATACCCGTGCAGACCAGACACTAGTCCCGGACTTCGAGTCGTATAATTCGTCTCAAGGAGAAGACCCCATCCTCACGCAAGTCGCCTCCTACACTCTTCGAGGCGACATGGTCATCAACACAACTGTCTCCTACACCGATGCACACGGCCATCCTATCAGCCCACAAGAAGCAGCCGTACTCGCTGGTCCCTATCATAAACGAGATGGCGGTCTTACCAAAGAGGTCGATCGACAACGGCTTCAATCTGCCCTTCAAAGAATACGGAGCGGGCTGAGCATCCCCGGTGTTTTGGCCGAGCTGACTGCCTGGGCCTACCGCCCAAGCGACCATACGGTGATCGGATGGGGAACCGACCTCGACACTAAGACCGTCAATCGCATTATCAGCAACGGCTCTGGTGACCTGATTGTTGATACCCGGTCTCATACTCAATCCGACTTACAGGTTCGAATACTCGACGTATGGCCCCTTTGCAAGGCTATGACAAGTACTCATACCTTGCCCACAACACGACTTAAATATATGTATAGGTGTATATGCTGCGATTCGGGAATCATTACGGAGATGTTATTGCACTGATTGCTATCATAAGGAAGAGAGTGGGAGTTATTCACAGTAATTCATTGCCTGGACGGAGCCAGCACGCGCACGTGAAGATCGAAAGGATATCAGAATTTCTGAAGATACCGCAAGAACAATATTGATACGCTGAAATGGTTTCAGCAAGCTACGCTTGCTCGCAATTCAACTATAAGCACGGTAGAGCATGCGCAAAGCTCCGGTGGCCATTATGGTAGAAGCCACGAGGCCTACACTCCGGTAGTGATTTTCGCGCATCGGCTGTAGTAAGTGAATCTACTCCTCTTCACTCTCCTCGTTCGAATCATCGTCATCCGACTCCTCTGGACCAGTTTCTATGGACTGTAGAGCATCAGGCGAGCCAGCTTCGTAGTTGTGAAGCGCACCTTTCAGTTCGGCAATCTGTGCCTCCTGTTCGTGCTTCGACATGGATTTGCTGTTTTTCTTCTTGTTGACCTCTTTAGGTGCGTACTCTGCTTCCTTTGGCTCATCCGGCGGAGGACCAGCATACTTCTTGACAAATGCTAGGAGCTTCAGCAGTGCGTGGTTAGGCACTTCCTCGATGTCAAGTTCGATCTCGCCTTGATCGCTGCCCGCCAGGGTCGGCACACTGTTCTGGATGATCTTGAGGGCTTCCTGCATGGGCCGCTCTGGCAGCATTGCGATACCATTGGAGATGTACTGTTTTTCAGCAAAGGTGACATACCGGTCCTTCTCAGGTTTGGCCTTCTTCGCAGACTTCTTCGATTTCTCTTTCTGCTGCAGGCTGGACAACTTGTTGGTCAGTGCCTCTTTCTTGACCTTCTTCTTCTTATCTGCCTTCTTGCTTGAAGCACTGGGAGATTTTCCCTTTTTATTCTTCAGCGAGGCCATCTGACTCTGGATGAGTTCGATTTGTGCTTGTAGCTTAGACACCTTGTCCTCTTCATCGTCGTCTTCGCTCTCTGCCTCCTCATCGCTCTCTTCATCCTCGTCGTCGTCACCGCCGACACTAGCTGGTTCAGAATCTGGCTCGCGGGCAGTGATCCAGTCCTGTTTCTTGCTCCATTCCTGGTTGAAAAGCTTCTCAAGCTCTTGACCCCGTGCGTAAACGTAATCACCTTCGGGGTTGAATTTGTAGCAGTTCCTGAATATCAGTCGCACATCTTCCTCGAAGTCCTTAGCTTTTTCATACAAGCCGTTGTCAAGCTTCTGGCGAACTGTGCTTAAATCCATAGGCTTCTTGATGACCTGGAAATAAGTGGGGATATTCAACGCGACCGGATCGACAGGATGTGTGAAGTATTGGTTGATGGTCCAGTGCTTGGGAGAGTTGATGATCTTGAGCACCTCATCACAGAAACGTAATTCCAGTTCGTACTTCTTCTTCTTTGGCCGCGCGCCGCCGAAGTCGGAGTTACGTTTGGGAGGCACAATTGCTCGTTTTGGTCGCCCGTCGAGCGTCGAATCCCTTCTGATCAACGGCATGCCATTTGGATCGGGCGCGAACGTAGCTGGGGAGGGTGCTTTGGGGGATGCCGCCTTGGCAGTAACAGATTGCCGACGTGGCGGAGGAGCTCTGACGGGGTCGACTTTCGGTTTGGCGGCTTTCTTGTCGGCTTTCGATGGCTCAGCAATAGTCGCAGGAGGCAGCGCGGCCATCTGATTATTGAAGGATGTTTCCATCTTACGAGCTTGCTGCGTGATAGCATGGTCTGGGCCATTGAAGATGACGCAATTCGTGACGATCTGCTGAAAGTCGTCCTTGAACGCCTGTATGGAGGTATACTGATTTTGTTTGAGGTAGTTGTCTATGGTGCCAAGATCCATAGGTTTCTTGACAAGATCGAAATATGTTGGTATTTTCAATGCGATTGGATCGACAGGAAGTCTGAATGCTTGAGAGGCGTTGCTCTTTTTGAGGTTCGATATAACCTTCTTCATATGCTGTAACCTGACAGTCGTTACCGCATCGTTGTCGGCCGTGTGCCGCGTCGGCTCAGAAGAGGCAGCGACTGGTGCAGGGCTTTCTGGTACTTTGAAGCTTCTGATTTCAGACAAGGGTCTGTCCTCATCGGACTTGATGCGCTTGGCGGCCGGCTCATCGGTCATATCTTCATCTCTTTCGCGGACTTGTTTGACGGGCTGCGCAGGCGCATCAGTCATTTCTTGGTCTTCTTTGGGCTCTATCGCAGGGGCGGCCAGCGTGGGGGTGGGGGCAGGAGGCTGGTCTTCAGGAGCACTCGGTTGGCTTGCCTCCACCGACGGCGCTATCGTCCCGTTCGGTGGTTGCGTAGGAAGCTCGGCAGGGGCAGGTACAGGAGCTGGAGGCGGTGATTTCTGAGCGGCGTCGGTTTCTGCTGGCTGCGAAGGCGCATCCGCCGACACCTGCATTCCATCTGCGTTGTTGTCCATCTCGTGCTTTTCGGCTTCCACTGTCGCAACAGCTTCAGGTGACAGCGCGTCTGAGTGGGGCGCAGTGCGCAGGTCCGACTCTGGCGCTTGTACAGGCAATGGTGCAGGTTGTGTGAGGGGTTTGGTAAGGAGTGGTGTTTCGTCGGTCGCGTTCACGGGTTGAAGATCGGATTCTGTCGATGCAGGAAGACCAGAATCAGCAAAGGAAGCATTTGCTGACGAGCCATTTGTGTTCTCTGCGTCGCCAGAGGAGTGGCCATTCACTTCCACTTGTGCTTCGTTTGTCGCTGATGGTGCAGGTTCACTGCCCTTTTCGAGTGAAACATCGTTCCCAGAAGGAGCAGGTTCACTCGGCAAGGTTGGCGTCGATTCTGTGGCTTGTACTGGTTTTGCGATTGTTGCGACATCAAGATCTGGCGCGTTCTGTTTCAGTTGCGAAGCTTCGGCATTGGAAACCGTGGCCGCTGTGTTTGTGGTCGCGTGCGACACTTCTGGTTGATTCGAGGAGGACTCGAACTGGGTGGGTAGGCTGATGACCTGTTAGAGTGGACCACATACCCATTTCGATCATTGTCTACTTACCCATTAGCCTCTAACTGAGCTTCAACGTCGGCCATGCTTGGATGCACCTGCAGCTACCGGACCAGCCGACTCAAAAGAATGGAATATGATTAACCAATGCGTAGGGGGGGGTGGGGATATCGTTGGCGCGATTGAACAAGGAGGGATTTCGAGCTGCGATTGGGATTATCGAGAGTATGAAACAAAGTTAGGTCGAAGACGCGTTCTCGAAGTGGTGGGTCAAGTCTTTATATTGCTTCGTGCGCGGTGAGCAGGAAGTCGCGACGTGCTGACACAATCAAGTGGCAACAACGAGCCGGCAATAGCCAGGCGATGGCGATGACCTGAGGATGAAATGCGGCGACTGGTTGAAGCGATCTTGACTTCGCGGTGAAGAAGCAAGAGTCATGTGACACTATGAAATAGTGCCAAGCCCGGATTTGTTTTGATCCTGTACCGTGCTTCTTCTGCCAATGCAGCAGCCCATCAACGTGTCATCAATGAAATACCGACGGCGGCAAACACAACCAGATTAACGACGCGCACTTGTCAACAACGAAGATGCGCAACCTGATGGATGATGTGTATGGTGCGTCGTGGTTGATGGAATAGAGATGGATGATGTATAGCAAGAGACGCGGAAGGGAACTAGCGTGTTTTGCGCAGTCGCGTAGATCGAATTTTGGGGTTCGGAGAGAGAAGTTGGTCGTTGGACGCACCGAGGGGCATTTCGTCCTTTAAAGCCTTCAATTCGGAGATGTGGCCCAGAGGACCTGAAAGATCAATGTGGGCTTTAGCGAGACCAAACCTTTCCCGGCGAGGTTAGCAGCGACCCACTTTTACCCACTTAGCCAGGACCTGCAAAAATTATCATTGCCAGAGACAAAACGTAGCTGCCTTGCGCACTCATGTCGCCTCCCCTATTTTCTTCTCGTTCTCTTGCCACGCGTTTCTGACATACCCTCTGACACGAGGCACACCTACCATGTCCGCCCGCCAGCTGCGCGCTCGCCCGCGACTTCGGTCGGTCACTTTTCTGATTCGCGCGGGCTGCTCAGCTTTATCAATGGTCCGCTTCTCAGCGCTGGTTTTTCCGCCCGCTTCCGATACTGGCCCTGCGGACTCACCTGCCCTGTCCTTCTGTCATCACTGTGTCCATAACACTCATCGTGTACATGGTCACGCACGGCTGAAGTTGTAAATGGTGAAGCTGTAAGCAAAGCGTAGTCGCACCATCCGTGTCTCGATGCAAGTAGCCGGAGAGCACTAATCATGCCGGAATTGGCGGCAGCTCCCCATAAGTGCAAATCTGGTCATCACCTCGAGGTATGACTCCCAAGATTTATGCTACTCGAAACGCTGTAGCATACTGTGCATTTTTGGTTCGTGGATTCGTAGCTAGACAGGTCTTGCATGATAGGTGAACAGCAGCTGTCTGTGTAGTTGCGAAACATTTGAAGCATGTCATGAGAAGTGCCAGCAAGAGAGCAACAATTAGTAACGACTTAGCGTTGCTAGCCCTCGGTCGATGACTTTGGACCTCACTTGGACAACTCGAATGCAGAGACCTTTTATATGTACCTAGTTTTGAAGCGATACTACTACTGCAGTCTGCTGAGCCAGTGTGGGGCACCATACCTGCGCTATACCCTAACACAAGACTGGCTTAGCTTGTTTTCGCGAGTGCTGCAGTGCAGCCAGCAAAAAAGTTTCGAAGATATGGCAATGATAATGCTCGGTCGTAACGCCAACTTGTACTTGCTGTAATTTACGGCTTCTAACACTTGGAAAGATAATGAAAATCAGCCTCATGGTCATCTGAACATAGAACACAGAACACAGCACACCTCCTTGTCGCACCGATCAAGATGGGCAAGAAGTCGGGCGCTGCTGCCGCATCCAAAATTTCTTCCTCCGCACTGACCAAGACGCCAACGACAACGAGCTCGAACAAATCCTCGCTGCTTAGATCAGCCTTTGCGCCATCTGCGCTGCAACTACACCTCTTCGCTTCTGTCATCCAGTCTTTCGAATCCCAGCAGCTGCGCATACACGACACTTCTAATGGCAGACTGAAGCAGCAACACTCGGTGCCAGCCGGCACCAACATCACATGTCTTGCATGGGGCCAGTATGGCCCATCCTATCGCGAACAGAGAGCGTCGTCGAAAAAGAAGCGCAAGCGCATGCATGACAACCATGAAGACGTCGTTGTGGCATATGGAACCTCAAAATCCGAGATTTGCATGTTCTCGCTGGCAGAAGGGAAAGTTGTCGGTACCCTGAGAGGTGGACACGACCGAGATGTCAGAGACTTCAAGTTCTTACCAGCCGACAATCTCGAGGCCTGGAGCATCGGTGGTGATGGCAAGCTTATACAGTGGAATCTGGAGACCGATCAAGCGACAAGGTTTGTGTTTGCCTTGACATGCTGTCGAAAGACGCTGACTGACCTGATCCAGAACAATAGCCTTGACAGACTCCTCGATCCAGACGCTCTCCTCGCCCTCAAGGTCCCTACCGCAGATCCTTTGCGCCTCCGGCACACCATATGCCATCAATCTCGAGTCGAAAGATGATTTCAGGATAGACTCGTTCGATGCCTTCAAGCACCCGGTACACACCCTCGTACGATCCAGTTCAAGCAAGACGGGCGATCAAGATCTATTCCTGGCTGCCGATGACCACCGAGGTTTACACTTGTATGATATATCCAAAAACAAGATCGTCCGCACCCTGAACAGTGCTGGTGACGTTGAGCGCTTCGAAGTGAGTCAGCCTGTCGCCGCCGAGGACCAGATACTAGTAGCAGTCACCCGCGACGGAAATGTCGAGATCTTCTCAAAGCCCTTCTCAATACCACAGGCTGTAAATGGCGACATGAAGGCACAGCGCAAGCTTCTGACGAGAAGAGCTGATGCTTCGCTCAAGCTCGTCAGTGCTGACCCCGCGAAGAAGCACGTACCTGTGTATGCTGCTTTCTTCGACGGTCCCAACATCATCCTTGCATCTGTCGAGGGTGGGGTCGAGCCAGTCTTCCAGAAAGTCAGGTGGCAGGACGAAGGCTCAGGCGAATTGCTCTTCGACGGCGTCAAAGAAGTGCAACGAGCCAAGACCGCCTCAACTCTTAACTCGGCAACGATGAGTGGAGCCAAGGACATGGGCCGAACTCACGTCAACGAAGCTCGTACAGTGGTCGTTAATGGCATGGCGGAGCCAGGCTCGCAAGCAGCACCAATGGAGATCGAGAGTGACGCAGGCGAAGAGGAGCAGTCCGAGGATGAGCAGGAAACGGCCAAGGACAATGATTTAGACGCTGTGTCCGCCGACGAAAGCGATGAAGAGATGCTGGATGCTGGTGATGAGTCGGTGGCCGCCGATGAAGAAGCAGGGGAGCCATCTTTTGGAGACTTGCTCGCGGCTCGACACCCTGAAACTATCTCCATCATGGATGCCTTGCCTACAGACAAGAATGCGCTCGTGCAGTTGCCCGAGTCGAGGGGCGCCATGCTGCCATCAGGCATGTCCCTTGGGACAGTCCTGACCCAGTCACTTCGAACGAACGACCAGAGCCTGCTCGAGACATGTTTGCACGTGACTGACGAGAAGATCATTCAGAACACCATTCTACGGCTTGATTCTTCTTTGGCTGCAAACCTGCTTACGAAGCTGGCGGAGAGGTTGGCAGATCGGCCTGGTCGGTACGGTCATCTCCTGACCTGGGTGCAGTCAGCGATGATTGCCCACGGCGGCGCGATCGCAAGCCAGGCAGGGGTGGCGTCCAAGTTGAGAACACTCTACCAAGTACTCAACGAGCGGTCGAAGATTCTCCCTAGCATCCTTCTCTTGAGGGGCAAGCTTGATATGATGGCAGCACAGCAGAACTTCCGAGCTCAGGCGACTGCACACCGAAGGGGTACAGAAGACGCGCCGGGCACAATCTACATCGAAGGTGGAGAGGACAACTGGTCCAGTGACGAAGACGTGGATGTACGAACTCAATCCAAGTCGAAGAGAGGGGCGTCACGTGGCAAGAAAGACCTCAACGACCTCGTCGCGGGAGCTGAGTCGAGCGACGATGACGACATGCCTTTAGTTAATGGGGACTACCACACGGACGAGGATGAGGAAGACGGATCAGATCAGGACGGGCTTCACATCAACCAGCCCAACGGTATCATGGACGACGAGGCTGAGGTATCGGGCGAAGGCACCGGCGAAAGTGGCAGTGACGAGACCGAGGAGGACGATGACGACGAAGAAGACTCGGAAATGGACGACTTCATCAACGATGGCGAAGTCTCTGAAGTTGAAGACGAGGACGACATCCTCGATGATGAGCCCGAACGGCCTGCCAAAAAGAAGTCGAAGAACGGGTGAAAAGGTTCAAGCGGAAGGACCAGGGTCGCAGTCATTTCACGACGAGGAGAACGCCGTGTTTTCCCGCCAAGGGGCTCATGTACAGTCACGATTCAAAAAGCAATAGCCCGTGTTACGAAGATACGAGTGCATCTGCATGGCGAGATCTTGGAAAAGCGAACCGTTGCGTACCTACAGTAGCTTACGGTCGATGTTTTATGTGGTGCGGTGATTTACTCCGCTTGCATGTGGTGGTGTTCAGGATAGCTGTCGAGGACGTTTTTCTGCCTATGCTAGTAGTACTACTAGTACAAAGGCACTGCTGAGATAGATGCCTAATTTACTGAAAATGCTCCGAGATGAAGTTTTCCACCGTCGCTTTCTGCTGCAGAAGTTAATCACCGAGTATGATAGGGCGCCAGGCCAGGTCCCGTGCGCATGTTAGGCTTGCTCGTGCGTGCTACAGTGGGCTGGTTAAGTGGCGTGGAAGGAAATAGGGCGGGTGTGCAAGGGCTGTGGTCAGAGGCAGTAAGGTAGATACGTATATAACTCGATTGAACGTTAAACAGGATGTGTGTCATTTTCTCTACTCTATATGAAAGGTTTCGTGTCGTGGCGTCGTGTCGTTCCTTCGTCTATCGTCTATCGTGCGTGCATCATACCTCGCACCTTACATGCCTTCTTACGGATTGGAAAGCAAACGTTGGCGCACAAGCCGATGAAGCGAATATCAATTCACCCTCTTCGACATGCGCGGCCATACCCTCTTGTACAGGCTCACGCCCACGGCGTCCATGCCGTTGACCTTGCCTGCGCCGTCGAACGTGGCCTTGAAATACCCGTGCGTACCGAGGGGCTCTTTGATGAATCCTTGTCGGCCCCTCTTTGTCCACAGCGGAAGAGCCTTGAACCACTCTACATCCTCGCGGTTGAAGAACATGTAGCGGATCGTCACTAGCTTTTTGTGAATCTTGTACGGGTGGCCCGTCAGTATGACGCGTTTGGTGATGATCCTGCTGCTCGATGGGGGGAGGGTGGTTGCTGTACCGATCAGATCTAGCGCTTGTGTGTCGGTGTCCTGTTTGAAGACGAGGCACGGGACACTGCCCCAGGTTAGTGGGCCGACGAATGTTGCTACGGCGGTGCGACCAGGGTGTAGGAAGCGGTCGAATTTATGTACATTGTTGGGTGTTACGCCTCCTGCGCTGAAGATTGGGTTGATGGCTAGGCGGCGGTGGCCGATTTGAACGATGAGCTCCTCTTTGGCTTTGATGGGGTCGGGGAGGCTGGAGTCGAGGGTGAGGTTGAGGTTGACGACTGTCTGTTTGTGTTCGTGGCGTAGCAGGCTGAACATTGACGAGGGTTGTGCGCTTGTTTGCAGTGCGAGCGGGACGTTTCGGAGTTCAATTTCAACGCGAGTTCCAGGAGGTACGCCTCCGGCCAGGGATTCCTTGACTGCGCTGCTGTACGACTTCTTGTAGTCTGGGATCTGGAGGAGACGACTATACTCCGAGGGCTCGTAGGGACGGTCTTTTTCCGTGTTCCACTCCGATGTTCGCAAGCTCTTCAGACCGCGGTACTTGGCCAATCGCTCGCGAGCTAGGACGTTGGGGGAAAGTTCGATCTCATCAGGGAATTCGAGGTCTTCTTCTGCTTCAGTCTTCTTGCGGCTTTCTCGGAACTCTGCTAACTGTCGGGCCTCCTCTGCGTCATCCGCATCGACATGCATTTCTGATTCAGGATACTCTGTGGCTGGGACGTCCGTCATTGCATCGTCGCGTGATGGGAAGGCGCCATCTTCAGGGTTGAGCGGGGCAGAGTCATGGTCGGGCTGTTCTTCGATTGGCAGGTCCTCGTCCATGAGATCGTCTTCGGAATCCGAGATGTCTTCTAGATACCATGCTGCTTGGTAATCTGAGGTGCCTGCTGGGAGTTTTGTTGGCCTGTCAGGGATGTGAGAGTTGTCGTCGGAAAAGTAGTGATGGTCGTCTAGCAGGACACCTTTCTGGTCAGGACGACCGATTGTGCTTGCAGCATCAGCCATGTCGGCCTGTTCCGGGGCTAGCTCGGCTAGATCATCCTGTGCTGTGGTCGGGACCGAGTCTTTACGGTCTTCGTCCATGGTCATCTCATCGGCTTTTCGCTTTGTTGGTTTCGAAGGGATCTGAGTGATGCGCTCGATCTGATATTCGCCCCAGCCAGGGACATGGACCAATCTGTCAGGATTCAGAGACTTTCCACGAATGATACCGCTCAGTACTACGTTGGATGTTTCTGCTTGTGTTGAGGGTAGCCACTTCGTCCCTTCCAGCAACATCCAGCTCCTTGCATCTCTCCATCTTATGCCTTTTGTGCTTGATGTGCAGATCTTCCGTAGAAGCAAAGCACAGTCATTCTTGTTATCCAATACAGCCATTTTGTCGGGGTCTGGAAAGTAATGACCAGCCTGAGACTTCAACTCGGCGAGTCTTTTGTTCAGCTTGTTATCTGGTAGGTGGGCCTTCGCATCCTGCACCACGAAGAGTGCGTTCGTCACACCCTGTCCTTCGATGACTTTCAGCAATTCATGGGCTTCGTCTTCGATGTCTTCAGCGGCAGAAAGCACGAAGATGACCACATCGGCGAGTTTGCAAACATCCATGGCGTTCAGCGTGTCCGTTGTGGCGGGCATGAAGAGTACGTTCCTGCCATACCGATCGACCCGAACGCGGACGGTTCCGTGCTCTTGTAGACTCGGCTCGATATCAACGCCAGCGTTTATCTCATTGACTGCTCTCCTCACATCGACATCTTTCGACAAAGGCACAACGGCGACATGCTTGGGAGCACCGTCGGCGCCCTTGAAGATGTCGACATCCTGCTCTTTCTTGGCCTTGTGCTGTATCCTAGCCTGCTTTGCTTGGTTCTTCCTGACCAGCTTGGACATGACCTGCTGATGTGGTGTCCTCCTCCTGCCGTGATCTTCTCGCTCGACTTTTCCTTTATTGGCGTCTTTTATGGCGCTCTTGGTGGCATGCTTCGACTTGAATGGCTTGTGGTCTTGTTTGGTGGTACTACGGTGGTGATGTGTGGGCTGCGCAGAGATTGACATGTTGCCGGTGTTGTTGTTGGTTCCTGAGCCACCAGCCTTGAACCTGAATGGCAGCATGTTGAGTCTGCAAAATCGAGCGTGGGCTGTCCAAATCTGAATTATTTCGTGCCTGAAGTTCGCCGCTTGCCGCTCCAGTCGCCAATCAGAGCCCACTGGCCATGGGCTAGGCATGGCGATAGCCAATGATGCTGAGCTGAACGGGGTAGGATCACCACCCTGGCCGCCGATAAGAGATAAGCTCCCAGATCCCGGGCCTCCAAATTATTTTTTGAGCAGTTGCGATGCGCCTGGTCGCAACTGCTCACCAGGGCTTCACTTCCCTTTCGACTGCACTTGCACCTGCCTAGCACTACTAGATCAGCATCAGATTGCTCACCGCCCTAGCTTTTTATCCTAAAGCGTCCATACTCACATCACATCCATACCTGTTGCCTGCTCGGTCACCCATACATTCTTCAACATCATTATTCTGCCTAATAGAGGGTACTGGGCAAACTAGCAAGCCGTCGCACTACGATGCCTGTCGTCGTCTCATAGTACGAGACAGCCGGTATCGTTTTTCTTACAGTCCTCCTACCGCCTGTTGGAGTGGCCGTCTGTCCTGCAGCAACTACAGCCGACGCTCTTGTCACCACAATCGTCTTCCTCCTCGCCTGGCCAGCGTCAGTGATCCTAGGCCTTGCTCTTGTATCGACACGCCTCCACAACCTCAACCGTCCCAACAATGGAATCCTTCGTCGAAAACGTCGAGGGCAACCTCAGTATCCGCAACTTACAGCCCCCATTCAAGAGGAAGCCAACCGCAGTATTGAGCTCCGAAGCCAAAGAGAAACAGCTGCAAGTGGCCGAAGCGAGAAAGAAATATGGGCGGGGCAGGCCAGTCAGACTGAATCAGGTCAAGGACAAGAAGCTGAAATCTCGCCTCCGCGGTATTGAAAATAAGTATCAGGACGCCATCTTGGGTGCGAAAGATGCCGAGATACTTCTCGAGAACCAGGAGGGTTTCTTGCAGCCAGAATCCGAACTTGAGCGCACCTACAAAGTACGACAAGACGATATTACCCAAGCCGTCGGAGTTCAGCAAGCCAAAAAGTCTTTTGAGCTGAAACTCGATCTCGGCCCATATACCGCCAACTATACACGGAACGGCAAGCAACTGCTACTTGCTGGTCAGAAAGGACATATTGCAACCTGTGACTGGCGCAGTGGAAAGCCAGGCTGCGAGCTAAACCTCAACGAAACCGTACGAGACGCAAAGTGGTTACACAACGACCAATACTTTGCTGTTGCTCAGAAGAAACATGTCTACATCTACGATGCTGCAGGTGTTGAGATACACGTTCTACGCAAATACGTCGAAACCTCTCACTTGGAATTCCTGCCTTATCATTTCCTACTGGCAGGCGTCGAGAATTCCGGCTTTCTTAGATACACAGACACTTCGACCGGCCAGATCGTTGCAGAACATCCTACAAGAAAAGGCCCCCCTACTGCACTAGCTCAGAATCCCTACAATGCTATACTGCACCTTGGTCATCAGAATGGCACCGTCTCCTTGTGGTCACCCAACAGCACCGATGCTCTGGTCAAGATACAAGCCAATGTCGGTGCCGTCCGCTCCATCGCCGTCGATAGGTCTGGCCATTACATGCTCACTGGTGGCCAGGACTCGAGGCTCAAGCTTTGGGATGTCAGAGCTCTAAAAGAGGTCCACAGCTACAGCACTCGTCAGCCTGCAACAAGCATAAGTGTGTCCGATCGAGGTCTGGCAGCCATTGCCACCAACACATCCGTCACTATTTGGAAAGACTTGTTCGGTGCTGGCAGTTCCACTGAGCCTGGAAAGGTCCAATCTCCCTACCTGAACTACCACTCGCCACTCGGTGCTCAAACAAAGCCCAGCACAGTATCTTTCTGCCCCTTCGATGACATCCTCGGGGTCTCGCACGCCTCAGGCTTCACATCGCTTGTGGTCCCAGGCGCTGGCGAACCCAACTACGACGCTCTCGAACTCAATCCATATGAGACACGGGTCCAGCGTCGCGAAGCAGAAGTCAAATCTCTCCTTACCAAGTTGCAACCCGAGACTATAGCTCTGGATCCCAACTTCGTCGGAACACTCGACATCCGCTCTGCAGAAGACCGAGCACGGGAGAAAGACCTGGATGCACCCAGTCGGGAGGAAGAGCAACTTGCCAAGCTCAAGGAACGCAACAGAGGTCGGGGCAAGAACAGTGCTCTGAGACGTCATCTAAGGAAGAAGGGTGGCAAGAACATTGTTGATGAGAAACGAGTAAAGATGGAGCAAATGAGACATGAGAAGGCCGAGCGGGAGAAGGAGAGGATTACGGGTGAGAAGATGGAGCTCGGTCCAGCATTGTCGAGGTTTGTTGGCGGCTCAAGGAAATGATGATGGTAACGCTTCTTCTGTCCTAGATACCCTGTTGTTTGCCAATCCAAGTACGCCTTGCAGATATATCACGATTTTCGTGTCGGATCAACGTGTCATCGTTCCCTCCAGACCTTAGTCTCAAGCCGCTCGATATCTTTCTCGACCTCTTCCATCTCCTTCTCGACATCCGCATAGCGCTCGCCCAACACCCTGAACACCTCTTCACCGGTTCCCTCCCCTTTCCCTCCTCTTCTTGCCCCCTCACCGCGGCTACCCACCCTGCCCACCGCGCGAGACCCCTCCCTTTCATACTCGCTCAATAAACCCCTTAATTCCCTCTCCGTTTTCACCAGCCGCCGCTCCTCCACCGCCAACGCATCGCCCTCCCTCTCCAATTGGTCCGTCACGTGCGCGTCACCGTACAGCGCGCGCTCGTGTTCCAGTGCTTGGATCCGTGCTTTGAGCTGGATGCCCCGCGCGACGGCGGCGAGGTAGCTTGTGCGGGCGAGCGTGTGCCGGGATTGGGTCCCGTGGGTGGTGAGTTCGAGGGTGCGGATGGTGGTGTGCGTGGTTGTGGTGTGGGCTGTGTGCAAGGAGCTTAGGGTTTTTGTGGTGGAGGGGAGGGTGTGGGCGAGGGCGAGAGGGAGGGCGGTTCTGGAATGGGGTTGGGTTTGGTGGGGAGTGGTGTTGGAGTTGTTGGGGTGGGAGAGGATGGTTGATAGGGAGGAAGGGTTTTCTGGTGGTGGTTTGTGGTGCTGGGACGGATTGTTGGGGTTGAGGAGGCCGCTGGCTGTGGCTGCTAGGACGGATTCTGTATGCGTTAGGTGGGTGGATAGTGCTTCTGATGTGCCTGGTATGTGCTGCTGGAACGCCGTTAGTTCGTCGGCCATGAGGTCGTCGGTGTCTGCTGGGAGTGTTTGGCTTGTGTAGGGGTCGAATGAGGTTGAGAGGTATGATGTGACGTTGTAGATTAGCTCTCTGAGTTCTGGCGGGAGGTTGAATGGGTCGTGCGACTGCTGCTGCTGCTGCTGCGCTGCTGGGTGACAAGCTTTGGTGGGCTGTTGTAGTCTGCTTTCTGGCTCATTGTAGTAGTGGTGGTGGTTGTCCGTCAGGGCTACTTCCTCTAGGGCTCGGAGGAGGATTCCGTCTCGAGCCACTGACTGTCGTGCTTCGTCCAGTCGGTTGGTGACGGCGTCATACTCGTTGGCTTTTGACAGCGTTGAGCCATCAGGGGCGAGGATATTTTCTGTTACGAGCTTGTAGAGATTCGCGAAGTGAGGGTTGGCTTCGAGGGTCGCTGATGGAGGTGGTGGAAGCATGGCGTTTCACTTTGACACCTTAAACCAATGATCACGCGAAGTTCCGGTGTTTTTCTGTCGCTGGCTTATAGTGCCTAGGTGATTCTATAGGACTGACCGTTCTATGCCTAGCATACGCCAGAAAGGGGCTGCTTCCGTCATGAGACCAGCCAAACCTGCGGCGTGTCGTGCACAGGCACGGCGTTGATGCTCGAATTGCTGATTGCTTCGAACAGTTTGACGATACTTCGTATGGCCTGGAAAGTCAGTGGTTTTTGCAAATTCATGTACGTTGCACTGCGTAGACCTTGCAATGATAACCATGGGGCGTGGGAGCGTGGAATGAATTTAGCATGTCAGGTAAGAAGAGACTCGTCTCAACCACGAGATCACCACGAATTTCCCACAGTTCGATATGCCTATTGCTATAACCAATATTGCTGACATTATCATGGATTAAAAATCTATCGAATCATATAGCATCACCATACTTGGTACAATTTTGTACATATCCTGGGTATCTATCAACCAACGCCTAACCAAATGCTAACTTCATCTGCATAGCCAATTGCCTCTTACTGTGCCAACGATAGTTTTACCACCATCTGCCCTTCCTGGCACCATTTGTGCCTGCGTAAGCCGACTCCTCTTCTTCAAAAACGTCCCTCTCCATTACACTCTGTGCTCTGAATGCTCTCACGAACCTCCATGCCTCAAGATCCGCCAGATTCCACTTCTCAGCAACGTCACGCATCAGACGGAGACGCTTGTCCTTACTATTGATCGTCTCACGAGCTCTCTTTAGTAGCTTTGCTTCGATTACCTGCTGGTTTTCTGTCGGATCTGCAGGATCATAGGACTTCTTCTTGTCGGCTGGAATACCTGGTTGACCCTTTTGCCAGCGTTCTGGTAATGGCACCGGGTTCATTGACTCGCCATGGGAGACGGTGTTCCTTGGGATGGGGAATCCGAAGTGCCAGTCGATGTCTTCTAGCCAATTTTCGGGGAAGGGTATCTTGTCCACAGGCCGTTCTTCAACGTCATTGGTGGGTACTCTGTCAGCTGTTATATCGACGGCGATGTTAGGCGGGAAGTGCTCGACTGTGAACCAGAGGGATCTTGCCCGGCCAAACTCGGATGCTACGGCGTCTTTCAGAGCAATGACTCTGCTTGGCGCACCTCGACCGTCTCCCAGAACATCACGGGTTACGCTGTGTATCCAACGGTCGCGGTCGGTGTTTCGGCGAATGTGCTTAATCGTGATGTCGCTGGTCAGGTTGTTTAAGGTGATCATGGTGTAAGGATGTGGGACAGTTGCGATGGTGTACAAGCTTGAGGCATTCCTGAATGCTTCTGGATGGGCTATGCGCATCTTTGAGCCAACACAAGGAGTGCACTTGGGCCTGTTCGGCGGACACGACGAGGGCAATAGCGTCTCAGGGCACTCAGCAAGGAGCTGAGCTAGGTGTAGAGATGGTTCTACAAGAGCGGTAGTATGCGCAGGCAGGGGCTTGAGCACTTCAATGCCACTGCTGAACGTATTCTGCCAGACAATGTGGAGGTGAGAAATCATGAGCTTGTTGAGTTCACGACGTCCCTTGATGGGATCTTCCAGGATGGCATCCGCGACGGTCGAGTAGTGCTTCTGAAGGGTGGTCGAATCGTAGTAGGCGATCGAGGTGGGTTCTTCCACACGGAAGAGGCTGCTTTTGACAGCGTCTGTGATGGAGGTGAAAGAGCTTAGTCGGGCGTCGTTCAGGGCATCTTGTACAGCCGAATCGATGTGGGACTTTTCTCCGGCGAACAGACCACTTCCGATGCCGTCAAAGCGAGTCAGCTGTGCGAACTGACCCCTTCTGAGATGGCTCAACAGCGCATCCTCATAAGGCCCCATGGGTAGACAATAGAGGTCGGCTAGCAAGCCAGTGCCCATGTGACTCCAAGCCAGCCATCTGGAAAATTCCACCTCCAGGGCATGCGGCATCCCTTTCGGTCTCAGCTCACGGTATAGAGGATGTGCCATGGCCTCGGCCTGAGTCAGAACAACAGGCCTGAAACCTTTTGCCCACCAGGCTTTCCGCCATGTGGCTATGATTTCCTTGTCTACCTCTTGCGTCTGCTTGTCGCGCTTCACGGTGGTGTCAAGGTAGGTGTAGATATATGGTCTCTCGGGCAGTGGTGGGAGGACAATGCGGTCCTCGTCGAGGGTCACTGCAGAGGAGAAGGGGTTGAGCCATCGCCAGTCCGAGTACCACGATGCCTCGCCACTCGTGCTGTTCCTCTGCACTGGTGGCTTATGCGCCGAATTGTACCAGTGGAACGTGGAGGGGACGCTGAGGTCAAACGAGGGTATCGAGGGTATCGAGGGAAGCGAATCCGGCGTCACCGCATGAGCTGCATTCGAGGCCACTTGTCGGGTCGATGATGAGAGGAGAAAAAGCGCTGTGAGTGCTGCCGCGGCGACGACAAGGAGGGTGCGAAACTTGGTTGGCGCCATGGCAAAAAGTCCAAAAAGTGTACACGCAGCACAATAAGAGTAGAACAAGCAAATGAGCAAGTGCTCCGACCAAGAGTACTTCAGTCCATGAGTGCCATCGCTATGTGTGGGCGTGTGGATGTGTGATGTAGGGGGGGTACGTGCAATAATGAAGCGACAGGGTCGTGCTTCCCTTTTTCGTTGATTGCGTGGAACATGAATCGTAACGTTAAGTTAACGGCCTACCGCGAGCGAGCACTGCGCCCGTACTTGACGTGTCAGCCCTGTCCTCCATCCCTGACCACGGGTGGGGCGTAAGTAAAGCAGTGCCACGACGCGTACCCGCATGAGACCAATCAGAAATTGCGACTTCGGAGCTCAGTCCCAAAAATTTATTTTATGGAGAATCTGATGGCCAGCGACGGTGAGGTCAACTGAGTCACGCGAGCTCGATGCTCAATCGCTCCCATTTGGCCTGACCTGATCATCGGCTGTATCTCTCCTCTTCATGCTCACTTCAACATGTCGACCTCCAACATGGATTGGTGGACTGAGAAGCTTGCCAGCCCCACAGTGTCTCCTTTGACCAGAGACTATCCCGAAACCTCGCAGGAGAATGTTCCTAGACGTTCCATCGAGGCTGTTGAGACCTGCACTGCACAACCTGCTGGACTTGCAAAGCTCTCGCAGACTCGTGATGCAGATCTGTTAATTTTGTCTACCATCGTCGTCCTCGCTGGTCGCCTCACCGGCGACGAAGATATATCGGTAGGCACGAATCTCGGCTCAGACGGCCCCGCAACTGTGGTCAGACTGTCCTTCACACCAGCAGAGACTTTCGACAAGCTTTTCGAAAGAGTCAAGGAAGCTGTCGGTGAAGCCAAGAACCGCCCTGTCGACCTGACTGAGCTCCGAAACAAGACCGATACGCCAGTCTTGTATCGTCTGGCAGCCTACAACTCATCAGTTCCGGGTGCTTCAACTTATGACTCTATTGAGAATGTTGACTTCTTGCTAGACTACAAGTGCTCAAGCGATGGGTCACTTTACTTAACGGCGCGCTACAATCAGCGTCTCTTCTCGAGTAGTAGGATATCTGGCATCTTAACACAGCTTGTCCAATTCCTGGAAAACGCTGCCGAAGACCCCACGGTGCCTGTCGGTGCTATTGAGTTTATTACTCCTCAGCAGAAGGAGCTATTACCAGATCCTACTACCGATCTCGAGTGGTCGTCCTTTCGAGGCGCCATCCATGATATCTTCTCCGCCAATGCTGAAAAACATCCTGACCGTCTCTGCGTCGTCGAGACCAAGAACGAGGACGGCCCAGAGCGCAAGTTCACCTACCGGCAGATACATGAAGCCTCCAATATCCTAGCACATCATCTTGTCGATGCTGGCTTGGAACGAGGAGACGTGGTAATGATCTATTCTTACCGCGGTGTCGACCTTGTCGTAGCAGTTATGGGCACTCTCAAGGCGGGCGGCACCTTCTCCGTGCTAGATCCAGCCTATCCGCCTGATCGACAGAACATCTATCTTGAAGTTTCCAAGCCACGAGCACTGGTGGTCATCGATAAAGCCACACAAGAAGCCGGTGCCCTCGATGACAAGGTTCGGTCTTACATTAAAGACAATCTTGACCTAAGAACGGAAGTCCCAGCTCTGCGTCTACAAGATAACGGCACTCTGACTGGAGGAGAGACCAACGGCAAAGAGGTCTTTGAGAGTGCTAATTCCCGGAAAGGCAAGAGTCCTGGTATCGTGGTCGGTCCAGATTCAAGACCTACACTTTCCTTCACCTCTGGATCCGAGGGTAAACCAAAAGGTGTGAGCGGAAGGCACTATTCGCTCGCCTTCTATTTTGACTGGATGGCCAAAACCTTCAAGTTATCAGAAAATGACAGATTCACCATGCTTAGTGGCATTGCCCATGACCCTATCCAACGCGACATGTTCACACCGCTGTTCCTCGGCGCTCAGCTTCTCGTCCCTTCAAAGAACGATATACAGAACGAGCGCTTGGCAGAGTGGATGAAAGATCACGGAGCAACAGTGACCCATCTGACGCCTGCCATGGGACAAATTTTGGTTGGCGGCGCTACAGCCACATTCGACAAATTGCACCATGCATTCTTTGTAGGAGACATACTGATCAAGCGTGACTGTCGTTCGCTGCAAAATCTGGCACCAAATGTGGCAATTGTCAATATGTACGGCACGACAGAAACCCAACGAGCAGTTAGCTATTACGAAATTCCGAGTCGGAATACCAGAGAAGGATACCTTGATGGTATGAAGGATGTCATTCCTGCAGGTCGAGGTATGTACAATGTGCAGCTTCTGGTAGTCAACAGATTCGACCGCACCAAAACATGCGCAGTCGGTGAAATAGGCGAGATTTACGTAAGAGCCAGTGGTCTAGCAGAAGGTTACCTTGGGAACCCAGAACTGAGTAAGACCAAATTTGTGGACAATTGGTTCCCTGGCCGTGAAGCAGGTCTCGAGAGTGACAGGAAACGCTTCGAAGGTCTAAAAGACCAGCCTTGGGCACAATTCTATCAGGGGCCACGAGACAGACTGTACAGAAGCGGCGATCTTGGCAGATACACCCCTTCTGGAGATGTTGAATGCTCTGGCCGAGCAGATGACCAAGTCAAGATTCGAGGCTTCAGGATAGAGCTCGGAGAGATTGATACGCATCTGTCACAACATCCTTTGGTTCGGGAGAACGTCACGCTTGTCCGAAGAGACAAGTTCGAGGAACAGACTCTGGTCAGCTACGTTGTACCCCAAATTTCAGCATGGAAGAAATTCATGGATGAGCGAGGGTTGCCTGATGAACAAGATGATGGCTCGCTGGCCGGTCGATTCGAACGGTTCCGACTGTTGCAAGCGGCTGTCCAGGAATATCTGAGGACGAAGCTGCCAATCTACGCAGTACCGACACTCATCGTGCCTATGCGAGCCATGCCCCTGAACCCCAATGGTAAAGTTGACAAACCCAAGTTACCCTTCCCAGACACGGCTATGTTGTCAGCTTCCAGGCGGCGCAAGTCCTCTATGCTTCAACCTTTGTCAGAAGCAGAAGTGCAGCTTGCATCCGTCTGGGCTCAGCTCGTGCAGGGTGTCATTGCTAAGACCATCAAGCCTTCTGAGTCTTTCTTCGACCTTGGTGGCGACAGTATGAAAGCTCAACAGCTTGCATATCAGATCCGAAGAAAACTAGGGGTAGATCTACCAATCAGTGAGCTTTACAAGAGACCAACCCTCAAGGATATGGCAGCTACCATTGACAGGAGACGGTCAGCCGACTCGCTCGATGGACACCATCCAGACGACGCCAAACGAGATGCTGAAATGGACGGAGCGAAGCAGGAAGTTGAGTATCATGATGACGCGAAGGCATTGGCCAAGGAGCTGCCGGGGAGCTTCAAGAAGGCCACCTGGGACAGATCAGACAGTCCAACGGTCTTCCTTACTGGTGCCACTGGCTTCCTCGGCTGCTTCATACTTCGAGACCTGCTAAGTCGAAAGGAGCCAGAAGTCAGGAAAGTTTACGCACTTGTCCGGGCAAGAGATACTCAAGGTGCTTTCGACAGACTCAAGCGCACCTGCCAAGCGTATGGCGTATGGAAGAACGACTGGAAAAACCGCATTGAATGCGTCCCCGGCAGCCTGGGACCATCCAAATTTGGCGTCACAGAAGAGCAATGGAAGACCTTGGCGGATTCTACCGATGTCGTGATTCATAACGGTGCTCAAGTCCATTGGATCAATACTTACGAGATGTTGAAAGGGCCGAATGTCGTTGGCACAATGGATGCCTTGAAGCTTTGTGCGGACGGGAAGCCCAAGCAATTCGCATTTGTCTCCTCTACCAGTGTGCTCGACCACGATTACTTTGTCCTCGAGTCGAGCAAGCGGATAGCAGCTGGCGAGGAAGGTATATCTGAAGAGGATGATATGATGGGCAGCAGTAAAGGCCTTGGGACAGGTTACGGCCAAAGCAAATGGGTGGCCGAATACCTGGCTCGAGAATGTGGTCGGCGAGGCCTGCACGGGTGTGTTGTCAGGCCTGGTTACGTGCTCGGAGATACAAAAACTGGTGTCACGAATACGGACGACTTCTTGATCAGGATGCTCAAGGGCTGTGTCCAGCTCGGCACACGACCGAACATCAACAATACTGTCAACATGGTCCCTGTCGATCACGTGGCACGCACCGTAGTGGCGTGTGCCTTCCATCCAGCTACAGACGAAGGAGTTTGTGTTGCGCAAATCACTGGTCACCCCCGACTGCGTTTCAACCAGTACCTCGCGGCTCTGGAAACATACGGCTACACGGCAAAAGTCGTCGACTACGTTCCCTGGGCGACATCGTTGGAAGACTACGTAGCAACGCATGAGGACTTTGCCCTCATGCCCCTTTTCACCTTTGTCGCCAACGACTTGCCTGCGAACACGCTGGCACCTGAGCTCGACGACAGTCATGCCGAAACCTCGCTTTACGAAGATGCATCATGGACTGGCGAGGATGTCAGTGCAGGAAGTGGTGTCACCAAGAATACAATCGGAGCGTATCTCGCTTATCTTAGTGCGATTGGTTTTCTGCCTCCGCCAACGAAAGGAAGAGGAACGAATGGACACCAGAGGATGCCAAGCTCGATGAAAGCGCTTCCGAGGATCGATGTAAGCGATGAACAAAAGAAGGCTCTTGCGAACGTTGGCGGTCGGGGTGGTCTTGCTTAGACACCAAACTCAGTGGGTCCTTTAGAGATAGATAAGCGTCGCGCCGTAGCACTGTACACTACGAACACGTCGGGCTTGTCTAGGTCACGCCAGTGCGTTCGCTGGCAGTACGTCGAAAGACACCACAAGTCGCAGCCGTCAAAGGTCACTTGAAGTCGATACCTAATTGATGCACTTGAACAGGCGTCTGACGTCAGATGTGAAGCGACACGTGAAGCACCTAAACTGGGAAGCTATCACATGTTAGTGCGGCGCGACAGTGCAGATCGTCATACCAAGCTCTCCCAGTAGCTGTTGATTTAGGTGCAAGCGACACACTTCATCCGAACCCTCTCGTGATCCGTTCATCACGCGACCTACAAGCCTATCTGTTCCTTGGACACCACTAGGCAGACTCCTTTCTCTACATCGCCCTCAAACACTTGAACAGCATGTCGTACGCAGCTGTCGCGGCCTCTGGCCCACAACAATCGGATGAAGAAGTGAGTGATATGCATTATTGGTTACCTGAAGCTAACATAGACGTGTAGAAGTAGACCATCCCCGGCCTAGTCTTCATCGATGAACACTAACAAAACTATCCAGGCGCGCGCACCCCGTCCCTCATCTCGAAGAGCATGGATCCGAAGCTTCTCTAGTCGATGTCGACTCCCCTCACGTGCAATCGGTCGTGTCCGACTACAAAGACCAAGAGGTCAAGACCGACACTCAAGCCGAGCGCATGGCCCATGACGCAGAACGGGAATCCGAGATCGAGGCCAAGAGAGCTGAGGAAAAGGGCCAGGAGGTGAAGAAGAAGGCAGCGCAGAAGGCCAAAGAGGCAAAGGCCGGAGCCAAAAACGAGGCCAAGAAATTCGACAAAAACAAGGACAACCCAGTGTTCATTGCCAACTATGTGCTTTGGGGCCTGACCGCTGCCGCCGTCGGCTACGGTGCTTATCAGAAACATTCGGAGGGCAGGCTCGATACAGAGACTGTCGGCACGGTAGCCCTCGGTCTTGGTGCCCTAGGGCTTGCTGATTACTTTGCCAGCAGGTGAGTTGGCGTTTGCGACTGATTTGTACGACATGATGCTAACGATGTGCAGGTGGTTGGTCGAGAACAAGTACCCTACCAAATAGGCCAGTTGACGACAATGTTCTTTGCCTTAGAATGTTCAGCTCTTACGCCTTAGGACAAGGTCTCTTTGCCGAGCAGGCGTGTAACAGTACCTGGTAGCGAGCCAGCATTGGAGTTAAAGCAAACAGGGTACCTCCTTCGCACATACCCTGCCGTGTACATATGATATGTGCCGGAAGTCTCTGTGTTCAACCGACTTTGTTTTCTACCAGTCGTTTCTTTCTCAACGGTGAGACAGCAAACAAACAGAAAGAGAAGGAGGGAGGGAGGAAGAGAGTGTGTATGTATCAGAGTCGAGCCGCATGACAGTAGGCGCTTAATTGTCTGCTTCTGATGCGTGCGGGCCGCGGAACACGTCACGCTTCTAGAAACCTCATCAATGAGAGGCTTCGTTCTTGATGTGTCCTTGATTTATGTTGTGTCTCGTAATGCGAAAAGTATCACGATGTTCTTCTACTTCCGCCAGCGCCGACGATCATGCTGGCAGTGCTTGCGTCGGATGTTGTGGCCCCTGTGACTTTGCTGCCAGTCGGAGTAATTTGGTCTTCTTCAGTATCTCGGACTAGTGGTTACAAAGACATCTCTACCTCGTGAGTCGCTCAGCACAACGTCACTTGCACGCTAATCTTCTCAAAGCAGGATTCGCGATCTCACTCGACCAAAGTAAAGTTTCTACTATGAAGCTTGTAACGCTTGTAATAAGCTTCTTTGTTTCTGATATCAAGTATCCAGTACCATGCAGATCATCCACCTGCCCCGACCTGCTCAGCGGCAGTCGCCATCCCCACCATCATCGGATCGGCCCCGCTGATGAGAGACAAAACGCTCTTTGTCTCAGGCGCTGGGCTGGTACCTACTGTCTTTATGCTGCATGCTTGTAACGTGGAGAAGGTATGGTGAATGGTTCTCAACCTGTCAAGCTACTCCTAAGAGTCGCTCTTTCCTGGCATGGCCGTGATGACGACGCGTGCGTGCCTCCTCTCTGGCGGTCTGCTCTGCTGACTGCTTAATTGTATTTAAATGCTAGACCGGCCTGCTCTCTTCATCAACTCTATACTGACCGCTAACACTTCTTCTCTTTTCACCTCAACCACACAGCTAGCACACAAACGACGAAACGAGATCTCACTCACCCAACATGGCGTCTTCCATGACACGCATTGCAATCCATCCTAACAAGAAATATGTCACCAACGGCTTGAAGTCGTATGCCTACGCTCTCAACAAGTACAAAATCAAGACCACTCAGCCCAGCAAGTACTCGTGGGACCCTGCTCAGTGAGTGTCCTCAATAAGCCATACACTCAAACTCAATGCCGAATTGTGGGCATGAGTTGGCTGATCTAGTCTTGGCTCCGAGCTAACTGTTCTGTAGGTCTAAGCTCATAGCATTGGCGGATGATGGCAGCAGCAAGGGCACGGTTGCAGCAGATGACATGCAGAATGATTCTTTCTACACCTGTCCAGTGCAGATCGGTACGCCTCCCCAGACACTCAGCCTTGATTTCGACTCTGGCTCCTCAGATCTCTGGGTCTGGTCCACCAAGCTTAGCAGATCTGAACAGAATGCTGGCACTCAGCAGGGTATCGCCATTTTCGACCCCAACAAGTCCACCACCTTCAAGACTGCCCAGGGGGAAAGCTGGAAGATCAGCTATGGCGACGGATCAAGTGCTTCAGGCTCCGTTGGCACGGATACACTTCAGCTCGGCGGCATAAGTGTTGAGAACCAGGCCATCGAACTCGCGACCCAGATCTCGAGCTCTTTCCAGAACGAGCAAAGTTCCGGTCTGCTTGGGTTGGCGTTCGGCACCATCAACACCGTTCAGCCTACACCGGTCAAGACACCAGGTAAGCTAGATCACTTCCCAAGATGATAGTGAACTAACGACATAAAGTTGAAAACATGATTGCCCAAAAGGACATCACCAACCCTATTTGGTCCGTCTACCTTGGATCTGTGAAGGATCAAAGCGACCCTGATCAAGGCAAATCATTCTACACGTTCGGCAGCTATGACGAGTCTGTTGTCAAAGCCTCTGGCCAGAGCATCGGCTGGACACCGGTCGACAGTTCCCAGGGGTTCTGGATGTTTTCATCTGCGTCGGGCACAATCAACGGCAAGAACGCTCAACCATCTGGAAACACAGCTATCGCTGACACTGGCACCACTCTGATCATGATGAGCGACCAGTTCTGCGAAGCTCTTTATGGTGCTATTGATGGTGCCCAAAACAGTACTCAATACGGCGGCTGGATCATCCCATCAACGAACGTTGACAAACGACCAGACGTTAAGGTTGCCGTTGGAGATACCATGATCACAATTGAAAAGGAGCAACTTGGATGGTCTGACCTTGGTGACGGCTCCAACATGGTCTTCGGTGCTGTTCAATCACGAGGTGAGTCATGCTGGAACACGGCGAGGCAGTCCGTATATGGTGTGCTAACGTTCGTCGGTAGGAAACTTAGGATTTGACATCCTCGGTGACGCATTCTTGATATGCTGCTATGCGGTAAGTATTGTGTCTTTCACATTGCCAGTCGAAGCCTAACTGACATGCACCAGATCTTCGATGTTGGCCAGAAGCGATTTGGTGTGGTTCAACGACCCGACCCAACTCCTGCCGGACAGTAGACATGCCGTTGCCTATAACCTAGAAAAACCCATGAGGTGCAAGTACAGTCCCTTGAAGAAGCATTAAGAATTAGGAGATTGTTTAGTGTTAGACACATATTTGGTAGATGCAGGATGCAGCATCAATAGATGACCACCACAACAGACGTTAGACCGGCAGCGGACACAGGTAGAAACGATACCTTACGAAGTAAACTGCTTTGTGATGTGCGTGGTTCTGCTGCATATGAACACAGTAGTGGTGTTACTCCATCTGTAGTCCGGGAGTGAAGTGTGACCACGATGGACCGACCACGATGGACCAACAACGAGCGAGAGATGGCCCAATTACCACAGCGTCACTCCAAGACCATTTTCAACGCTCCAACTGCATATCAGCCCAAATCTGTGGGCGATGGTCAAATGTGAGACGGCAGGGTTATTGTCATGGAATATCTCCCGTGCTCAACCTTGATCAGGCAATTTAGCACTTCACCTGGTGTGAACCATATCTTGTATACTTGACACCTGGCCACTCCGACCTCGAGATGGACTGTCGTCTTTGAACACAACCGTTGAACGTGCCGCAACGTCCAATGCAAAAAGAGCTGCTCCTTTGAACTTCTAATTCTGACATAGGCAAACACTTCCAAGTCATACCGCAACGATGGTAGAGTCTCTGCCCACGAGCCCAGCAGCGCAATCTAACCTCTACCACAGAACGTGCTCTTCAACTCAGCCCTCAAGCAATCGACCTCGCTGCGTAAAGACCTCGACACCTTCTCCCAGTCGCCAGGGACTGCTAGCGCAGCACTCCAAGGCCAGATCTCGACCTCACTACAAAACTTACAGCGAACTCTAACGGACTACGAGAACCTCTCCCGCAACGAGCTAAACACCGAAAAGAAAGACAAGGCTGCGGAGCGTCTGAAGAATTTCAGATCTGACCTCTCTAGCTACAGAGCACAATTCGACGAATTAAAGAAAGAGCGCGAGACAGCCGTCCATGTGGACAATCGGAATGAACTACTCGGTCACCGGAGACCCTACGCAGCTGGCGTTGGGGGAGGTGGGCTGACGCCCGAGAACCCGTATGCGCACGCGTCGTCTGCGGGTTCGGCGTTCGGACCAGCGCATCGGAATACGAACGATGGTCTGTCGTTTGGTGGTGGGCAAGAACAGTACACAAGGGAGGATCATGCGTTGCGGGAGCAGAGCTTCTTTGACACGGCTAACTCGCAGATCGATGAGTTTCTGGATAGAGGGAGGGCAGTGTTGGGAGATCTAGGCCAGCAAAGGGAGATGTTGAAGGGTACACAGAGGAAACTCTATTCTGTGGCTAACACGCTGGGTGTATCAGGAGATACGATCCGCATGGTTGAGAGGAGGGCGAAGCAGGATAAGTGGATATTCTGGGCTGGTGCGATAGTGTTTTTTGTGTTTTGCTTCTTGGTTATCTACTACTTGAAGGGATGAGAGCTAAAATGCTGGCATTCGCTGGCAAGAAGAGACATGATGCAGCCATATTGGCCAGTCCTTCAAAGGCGGCATGCAGAGCACCGCTGGGAAGCAAGAGGCAAAGAGGAGAATGGGAACAGGATTGTGGGATACAACTCGACTGGCTGGGCTGAGGTGCTGAGTATAGGAAGCTGTCGGTTCCTCGAAGAACCGGGGGCTACTCTGAGACGAAGAGGACAACAGCGGAGAACCGCATCTCAACCTATATTGATTGAGACACCGTTGCTGTCAGGAGAACGATGCCCTTAAGAGCGAGAATCCTTCCCTTCTGCTCTTGAGGCGTCTGGGAGATCGCCTTGCCCCAGGGCAGAGCCATGCACGATCGTGCTTGTTCAGCAAGCCTCTACACGAGAGACACTGCTACTGTAGCATTCGACCCGCGGACCTAAGCAATGTACAATTCCAACACATGGCAGTGCTCGAAGCAAGGCCATAGTCGTACAGCTCCCAGCGTACGGCCGCCGGCTGGGTCACTCAATTATACTTTTGGCCATGTTTCCACTGCTCTTACCGAGGCATTGATACTGTGGTCTACCTGAACCTGGCGCTTCGTCACTTCTCGCAAGAAGTACTTCTGCTCGATTGCCCAATATGCCGAGTCAAGACTGGAGATTCAGGCGCCATATGCCGAGAGGGACTTGCATGACGGACCGCTGCCCATATTGTACGAGTGTGCCACTGACATTGCTCAATGGTGAAAGTTAACTTACCATCACGACCTGGAATTTTAGGCTGGCTGCATACGCCCCGGTTTTCCAACCAATGGCTTAGTACAGATTTAATACGTTGGACTTATGAGGGTACGGTGATCAGGGCATACTGTTTATCTGATTGGCTCTATAATGAGCGGGTCAAGAGAGTTAATGGAAAGAGGACACCTCTGCGTGTCTATGGGCACTTTGTGGGCACTCTGTGGGCATTTTAGCAGGGAGGATTCGTAGAGAGCCTCATTACATCGCTATGCAAGGTCATGACACTGTATACGATCAGCCTAAAATTCTAGGTCGTGATGGTAGGGCGTTTTGAAGCTCGCTAGCCTACCCGCTACCCCGGACAGCCGTGGTTTGAGCATCGCCCCGCGCGTCCTGGTCCACACATGACCCCATTTCCAACTCCATGTCATGATCGAACGCGACATGCACGACTCGTCGCGGGAAGCAACCTCGGGTATCAGGCTGTGCACCCAGTCGTACATGGCTTTGTTGTCGGTCGCCACAACCGCAGCCATGGACGATGGAGGTGCAACCAAGCTCTACAGCTCATCTTGCTTACTGTTGAATACCTTGCTGAAGCCCCCATAGCTCGTTTCCCTTGTACTGCCAGACAGGCTCCTCTTCAGCTTACCTAGAAACAAGGATCGCTACGATGGCCGGTTCAGAAGCTTGGCCGACGATACCTACGGGCAACAAGGACCACCTTGAGCCCGCGGTGGTCATCATCGGAGGTGGGATCAGTGGCATGTGCACAGCCATCGACCTGATACAGCGGAACAATTGCAAGAACTTTGTGATATTAGAGAAGAGCGGCGGGGTTGGGGGTACATGGCGAGACAACAAATATCCCGGCTGTTGCTGTGACGGTACGTGCGATGCATCACCACTGTCGCCAACCTCGTTCGCTAATGTGGCTCAGTCTGGTCGCATCTGTACAGTTATTCTTTCGAACAGAACCCGGACTGGACGAGAGAGTACCCAGGGCAAGAAGAGATATTGGTAGGTCCGCTGTCCGCTGTTCGCTGTCTGCCTTCCACTCTCCATCACCTGGTCTGCTCCCATGCCAGCCCAGACTAACCGTACCGCAGCGCTACCTCGTCGGTGTCGCCCAGAAATACGAACTCTATCGCTACGTCCGCTTCAACAGCTCCGTCGAATCCGCCAAATGGGACGACGCCACTAGAAAATGGAACATTGACGTGCACGTCGAAGGTAGCAAAGATGCCGAGTTTGGCGCCCAATACACCATGAAATCCGACTTTCTTGTCAGCGCGGTCGGCCAACTGAACCAACCTAAGCTGCCCAACATCGAGGGCGTGGACACATTCAAAGGGAAACTCATGCACAGTGCCCGATGGGATTGGAGCTACGACATCCGAGGCAAGAAAGTCGCAATCATCGGTAATGGTGCCACGGCTGCACAGATCATACCGGAGATCGTGAAGGAGGTGGATCATCTGACTATTCACCAGCGAACGCCGAACTGGGTCATCCCACGGATGGATGAGGATATCCCGGAGTGGAAGAGGAAGATGTACCGGTACCTCCCTTATGTTCGGCACCGGAAGAGAGCGGAGATGATGGATTTCCGAGAGAATTTTTACAATGCCGTGTATGACAACGATCATCCGGTTGCGCAATTTCTGGAAGGCCAGGCGAAGGAGCATATGCATGCTCAGTTGCCGGGGAGGGAAGACTTGTGGCAAAAGTTGTTGCCTGACTATAAGATTGGGTGCAAGAGAGTGATTATCTCGGATGACTATTTACCGGTGTTTTTGAGGCACAACGTGAAGCTAGAGACGGGACATATTGACAAGGTCACCGAGAAGGGAATTGTGACCGATGGGAAGGAAGACGAGTATGATGTGATTGTCTGCGCCACTGGGTTCAAGACGGTTGAGTTCATGCATCCTATTGAGATCACTGGCTCAGCTGGGCGGTCACTGGCGAGTGTCTGGAAGGAGGGTGGTGAGGCGCTTTATGGCATGACGGTTGAGTCTCTGCCCAATTTCGGCATGCTCTATGGGCCTAACACGAACCTCGGACACAATTCCATTGTACTTATGATCGAGGCTCAGAGTCGGTATATCAACGCACTCATCAAGGAAGTTCTCGAAGCGAGGAGAAACGGTGGCCAGCTCACGATCAAGCCCAAGGCAAGCAAGGTGAAAGAATACAACGACGAGATTCAGCGTGAGTTGCAGGATAGCTCTTTCAACGACCCGCGGTGTGGCAGTTGGTATAAGAGAGAGGACAACGGTCGGATCACCCAGAACTGGAGCAGGACCGTGATTGACTATCAGAAAGTAAGAGTACTACACCCCTCTTTGCGGCGTTTGCTAACTTTGTGCCAGATGCTCAGCAAGGTCAACTGGAATGATTTCGACGTCTCAGGTATGGGTGCTGAGAGGTTACAAAGCGAGGGTGTCGTCACCAAGATCGGACGTGTGGTCGAAGAGACGATGGTCAGTTACCAGACCGTGGGTCTTACTGCATTGTCTATCGCGGCCGTGGGTGCTGCTGTTGCTCTCAGAAGTGGTGCTGGTCTGAGACTACGGTGAGGTGTCGGGGAGGTCGGGGATTTGCTGAATGCGATGACTCATGAACATATTGAATTTAAGAATTAAGATATTGTGAGATTGAAGGACACGGCCCGATACCCTGTCGACTTAGGGCCGCTGTCCTGAATCTATTTCGAAGCTACTGTAGTTTACACCACTTACTTGTCTCCTGAATGTGGTTTCTTGTGTAGCCTGAATTGGGGTGAAGGTGGATGATTCTCTTCAGCAGTGCTGTCCTAGACTTTATAATTTTCCAACTTTGAGAGTGCACTTTTCACAAGCGAGTTTCTATTGAAACATGTCGAGTCGATTGGTAGCAGCTGAGGCTAATAGTGGATGTCATGCATGATAACTCTTGATTGCCCCTGACCCAGTCGTGAAGTCGGATACCAACAATGAGCCTCGAAACGCGGCGCCCCGGTCAAGTGGGTCTCAGGGAGCACGACTTATGGTCCCTTGCAGCGTGTCTGCATTTGCAGGAGCGACGCCGGAGCTTAATTTGAGCCCCCCGCTAGATGTCGGATGGCGAGAACATTCAGACCGTTGCTTAGGAGGCTGTCCGATTTTTGTTCTCGATAGCATAGTCTACTCTGTACTACTACCACGAAATTGTTTTATGAGTCAAGGCCACTGTATAGAAAGGGCGTCATTGTACTCTATTGAACACCAACTCCTTCTGCCAGCAACACCACCCTGACATTCCGGCCACCTTTTGCCTCACAAATCGCACCTGAATATACCTACACAATATGGAGGGACTCAAGAAGGCCTTTGCTAAGGCGAAGAGCGAGGACAGAGCTGCTCTTGTGGGTTACTTCACCAGTGGCTACCCTACGGCAGAGGAGACACCAGATGTTATGCTGGGCCTGCAGGCTGGTGGCGTTGGTATGCACAAAGCCGCCGTATCACACAAATGACACCTATTAACGAGGCTGTAGATGTCATAGAGCTTGGTCTACCATTCACAGATCCCATCGCCGACGGTCCTACGATCCAGCATTCGAATAATGTCGCCCTGGCCAATGGCGTCACTGTCAGGTCTTCCCTGCAGTGCGTTCGAGATGCTCGAAAACGAGGCTTACACGTTCCCGTCGTGTTCATGGGCTACTACAACCCACTGCTGAGGTACGGTGAGGACCGAATGTTGGAGGACTGCAAAGAAGCCGGCGTCAACGGCTTCATCATGGTGGATCTACCCCCCGAGGAGGCCGTTCGCTTCCGAAACAACTGCAAGACACATGGCTTGTCCTATGTGCCCTTGATCGCACCCGCTACATCAGAGAAGAGAATGAAACTGCTGTGTAGCATCGCGGACTCCTTCATCTACGTCGTCAGCAGGATGGGTGTGACGGGCGCAACAGGCACCATGAACACTAAGCTGCCAGAGCTACTCGAAAGAGTGCACCAGTATTCGGGTGGTGTTGCAGCTGCCGTGGGTTTTGGTGTCAGCACAAGAGAACACTTTTTGAGCGTCCAGAGTATCGCCGAGGGCGTGGTGATAGGGAGTCAAATTGTCCTCGAGCTCGGCAACGCAGAACAGGGCAAGAGAGCTCAGGCGGTTGAGGATTACTGCGCCCAGATTACTGGCAGGAGGCCAGGTCATGCAAATGACACCAACGGCCTGACTCGTGAAGTTGGTATCGTCGAGACGATGGATGCTGCGAAAGAGCCAAATGGCAACACCACAAACGGCCTGAACGGCCACCCAGTTCATGTCGACAAGGTCATTACAGACGCAGACACACCCGACGAGCCAGGTCTTGCAGATCAACTCGATGCACTGAACACCTCCACAAACGGCTCAGAGCCAAACCCAAACGCTATTCCTGCTCGCTTTGGCGAGTTCGGTGGTCAATATGTGCCTGAGTCTCTCATGGACTGTCTCGCCGAGCTTGAAGACGGCTTCCAGAAGGCAAAAGACGATCCCAAGTTCTGGGAAGAGTTCAGATCTCACTATCCTTACATGGGCCGGGAATCGAGCTGTCATCTCGCCGAACGCTTGACTGAAAAAGCTGGCGGTGCGCAAATTTATCTGAAACGAGAAGACCTCAACCACACTGGAAGCCACAAGATCAATAATGCTCTTGGACAAATCCTGATCGCAAGGAGATTGGGCAAGTCTAAGATCATCGCAGAAACAGGTGCTGGTCAACACGGTGTTGCTACGGCTACTGTTTGCGCCAAGTTCGGCATGGAGTGCACCATCTACATGGGTGCTGAAGATGTGCGAAGACAGGCACTCAACGTTTTCCGAATTAAGCTCCTCGGTGCCAAGGTTGTTGCCGTCGAGGCTGGCAGCCGGACACTGCGAGATGCCGTCAACGAGGCCATGAGAGCCTGGGTCGTCGAGCTCGACACCACTCATTACATCATCGGCAGTGCCATTGGTCCTCATCCATTCCCAACTATAGTGCGAACTTTCCAGTCAGTCATCGGGCAAGAGACCAAGAAACAGATGCAAGAGCTTACCGGTCGGCTTCCGGATGCTGTTGTGGCATGCGTAGGAGGTGGCAGTAACGCGGTCGGTATGTTCTACCCCTTCAGCCAGGACAAATCTGTCAGACTTGTCGGTGTTGAAGCTGGCGGTGATGGTGTTGAGACCGGTCGTCACTCTGCAACCTTGAGCGGTGGCAGTGTTGGTGTTCTGCACGGTGTCCGCACTTACGTGCTGCAAAACGAGCACGGTCAGATCGATGAGACCCACTCGGTCTCCGCTGGTCTCGACTACCCCGGTGTTGGGCCCGAGTTAGCAGGCTGGAAGGATGCTGCACGAGCTACTTTCGTGAACGCCACTGATGCCCAAGCCTTCATCGGCTTCCGAACACTGTGCGAGACGGAAGGTATCATTCCTGCCCTCGAGTCGGCCCACGCTATCTGGGGTGCTATGGAGCTCGCCAAAACGATGAAGGAGGACGAGAACATTGTCATCTGCCTTTCAGGCCGTGGTGACAAGGATGTGCAGTCTGTCGCGGATGAGTTGCCGAGACTCGGACCTCAGATTGGCTGGGATCTACGATTCTAGAAGAGATCGATCTCGATCGTTAGCAGGGGCGTGGCAGTTCGTGGCAAAAATGTCGATGACATGGTAAGTGATGGACCTGGTGTGGGCCAGGCGGATGAATTCGTCGATTTTGGCGGCTCAAAGAATATGAGCGGGACCGAATTATGGCGCGTGGCATATGACGACGCAAGGACTATCTGGTCCTCATCTGAGGAAGCATTGCGAGTAGCAGACGCGGATCGAGGGTATGGACACAACACTACCGATGCCAATTCGGTACCTTCGTCGTCCCAAAGGCCAGAATCCCCAGTATCAGGACCTCCGGTACAAGTCGGTTCGAACGACTCCTGGCGTTGGGTATGCAATGCCGCGCAACCAACAGGCGTGGAGCTGCAGAGGCGTTTTCAAGGCGCTAGGAACCTAAGTTTAGGCATCACTAAAGGCATCGCCAAACGTCCATATACGTGCCCCAAGATGGGTGCGATTGACCAAGAAAAAAGTCAAACATTCCACTTTCCGTACAGGAGCGACAGTGAATGCGATGCCGTCAGGCTCGTGGCACCAGAGCTGGCGTTTGCCTCCCTGGACAGTGCTTTTCGGGTCTCCTCAACTGACATCGATTTCCCTGATGACGATGAGCCTGAGCCCAAGCTCGAATCCCCAGGCAGAGGCGAGCACCAGCAATATTCCCCAGAGAACACTCGCGGTCGATCCCCGCGACGCAACATGAAGCGCCGTCACGACGGGTCACCGGCGAAAAGGACCAGCAATGCAGGCAGATCACAGTCGAACATGCGCGGCAGAAGCAGATTCCGCAGAGCTGGCGTTCGGTGCTCTAGACGAGAACGAGAAAGGAGTCGTCGATGTCGGTGCCCGAGCAGCGTGTCGTCGTCTTTGCGGCGATGTTGATGTTTACTGGCACGCACCAGAGGAATTCGGCTTGCGTAGTGAGGGATGGGCATTTGTACTGTACATACTTATCTGGCAAGGGTTCGCACATGATCGTGGTGATGGATGACATTGGGACGAAGTATTTATCTATGCATTCGACTCTTTTACTTTTCTTGAGACATTCTTCTCTATGCGCGCTTTCAATCTCGATGCTTTCTGGCTCTCTGGTGCATGAATGATCATTGTGTCCCTGCACCTACGCAGCATCTGCGCCTCCCTGAAACCATCTTCCCTGGCTTCGACTTGATAAACGACAGCGTGTCACTCTTGGAATGCTAGTGCTCATCATAGTGACCAGATGCTTTTTATCTCTATGCTTGGTTCGCAGATCTCCAAGAGCCAAGGAGCACACGACGCGAACATCCACCCTCGATCTCTTGGAGATCAAGAATAGACACCGACGTTGTAGCTCGACTTGCTCTTCGGTATTTCTTTGATGCATGTCCCCTGTCTCGATGTTTCATCCCGCAGCTCTTTCCTGTCCGTGCCAATTCTTCCAGCGATGAGGTCTGTTCCTTCTTGGTCCTTTATCATCTGTTTCTTTCTCTTCCTTCCACGAGCACTTATGCTTCTTGCATGTCTCTTGCTCGTGCTGTGTATCTTTCCTCCTTCACCGTACGGAGTGCGTCTCGGCTTCCTCTTGTCTTTCTCCTCTGTCTTGCTTTTGAGTTCATTGTTTGTCACCCCCTCTTGTACCTATGCAATAGCACTCTCTGGCTTCTCGTACTTTGCCACGAAATATCTCTCGGAGTTTCGGCTAAGCCAGACCGTAAACTTGGTGAGTTCTTCCTTCAGTCGCTGGACAGATTGTACGTCCATGTTCGTTTGAGCGATGAGTTCAGGCATATTCACTGGTGCCTTGTTAGCATTCCGCAGCGCTCAACTAAGCGCAAGAGTTCAGAGGTGACTTACCTAACAGTCGAGCAAGGTGCTCTCCACCATAACAATCGCCAACACCTCTCCCCTCCCAGTCCTTATTCTGACCGGACTCCCACCACTTCCTCACCTCAGACAACTGTGCCCTCTCTGCTCGATACAGCAGGATCTTTGCCAATGCCCGCTCGAAATACACCTTCATGCCACTGCAGAACTCCTCGAGGATTTCACATTCGGGACCAAGAGATCTATGCTGCTTCTCTTCTTGGAAGTATGTATCGATTATGAAGTTTGTGGGTGCTTTCGAGGGAAGAGGGACGAGGAGACCTGTTTTCGTTATGTTCTCCCAGTCGTCGACGAGGAGATTTTTCAGGTTGTCGGGAATCGCGAAGCGGATGGAGGGTCTCTGGGAAAAGGCGTCTCCCTGTTTGTCGGGCACTTGGTTAGTTCTGCTTTGTCCCAGCGGATGTCCTAAAGTCTGACAAGTAGTCCGAGGCGGGTTCAAAGTCTGTCCAGGTCCGGCTGACGGCGGCGTCTGTCGCGCTTTCGCCATGTTTGCACATCTATAGAGCTTCCAGGGAGATAGCGAGTGCTCAACGAGGGATGGAAGAAGTACGTCGAGCGGTGTGGTCATCCATTCTGACGGACGCCTACTGTGCTTCTTCTGCTGGTGTTGCGGTCTTCTGTGCCCCAAGAGCATTGGCTTTTTCGTCGTAGACTTGCTTGGACAGCAACTGAGCGCGATCATTTTCTTCCTCTGCTTCAGGCTCATGGTGTTGTTCTCCTTTTTCGGCCTCGAGTCCTTGAGCTGGTGATGGCGACCGCGATGCATGAGCATGAGCATCAGTAGCGGTAGCTTGTGGATCTTCGGCAGAAGGAGTCAGTTGATCTTGTTCCACGCTGTCATCGCCATGCTTATGGCCACGTTCCTTGCAGGCAGCAGGACCGCAACCAGTTCTCCAAGTCGGTCCCTTTGTGACTCCCTTAACGAAATCTGGACCAGGGTTTACGTGACCAGCTTGACATCCAACGTGCTTGACTCTGCACCAGTTGCATGACTTGCTCATACGCTGGATCTTTAGCTTGTTGTTGCCAGCCGGCTTCTGTGTTGCCGCTTTGGAAGGAGCCAACGCCGTCGCCGTCTTTCTGTGACCTTCTGATGACGCGCTAGCAGCGGTCTCTGCCTTTGTCGGTTGCTCGGTCTTCGAGCGAAGTCTCGCAGTTTGCTGACGTTTTCGAGGGGCTTCAACAGGCTCATCGATAACAGAGGCGGGTCTCTTTCGCCCAGTCGTGTTGACGACAATAACGTCGTCATCCTGAGACGCTACAGGATCCTCAGGCTTTGCTGACTTGAGTCGCTTGGATGGGTTTGCGCTCTCATCAAGCACTGAAACCGAACGCTTCCTACCGCTCCGTCGTGGAGCAGTGGCAGCTTCGTCCGAAGCCTGAACAGGTTGCTGAACGGCATTCGGTCTTGCTGCATCAGACAACTTCGCAATAGGTTGGGCGGACCGGTTGCGTGCGCTTCTGCGTGTAGGTCCAGCAGGCCCATCATCGCCGGACGCCTTCCGCTTTTTCGCTGGCTGCTTGGACTCTTCGACACTCTGCATCGGGAAATCGGCACCGTCGCCGACTTCTAATCCATCCTCGTTCTCCTCGATGATGGGTGCGAGATTTGTTGGAGCTTTGGCCTTTTTGCTCCGCTTGTTTGGCTGCTCGACCTCTTGGTCGGTGATTTCATCAGCTTTGCGCTTGCTCCCATTTGCTGCTGCACGCTTCGGCAGCTTTGACGCAGCTTGTGCCTTGGCTTCAGGTGGCAACTCCCCATTACGAGTATAGATTTTGGGGAAGTTGTTCGCATCGAACGCGCCTCCCGACCCTGGTGGATCTATGTTGATCGGATGCGTAGCTACACCAGCTCGAGACGAAGTTGACGCGGACGCATATGGACGCAGTGGAGTTCCAGGCAACCACAGCTGGAGTGGGAAATCTGTGTTCTCCTGCATGGCCTTGCGTCTTTCTGAAGGCTCGCCGTTTTTCTTCTTCATCTTCCCGTCACTCTTGAGAAGTGCATCGTTGATATCCTTTACCTCATAGTTCGGCGTGCCACTAATCAGTGGTGCAAACCTCACCCTAGCTGAGCGTTGATACTCCACTGGATCTTGTGGCGCTCCCACTCTCATGACCTCATCGGTATTCAGGTCTCGCAGCTGGCTAATAGTTGGGTTTTCGTGGTTGTCATTGAGGTAGTCGACATATTCATCTCTGAAAGATTTGATCTCTCCGAGCACTGAATGGTTGCGCGGCTCATTAGGATCCTTCGCGTACTTCTCCTTCAAGAAGTCGTAGAGCGTGAGCGGGGGTACTGTCTTTTGGCGCTTCTCTGGCTCTTTTGCGTTTTGCTTGGATCGAGTTGTCCTACCCGCAGCAGGAACTTGGGCGGCCGACTGACCAAGATCCGTACTGGTCGGAGCTAGGGTCTTGTTGACCTTAGAGGTCTTCACTCGCCGGGGTCGCCCATTTATCGCAGCAGGCTTTGCTGTCGCAATCGAGTCAGACGACACAGCGGCAGCTTGCTCAGCCGTAGATATCGCCGTGGAGCCAGATGAGTTGTTGGAGACGACGGGCTTAGATGGTTGTGCTATGTCGACAGTGAGGTTGGTATCAGGAATCAAGCCCGAGGCTTGCTTTCCATTCTCGTTAGAACCCTCTGATTCGCCTGGCGAGAACGAGTGTGTAGTCTTGCCTGTTTCAGTCGACCCGGTTGGCTCTATCGACACATTTTTGGAAGATACTGTAAGATTGGCCGGTTCGGCTGTCTTTGGGGACTCTGCGACTTCGACTGTCGGAGATGGCTCAATCAGGGCGTCTGGTACGGTCGAGGCCTCTTTGGTAGACTCATGCGACTCCTCCTCTTCCACCGTTTCTACTGGCTGTGCCGCTTCTTTTGGCTGTGCCGGAGTAACTCGTGACCGCGTCGCTCGTTTCTTGGCTCCAGTTGAGCTTTCCGAGCGTGAAGGCTGGACAGATGGGGCTTGTGGAGCTGGAAGCTTAGATACTGCTGCGACGTCCTTTGTTCCAGAAGGTTTCTTTGTGTTCTTTGTTGATGATGCTGATGATGTTGCACTATTGGCTGGCTTCACTGATGCCGATCTCGATCGTGTCATGCGTACCATGATGACTGGATCCAGGGGTTCTCCAAGGGTTTCCAGAATCCAAAGGGGAAGTGCAGAGGGTTGGGATAAGTGAGACGAACCTTTTCAATATCGTTATCCCTTGCTCGCTTTGTGCCTCGAGCCGGCACAGACGAATTCCTCTCCTCGCTGCCTCTACCGGAACCGATCTCTGACGCTTGACCTTTCCGGCCTTTGGTGGTGGTCGCAGGTTTTGCTGATCGGGGCGCGTGTTGTTCTGTAGCGGCCTTCCTGAGGTTGACTGCTAATTCGCGATTTTCTTCTGTGTTCTTGCGCAGGCGATCTTGTGGTACCCAGTCGTCCCAGCTGAGACAATGATGAAGATCAGTAAGTGTTTGAAAGATCGAGATAGCAATCCTCAAGTCTGCACGGTTCCTGATCAGGGTTGTATGATAGTATGATACAGCTTGCGAGCACAAGCAGAGATGTCTAGACTTGTACTATTGATCCGTGGATTTGGAAGATGAACTTTCCGGAACTCAACAGATCGGTAGACGAGTAGGTAAAGAGAAGGCGGGAAAGAGTAGATGGGAAAAAGAAGAATATAAGCGCGGCGGGCAATAGTTTGTCTCGCAAAACACCCAACGGACACAAGTGATATGTTCCAATGCACTTTCACTTGTATGCCGCCTGTGCTAGCAAGAACTGGCACTTTTGACGGAGAGTCGCGACATCTCGAACAGGCATGATGAAGTGAAAGGACTCACGTATTTTTCCACCCCTTGTAGTGGACTCTATATTCGAACGGGCTCGTTTTGTCCTTTGGGTCTTGTTTGCGAACATCTAATATCTTGGCCTCGTAGAGTAACTCGCCGTGGAAACACAAAGCTTTCTCGTCCTTCTGGTACGAGGGTTTGCTCTCCGAATTGGCTGGCGCCATGTTGAATAAGGAGTTGATCGATGCCTGCCAGGCCCAAAGAACGAATGTGCTAAGCCTAAAAGAGGTTAAGATAGGGAGTGACACGGATGGAGAGGCTGGCCAAAATACAAGTACGTCAGCGAGAAGGTAAGTGTAAGACTGGATGAAGAGAGGAAGGTGCTATGAAATATGTTGTAGAAAGTGAAGTTCGTTTGTGCTTTCTGATTGGCTGTCTGAGACGCGTCCCTGAGTGATCGGGACGCGGCCACTTTGCGAACGCTAACTTAGCATAGCGAGCAAGTCACACCCTGAGAAGCAGAGAAGCCATTGAACTGCAAGGGTAGCGTGCTCAACTCTGCTGGGACAATAGCAGGGCTTCCGCTGTAGGTAAAGAACAATCGTACACAAAAGTCGTCCCTTCCACAACGCCCTTGCATTCTGTTTGCCAAGGTACCCGCGGCTGATATTGTTGTTCGACGCCGCCAACATCGGTCCCTACGGACTTCTCGAGATCAGCTGGCCTGACTGACCGTCTGTCTGGGTATCTTGTCTACGGAGGATTATAGCCGGTTGAAACAGCCTTGAACACCGCCCTCGATCACGCGGACAGTGGACATAAAGCCGGCTTAAGGAAAGCCGAATTCAGCCTACAACCAACATGGCCCATACTACCAACATACCCACCATAACAGAGTCCAGCATACTGAACTCTTACCTGCTGCACCCCTCCCCACTCCCAACCATCCTCCCCTATTCAGCTTTTCTGAGCCTAGTGCCCACATCATACCGGAACAACCCTGATTACGGCGCACCTCTGAAACGGTTGTATCGAGACCTCCAGTTCCAGCGTGCCATCACAGTCGAGCAAGTCAGAGACAACATCGAACGCGAGTGCGGTCCCAAAGCCGCAGGTCTACGCGCACGGTTGGCACGACAGATCGCGATTGAGGAAGGAGATCGCGAAGCAGAGGCCGAGGAAGAACTAGCGAGGCGCAAACGGAGGCGGGTAAGCATGATGGATCGAGATGAGGCAGACGGAGAAGACGCCGATGATGCACGGATCAAAGAAGAGGAGCTCTCAGACTCGGTGGACGAATTCAATGATCCTCGTCACCTTGCTGCCCAACAGACACTCTACGATCACCCATCGAGTCTGCATCCAGCGGCCCATGTGCTTCCTGTGCCGCCTGATCTCGACCGGGACAGATCGGCCAGTGCTTCAGCATTCCACACGCGAGAGTCGTTACTTACCGTGATGAAGAATGCGAGTGGCAGTCTAGAGGGCGAGATTGACGACCTCGAAGCTGAGTGTGCGAAAACCAGGGCGACGATAGCGGAGACAGTAGGTGGGTTGAGTGACTTGAGGTATGGAAAGAGGCAGCGAGACAGTGAAGGAGTAGAGTATGGCCACCAGTTCGCTGGTGTATTGGACGCCGTTGCCGAGTTCAGACAGTTAGTCCAGGAGAAAACGACAACTTGACTGAGGATCAACGACTATGTGTACAATGATAAAAGCAATGCAGCGATGACTGGAATTCGCACATCGGTCTGTGCTCGACTAGCCACCTCAGTTGGCCAGCGATATTCTTGAACCATACACAACCATACAACCCCTCTACTTGTGTGCAGCAATAACCTTGTCCATCTCGTCGTAACTACCCATGTAGATGCCGCTCCTGTCGTGAATACTCTCGGGCACAACCTCCATCAACCTCCTCATGTTGCTATCTACGGCTTGTCCGCCAGCCTGCTCCATGACCATAGCCATAGGTGCACACTCATACAATATCCTCAGCTTGCCCTTTGGACTTTTCTTGTCAGCAGGGTAGGCGAAGATGCCTCCATACAGCAGGGTTCGGTAGGCATCTGCGACCATGGATCCGATGTAACGGGACGAGTAAGGTTTGCCGTCCTTGCCATCGGCGGATTTGGGTGGGAACTTGAGGCTGTTGAAGTAGTTGACAGTCTTTTCGTTCCAGTAGAGGGAGTTGCCCTCGTTGACGGAGTAGATGGCGCGTTTCTTGGGCATCTTCATGTCAGGGTGGGTTAGGATAAACTCGCCCAGGGAACTGTCCTAAGATCGCAGTCAGCGGAGGCCATCGAGCACATGGGCTGTGAACATTCTTACCAGGGTGAAGCCGTTGACGCTGCCTCCTTTCATCGTGATAACGAGTTGCGACGAGGCGCCGTACATTGTGAATCTGCGCGTGTCAGTGTTGCCGTCATGAGCCTCGCTAGGGCATTACTCACCCTGAAGCGATCAACTCAGTACCAGCCTTGAGCATGTCTTCAACCTTTGGTCGTTTGCCGTCTTTGATCGCCTCGTCCGATAATCTTGATATCGCGAAGATGGTGCCAACCGACACGCCAGCGTCCAAGTTACTGCTACCGTCGATAGGATCGCAGGCGACAATATACTTGGCGTCTTTGTGCTCGTCAAAGTAGATGACCTCCTCCTCTTCCTCGGAGATAAGGGCTCTGCACTTGCCCGAGCCTTTCATGGCGGCGACGAACAAGTCGTTCCCGATGACGTCCAGCTTTTTCTGGTCATCTCCCGTCGTGTTCGAAGAACCAGCCAGACCTGTCAGGTTGATCAGGGTTGCTCGTCGGATGTAATAGGCTATCGATTTGAAGGAGAACTGCAGCGCCTGGCAGAGGAGTCTGATACACCGTCAGCATTGATAGCTCGAGCCTCCATCCTGGGCAACTTACGTGAAGTCTCCAGTGGCTTCTGGGTGCTTGGTCTGCTCTTCTGTGATGAACCTTGAGAGGGTGATGATCTCGGTGTTAATCTTCTCTGCGCCAACGGCGCCACCACTGTCGTTCCCAGACATCTTATGGATATGTTCTAGCTATGTTGTAGAAGCAGTTGGCTGAATCTATTCACTGGGTCTTGAGTAGCAGGTATTTGTTGTGTGTAGTGGCTAGTAGTTAGAGAGAGGGATCCTTCCGAGGTTACTGTTCTCTAAGTAGCCTGTTCTGAGCACAAGATGGGAAGAAATTGGAGCAGCTGTTTTATCAATTGTTTGGGAGCAAGAAGAAAACAGGAAGGGACGATAGCATGGACAGTATATGCCAGGAGGGGATTAGAGAAAGCTTCGGGACAGTATGGAGTTCTCATTGGTACACACAGCTCAACCGACCGCTGTACTTTGCCCAGATGTTGCGAAGCAATAACATCAGCCGCGTAGGGGAGGTGTGGGGAGTCAGTAGAGGGGAGAATCCGGACAACCTTCGATTTCCATAGATGACGGACATGGACATGGATGCGTTGCCATAAAGGATCATTTCCTCCGCAATCTGGCCCTCGTTCCTGCTGCTCCCGAGGTCTTGGCGTCGTTTCTCGGGAAATGCACCGAACCTACCGAATCAGTTGGAATCCGAGTCAGAGGTCGGACTGAATCGGAACGGGCCACTTTCGAGCACGTTGCCGACAGAGTAAAAAATCGCGGTTAACCAGCAACTTGTCGTGAGAAGACGGCCGAATCAAGCTCAACATCATAAGAGTGCTCACGCTTCCACGGAGCTCAGCACGCGGCGACCGCTTCAAATCGAGCACGCCGGTCTGAACGTTAGCCTTCGATTGAGAGCAAAAGTTTCACGCAGAGCATGGGAAACCCCCCAACGAGGCAAAATGGTTTCAAGCATACAAAGCTTCAAAATACGTATGGTATTATGTGTATACGTTCTCAATCAGTCTGGGGTATGCTAGCTTTCGATTTCAGCCGCAATGTCGTCCCATGCGTCTTCCTCCTGCAGTTGCTGCTGTACTCGCTGTAGATGAGCCGCGAAATGCTTTCCTAGAGCTTCTCGCCACTGCTCTTCGATCATCGCTGCACGGTTCTTCAGTTCATCGGTCAATTCGCCTTCGTCCTCAAGCCGAGTGTCAGCGAGATCAATGCTTTGATCTCCCGCCATCTTCTGCTGCGCCTTCGACGCTCGATAGTGTGCTGCCAACGATGAGGTTTTGACCTCGTGCAACAGACAATACAGATTGACCTGCCCCTCGATGTATTGATAGCTAGATCTCTCAGCGTGCCGCAGAAGCAGAAAGAGGTACTGGTGTGGGTGCTGGTTATATGTTGGGTTTTCTTGCAGCTCTTCGTCCGGTATGTGAAGATCCAGTCTATTGAGGTCATCGGGAATTTTCTGTAGGAGATCGACCAGTCCTGGTGTAATATCCCAGAAAGCAGAAGATTGCAGCTCGATGCCGCGTAGAGCGTTGTCTTCCACGAACTGTAGGAAAGACTCATGTCGCTTCAATGCCTCGGCGCAGAATGTGGCATGGCGTGTAGCAGCGTCTTTGTCAAAGAATGCTTCGGTGTCTCGCACCTTGTCCGTGTTGTTTGTCTGGTGATATGGCAGTGCAACTATGGCCTTGTAGGCGTCATTGCGTTGTGAAAGCAGACCAAACAGTTCTTGATGCAGGACTTCTCGAGCCTCGAACAACCACTTCAGCTGTGTCAATTGTTCGAGAAGCTCTGGTACGTCATCCCCTTCTTGGACCGGCTGATCGGGATCCTGATTGACTGCATTGTTGTAGAGTTCTCGCTGCAGCGAATCAAGACTATTGCTAAGATGCTCAATACGTTCGTTTAGTTGATCGTGCAGAGGGTTGATGACCACATCTTGCAATGTGTCGAATTCGGCCTGGAAGCCCTGCTTCTCGATCTCATGCTCTTCCGTCCTTACCAGTTTCTCTGCTTCTGCTGCTTCAGCATACGAGATACTGCCATCTGCAAGTTGTCCTTGGATGTTGGCGCGGAAAGTGCGCCTTATCTCGGTGATCCTGTTGAATCTGTCGTGCCTCATAGCCTCAATGCTCATTTTGTGCCTTGACTGCCGACTTTTGGAGTCGCTCAAGTCGCTCAACATGCGTACGGTTGTCCTGTACTCTGTCAGGTCCGGATGGCTATTGTTGACCGCAGGGTAGTGCCGGGGGTATGAAGGAGGAAGTGTAACAAAGCGTGATATGTCAAGCTGGGATGGTCTTGGGGTCCGGCGTTGTGAATTGCCGGTCAAAGGAGGCGAAGTGATGCCATCGTCGTAGAATCCAAACGTGTCCGGGTTGGCCTTCTCAATTGAAGGCTGCTGTCCGCAATGTGCCCAAGCCATATCTTCGGGAAGGGGATCCATCTCACCAGTCTCCATGTCTTGCAATAGCTTCTTCGACAAACTCATGTACTTGGACTCTCTTTTGGTCCTATAAACACCTTGTTCTGGACCATCGGATTGCGATCCTGTCTGAGACTCCCACCAGCGACTTGGGGCACGACCCCGTGAACTCATCTCATCATATTCCATGCTGGCGATTGGCGACAGCTGTGGCCGATAGTCCTTGACCCAAGGTCCATCAGTTCTGGCCACAGAACTTGCGCTGACAGGTGCAGAAGACTCTCCTTGCGGTGGTTGGGAGTCTCTAGTTGACGCACGCCGGACTTTGGAGCCATTGAAGAGCATGGCTTTTGCAGCCTCAATATTGAAGTGGTCCGATCGGAACGCTGTCAAGTATCTGTCTCTACGTATTAAAGACTCTTGCTGCGTGAACTGCATGAAAAGTGAAAGCCGCTCTAGGTCGCTGCCTGCCGATTGCTCTTTGCGTAAAAACTCGACGTGTCGTTGCATCGACTGTGCAACGAACTGGTCGCCAGCTTCATCGAACTTGTTCTCTGGGAGTGAGGGATCCGTGGTGCTGTTAGCCGACAGTAATGGTTTCTGGCTTAATGGTGGCGTAGGAAGCACTTTTGACTGCTGGTTAGAGCGGCTCATCTCGCCCGTCAGCTTCTGTGACTGCGAGTTTGGCGTGGCTGGAGGCGTATGCGACCTTCCAATTGCAGTCCGAGCAGGAACGCCATGAGTACCTAAGCCTGGCAGGACGGACGATTCAGGAAGGCTCTCCTCTTGCGGAGACCTAGTTTGCTCCAAAGCACTAGCCCAAGGGTTGTTTGAAAGTGTAGTCGACGGTGGCTCATACACCTCGGACCTCCGGGATTGGCTTTCGCTTCTGCTCCGCAAAGGACCCAAGGTGCGAGCGGCCGGACCACGGACCGCAGACCTCCGGGCAAGTGCTGATGGCCCAGCCTGAGAATGCCGTTTCGATTGCTGTTCTTGTGGCTCGACCACCTGAACAATCGCAGGTGCTTTTCCGTGTCCGGAGCCTACACCGGTGTCAATACGTAATGGGAAAGCCATGGGGCGCCCAGACATCCCAGAGGCAACACTGTTCGGTGTGGCTGGTATGGGGGTGAGGTTACTGTTGCGAATGTTCAGCCGAGGTGGCCGTGATCGAGGGCCACCGTGCTCTGTAGGAAGGTCAGCAAAACCACTAGCGCTTCTCGATCTAGATGAAGCTGGTGGAGGCATCGTGGGCGGACCCGGCAACGATATCCTAGGAGCCTGATCCGGCGATTCTAGATACGACCCGTCTGAAAGCATTCTTGTCGCTCTTAGCATCAAGGGTCCAGCATTTGGGGTTGGCCCAGCGGACGTCGACCGTCGGGTATAATCCACGCGGCCAATTAGTGGTCCAGATCCAACCTCGACAGGCATATTCGGAGTAGTGGCTCTAGGAGGCGGCGGAGGCAGGCTGCCTCATCCTGCGACGCTCGGCTTAATTGAAACGACAATGAGCCTGATGAAGATGTTGCGTGTGCTTGTTGGGGTTGATATTGCTGATAATTCTGGGCGGGCGTATATTGTTGTGCTCCAACACTGTTGATGTGCGTAGCTCTTCTCGGATCGTAACTTTGCCTAGGGTTGCTTGTCACGACAGTAGGTTTTGGACGAGCATGTGGCCTTCGGTCACTCGATATTGTTGTGTCTTGAGTCACTGGTGTACCACTCAGGGATGCTTCAGGACTCGTAAATGCTGCCGTTGTGCGGGAAAATGCTGAGGAACCCGAACTTCTTTGATCTGGGTAGGGTGGCGGAGGTGTCTGTAGAGGCTCGCCATAACAGTCTCGTCTCTGTCGTGCTTCTACGCTCTGTCTACCGGTCGCCCACTGACTGGGGTTGTAGCTCATGTTGGTGAAGTTTCCCGACAGCCTGTGGTTCGCAGGAGACACTCCTCTCGAGGCAGGACCCGGGGCTGCTCCAGCGGGTAATGCATTCGCTGTACTCGGAACGCTCAGTGTAAATGGACTCGATAGGGCTGAGGGTGTGGCTACGGGTGTGTTGAGTGTTTGGCCAGGCACGTACGGCAGTGTTGTAATCAGGGCCGGTGGACGATTTCCATGTTGCCTCGAATCAGGGCCGTTCGAGGCAGTTCGTGGAGGTGGAGGGGGAAGTGACAAAATATCCGCAGGCTCTTGAAAGACCTCTGCGATTTCAGGGCCCCTGGGAGAAGCACGGCTATGAATGTGTCAGCCTATGCCACGAGACTGTCAGTCAGTGAGCCGCATACGGGAACATGGTTGCTAGTATCGCAGCTTGGGGTGGGCGGCGCGGTGCTCAGACGCGCTCCTCATGCAGGCGCATTAGCCGCCAACGCAGTCGCTTGAGCAAGCCATGAGCCCGGCTCCTCGTAAGCACATGGGTAGAATAGAGTGACCGAGATGATCGCTGAGGCAGAAGGCGTGGTCGAAGCACAGCGGTAAACAGTCGATGGCGCCCATCATTGGATGTGCAGCATGGTAGCGAGTACAGGCCGGAAATAGAACAGATGGAGTTTGCTTTCACCCAACACAGCAAGCTAACACCATTTAAGCTTGAAACACGGCTAGAAAGTCCCCTCAAGGGCAAGGGCAAGCCTGAAGTAAGGTGACTGTCGCTTCAGCAGAAGAGAGGGAGCATGTTGGCTCATTGTCATTGGTGTTGAAGGCATGCGACATCTTTGAGGTACATTAGCGCCAGCGGTTCGACGTTGTGACAAGAGGTCTGAGGAGGTCAAGGCGAGCGCCTTCGCACGCCAGTGGGGAGTGAATCTATTTCTGAGAAACATAACCAGCATTTCGATTGGTTGGCCTGACCCAACGCGATACTCTTCTCATCTTCCTCTTCTTGCGCAAGCGTGGACAGAGCGCCAAGTCGGCACTTGTCTGAAGGAGGCAAAGCGTCTTCCAGCTACGTGCTGCGCGCCTGATTTCTTTATAAAAAATTGTTTTGAGTGTTGCAGACCAAAAATTTCAGTATCCTCAGACTGTTATGTTTCTGCTTGCAACCTGCGAGATATGATGTCCTTCGATGGAAAGCTGCATATGAGAGACCTGTCTGCTGAGAGATGGCTTTTTCCTTTGCTCGAGATCCTGCGCAGCGGGAAAACAGTTGCCTAACACCCTCCAGAACGTTGTGATGCGCTCTACGAAGAGCTCCTTCACTGCCTCAATCCCTCTTGCAGATCTCAGGCCTACCTGAAGCCTACAGAGGGCTTGCTGTCTCCGTGTTGCAGGCACGACTATTTTGATAAGAGCAATGAGAAAGAAGAGATGGCGCATTTACATCCATCAAACCGTGGCCATTGACCAATTTCACCAACGACTTCAACATACCCGAGTGTCAGAGTCGAAAACAGCTGATATCATGCCGCAGCGTCTTGATCTTACAGTGCACGACATCTGACAAGCAATACACACTGGCGACTCTTTCACAAGGTATGTTTTCATCCTCTCTCTGTCCCGACCTACAATGTGATGAATCCGCATACCATTACAAACTAGAGTCTTTGATCTTCAGAAATGAAACACTCATTGCATTTGCACGTCAGTCTGACAAAAACATCACGGCGCCATACCATGATTGCGATATCTGGCAGCTTGCTAACATCTGCCTAGACCGGCATCTACCGCTTGCGCAGCCCAACCTCGACCACACTCACATGGTATGTCCTTACCTCTTTTCCCTTTCTACCTTCAATGATGCTTCTTTTTACTATATATACGCTGGAAATTACCGACTGAGGTTCGCCTTTGCAGATATCAAATGGCTATTTCTGATTGAAAACTCCAAACACTTCCTGTTAGCCTGGCCCGATCATCACATACACTAACACTTTGTGACCAGCATCGAATACTTGTCGGCGACGCCGCATCCTTTGGTATGTGAGCCCACTTTGCTCTACCAACCTCGCATGATGAATGGCACTGGGCGCCGACTTCGGCACATAAGTTGCCGGGATTGATGGATATGCCTTTTTGTGGCAGGCCTAGAAAACCTCGCCCACTGATCGATGCCTCCGACACCACACCCGCCAGACTCTCGATAACCAGCTGCTGACTTCTGGAAAGGACTCAATGTCGGCATTGCATGACGGGCCATTGGTAGGTCAAGCTTCTTCACTATCCGAACACTTGACAGAATGATGAATACTTGATGACGAGTCTGATACCTGATGCAGACAACCATTATATACCATTCATGCCTTTCTGAATTCTGTCCACAACTTCACTTGATATCAAAAGCTTTTGGATGGCTCCAACTAACATCCCTCAGGCATCTTCCCTAAGTGAGTACACCAGCTCATCTACCCTCAAAATCGAATGATGAACCGACAACACAAAGACAAGCATATGTCCGAGCTGGCTTCGGCCAGTAGAAGACGAGTCATGTCAAGCCTGACAAGCTATATCCATGATTGCCTCAGCTGCCTGCGTGGGACGTTGGCTAACACGCTCTAGCTGCATGGAAGTCACAAAACATGAATGGTGAGTCGTCCCTCTTGAAGCTCTCCCCTTACATGATGACTTTCATAATTTATCACGACGGTCAACGTAACATTCTTTGACGATATCGCCTGTGACAAGGCATTTGTCTGAAAACATCCACATCCCTGATCAACGTCTTTGCTTGTGAAGCATGAGCTGACCATGGTGCAGTAGGTCAGATTTCCCCATCCGAAAGAACGAAGCTTGCGCGACGAGACGCCTTGCGTGCCGCATGATACATAGTACAGCTCGTTGTGTAATATTCAGCCAATACTTAGCCAGCAACCCGACTGGCGTTCACAATAATGAACTATTCGCGATCTCGTCGAGACCGTTACAGGGCTCTGTGACAGGGCTCTGTGTGCACGGCGTGCAGCCAGCAGCTGTGCCACTGTGAGAAGTGTCTTCAACACGAAGTGCTATGCTTAGCTCATTTGAACCTCAACGGATGTTGGGTCTCAGGTCACTTTTTAGATTGACCACATGGTGGCTACCGCTTTCTTACATCGTACACTTTCAATCTGCTTTGCTTCTTCCTGCCGGTCTTATGTGCTCACAGATCCGTTCCTTTCTTGCAGCTTTCCGGTGACAGTGATCCGTAAGTTACTTCTCAGTCTGAACTTGCTTTGCCTCCCGGCTGCTGTATTACACGATCTCAAGCAATCATCTTACGGCGTCACCAACTCTCGGTGCCTCTCAGCTGATGGCATTGATATCTGTGGTCATGCATGGATTCATACTCTAATTGTCCTAACCATCCTGCAGACGAAATGGTGTACACCAAGGCCCGACTCGAACATGCACTCCGAGCCTTCCGGGACACTACTTCTTATCTGCGTAAGAAAGGGTTGCCGTCCGAGAACCTTGAACGACATCTACGCAGCAAATATCCTTTCCGCAAGCCGTCCAAGTATGCCACCTTGGCAAATGTTACCTTGTGGCAGGAAAGAAGCAATGGTTCTGACGACGAAGAATATGACCCAGAGAAAGAGAAGAAAAGACTGAACCCAAGAAGGAAGAAAGCGGAGCAGAAGAGGAAGGCTGAGGATTCTGGCGATCAAGAGAAGCCTGTCAAAAGAAGGAAAGGTAAAAAGGAGGAGGATCATCGTGCATATATCAGCTTCACACTGACCAGCGACAAGGGAAGAAAGCTGTTACGAGACCTTTCACGCGTTCACAGAACAGACCTCGCAAGCTTCGAGAAGGAAAGGTCAGAGGAAGTTGAACCAAGTTGGTGGAAGAGGTACAGCAGCTCGAATGGAGGTACCGGCGTAAGAAAGATGTCGAGACCAGATGTGTTGTTGGATGGTGACGTGTCGGAGATGGATATGGACGATGACTTTGGGAGCGATACACTTGTGCTCGCAACATCACTGCGCAACGGTAAAATTCGAGCAAGGTCTAGAGGTAGTAAGGAACTCGAAGCAAATACACATGGTGTGGCCAAGCAAGATCAACACGTCGCCAATGTGTCCAAAATTAGCCGGCCTCACCTCAATGGCGTTCATGATCCGGACCAGCAGCAAAGGTTCGACGGCAGCAGCGGATCCATCAGACGATTCGACTCGATCAGCGACCAGATCGAGCTTGTCGATGGATCCAGTGGCGAGGTCGAACAGGCTACAAGTGTCTTCCGTCCCATCAATAGCAAGCATAATGTCAACAAGCATCCAACAGCGAAAATAGAGAACCAGCCTTGGGCGCCCGCAGCGTCACTAAGCGAAGGTTTCTCCTCGGCCCAAGCTCAATCGTTTCTCGATCAGCCTGGCCTCATCACGATCGAGACTGCCTACGCCCATCCGATCGACTTTCGCTTCATGCCACCGGTCGGTCAACGCTGCGATTTCTGCAGCGACTGGCGCATGGGTATCCTTGGGCATGGCAAAAGAGTCATCCAGGTCTTCATCGACCCCGAGCAGCCGACACAGTTTCAAGAGATGGGCAGCGGACACCGCAGTCTCGGCAAGCCATGTACAAAGATGTGCATCTCCTGTGCGCTGGATAGGCTGTTGATCGTGCGGTGCCACTGCATGGACCAACCCGGTTGCAGCAGTGGCTACTCTGCCCTGCCTCGTGATAGCCAGAATGCGCCCGCGTTCTCCCCGATCGCAGGAGCCAGCTTCAACCAACACAACCTGGCCCTCTATGCGGCACGCCTGATACCAAAACCAGGCACACCAGAAGCCAGCGCCCCTCCAAGCAAGCACGGACCACTCACACCCTGCAGCCTCTGCCCACAGCCAGCGTCATGGCAGTGCAGCAAGTGGCAAAAGACCGACAAAATGAAGAAGCCATGCAGAATACCCGTCTTAGACTCCACAGCACCCGCAACTAATGCAGTCATCTCATTCTCCTCATCCCCCTTGACACCGCCAGCAACGCCCAGCAGCACCACCGTCACCAAAGCCACCAGCGCCGGTCCCTTGACCGGTCACAAGAAGACGCCAAGCATAATCACCATCAGCAGCGACTCAGACGACGGCGACTTCCCACCCCGACCCCCTCTCAAATCAACAGGCCCAACAACCTCCTCGCGATCCACCTCCCATCGAGCCCCATCTACCACGACCACCACCCGTCCACCAACCAGCAGCAGCAGCCTCTCCCAGCAAACCCTCCGCCCACCCCTCAAAGGCTGCGGCCTGAAACTCTGCACCCCCTGCAAGACGTTCATCGAGCGCCGATGCGGCGGCCTTCTCGACAAGAAGCGGTTCTTGAAGTGGTTGAGGGAAGAGAGTAGAGTTAAGACGGGCAGGGCGGACGTGGAGTGGCTGTTCGAGGGGAGTTGTTTGGAGAGGACTTACGACAAGGGGATCAGGTGAGACGATGCGAGGTCAAGGGCATTGGTACAGGTTGCGTGCATGGTGTGTCGTTTGATCCCGGGGGTGTGCTGCTTGACGGGCGCACACACAGTTGATGGGCAGGCATGGCATGACTTACCTCGGATCAATGACATTTGGGAACAGCTTTTGACTGGTCTTGCTTCTGGCTCATGACTTGCTGGTGGTAATAGTTGCGTTAGATATCGACCTGACGGTTGTCTTTTGTGATGTGACGAAGCTGGAGATAGGTGTTGGACAAGCGCTCGCAAATTTTGGTCTGCTTCACCGGCCAATGTCTTGGCCAAAGTCTTGTTTGATCGGTCTCCAGCGCAAGGGACTGCTCGCCGAGGAGTATCAAGTATACAGGAAGATGTAGGATCTCCCAAAACACCCCATGATGTGAGTAAAATATTGCATTCACTGGATAACACCCAGAGGCTGTATGTACTTGTCCCTGGGCCACAATATGCCCAATCATGTATTCTCAGTACCCAAAGATAGTCTACTTTACCTCTAGGGGCCTCTTTTCAGCACTTCACCGTTACCCACGAACAGCACCGACAGATCTGCTCTCGTATTGTAGGCCTCAATGCTTAGTCTTACTAGTTCTACTCATGAACTTTGACCTCCTCAACCTTCGTCACGGTACTTGCATCACCGGCAACCTCTCCAACAACAGCGTGCAGCTCTCCAGCTTCATGATGCTTAGCCGTACTTCCCTGTGGCCTCCATGTGCTCACAGCCGGAATGTTGGCCTTGTATTTCTCTACCTGCGTCCCATAAGCTTTGGGCGTCAGCTTCATGAGCGTGTGCAGCGGCACCTCCATCCAGGGACTCTGAGTCTGATCGACCTCCATGAAATATGCGAATATGCATCGGACAATGGCCTGGTGCGTGATGATCAAGATGTTCTCACTGCGCTCGAGTTCCATTATGATTGGTTCGAGTCGGATGACAACGTCACGGTAGGATTCACCGCCACGGTAGCGGTAGTTGTACTTGTCGTCGTCGCGGGCTTTGAAGTCTTCCGGGAACGTTTCTGCGATCTGGGCGTAGGTCAAACCGTCACAGTTGCCGCTATCTAATTCATCGAGGGCTTTCCATTGGAGCTTCTCCCAGCCTAGTTCTTCCACGACATGGTGAGCAGTTTGGTTCGTACGTCTAAGGGTGCTGGTCCAGACTGTCAGTGGGGCGTCCTTAGGCAGACCGGATTTGCGGAGTAGTTCGGGCAACATCTTGGCATATTGGAAGCCGCGAGGTGATAGGCTTGCATCGCCGCCGATTTTGCCTTCGAGATTGTATTCGCTTTCACCGTGGCGGGATAACCAGATAGACCGAGGCTTGATATGGAGGTTCGTAAGGAAGTAAACGAGACGAGATTGTAGGTAGTCCTGGATTCTGTTTATCACGACTTGATGGCCTATATTGGTGATCTTGACATAGGTGAGTTGCTTCTCAGATTCGTCAATCGTCTGGTAGACTTTTTCGTACATCTTGATGCGGTCGCGGAAGTCTTTAGCTGCTTCTTCCGGGTTCTGACTGCGGAACGTGTTAGGAGACTGACAACGACAGTTGCTTTAGGACGTTAGCTTACCCTACATAGTCAGGAGAAGTGGTCTTGACGTCCAGGATATTTGCCATGATAAGTTCTTCATCATCACACTTGCTTTCGACGAAGAGATGTGCCACCTTTGCCTCTTCGAGTTTCTCGTGAATCCATTTCCGTCGTGATTTGGTCGAGTTCGTGGCGTCTAGGATGGCAACCTTGTTGGATGGGTCTTGCAGCCAATTGATCATATCTGCGACTGCAGCCTCAGCGGCGGCCCGTCGCGCTTTCTCACCTTCCACATTTCCGGCATCGAAGAAGTTTGCGTCTGGATGGGGCGTCCCTTCTCTTCGATATTTGCCGACATTGAAGATCTCTGCTTTGACAGACGTCCATTGAAGATAGCGTTTGACTGGGGATCGGTCAGTTTCAAGCCTTGAACCGAGGTAAGATGGCCATACCCTTTCCTGAGATAAGACTTTTACCACGGGCTGGCAAGCCTACCATCACCAGCACTACCTGCCTAGCATCTGCCTGACAAAGAGTGTAAGCTATTGTTCCGGTAAAGCCTGGACGCAAGTGACACCAATAACAACAGAATCTGCGACGTGTCGGACCAAGGCGGTCAGGTTTAGAGTCCATAGTGGGCCGTTCGTTATCGAGGTATGCTGCAGAGGAAGGCTGAAACGCATGCATATCGAGACCCATTTCCAAGAGGTGTGATCGATGCTCGCTTAGCAAGTCTCGAATGTCACACGTATCACTGCCACAGGTCCCGGGTAGTGCTCACAGTATTAGGCGTTGTCATAGACGAAGCCATCTTGACGCGTCACGGAACGATCTGGCTTGGTGCTGGATATCACACAAGTATCTGCAGCTTCAATCTAAGGCTCCTTGCCGTTCTCGAATCCTCACGAGACACTCTGCCGGGCGAATCACCGAATCGGCACCATCAGTACCAAATTTCTTGCAAGCAAAAGTGGACCACGTAAGAGAACGTCACCTGTTGAAGCAGGTGTTGCAAGCATCCAGAAGAAAAGTGTTCGGGAACAAATTCAACGAACATGCATGATTGCGTCGGGATATGATGAAAAGTCTGGTCCCCGCAGTGATAGGCCGTGTTGGAATGCTTTCTCCACGATTTCGGTACAGGAATGGTCTGGAGCTGTTCAGGCAAACAGCGGTTTCTGCCGGTGCACCGAGAGTCTGGTCGTGGATTGCATGTGACTGAACGTGTTGTTTTCCCAGGCAGGCGTAGAGCGTGCTGCATAAGTGACGAAGCAGTGGTTGGCTCCGCGGTAGTATTTGTATGATTGTGGGAATCCAGACATTCAATGTCTGGATGGAGTGGGTTGGATTAATCATGCCTTCTTCATGCTCCAGAATTCATATTTTGTTGTCCTGAGTGAAATGGGGTGTGTAACATGAGTGCCGCTCGTCCCTGAACTCAGAACGGCCCCTCCTGTTTAGTCCGTGATCGCGCGAATTATCCATCAATATGCATGTTCCTTCCCCACGAAAAACCTCAAGCTGAACAAGGAGGACCAGGACCACTCATGAACGAAATGCAGATATGGAGGAAAGAGAATGTCTTACATCTGGTTTACTGGTGTTTTCTCGTGCGCGCTGAATAGCACAACGGTTGAGCGCAATTGTTGGTGACGTCTGAGTACCGCTCATCGTGGCTGGTTAATGGAAGCTTTTGGGTACTCTAGGTAGTTCGTAGAGATGACTCGTGCCGGGGCGCGGCCGGAAGTAGGGGGGGTTTAGTTGTCACTGTTCGCTGCTCGCCGCTTGTCGTGCCAAAGCTGAGCACAATCTCTGCAGTTTCCACTCAAACTCTCACTGGTTCAACTTGTGAGCAACATGAGAGGGAAGAACATGAAATTCTAATAACGAAGCACCGACAGACCCAAGCCATTAGTTGGAAGGATCGTGCTTGCTTATCAGTTGAACACCCGTTATCGGCCATTACGAAATGTTCCAGGGTGTACCTGCATAGAATAGTAGGGCAGCCGCGCCTGGCTACGAAGGGGCGATGCTTTTCCAAACTCGGAGGCAAGAGTGTTCAAGGCCTCTTCATTACTTGGTGTTAGTGACCAACCGAGCGTCCACCGTTGGACGGTACTGTCCTTAACTAGCCGCAACAGCAACACCTAGAGTACCTTCACCACAAGGCACGCTATGCGACCTGATGGAAAGCACACCCCGACAGACTTTTTGACCATCCGTGAAAACGTCGCGCGTTATCTCTGCGCCATCCAGTGTAGTACTCGAAGTTCATCTATAGCTTGCCAGCAACGTCATTGCCATCTAACCTAGTAATGGTTTCTTCCCACTTCGTGTAATATTCCTTCATCTCCTTTTCACAGTCTCGGTTTTTCGACTCATCACAGCCGTGGAAGTTGACCACGAGGTCTCCTGGCTGCCACTTGCCATCATGCTGCCGTGGAGGCACACCAGTCATCAACTCATCCTCGGACTGTTTGCTATGGTAGTTATAGCTGTTGAACAACCTCTGATCAACGATCGCCAACTTGGCCAGTATGGTTGGGTGCCACTGTATTATATGCTCGAGAGCGTGGTTTTCTGCTTTCTGGAAGGCGTATGCTCGGTAGAGAGGATCAAACCAGGCATCGAGGAAGTATTGCGACCAGCTGTCCTTGGAGTGCCCAGTAGGCACAGGTATAGCTTCGGTGTTTCGGAGGATGAAGGAGGTATGTGCTACGTTGTCCATATCTTGAGTCAGGATCAGATAGACCTGTGACGGTTTGAGATGAGAGAAGGTGTGGATGACGCTGTCCGGAGGCACCACGGGAATGTCCTTGAGCATCAGGCTTGTCAGATTGGTGAAGACATGGTCGTACAGGGATCGAGATGGGTTGGTGATGAGGGCATGTGGGCTGAGCGACCATATGTAGTCAATCTCGGGATTTCTCGTGAGGGCATGGCGCAGGGCAGGTATGAGAGACCACGAAGAGGGCGAAGATTCTGTCAGGTGAGCATATGTAGACGTGTTCGTGTAAAAGACCTTGTAGCCTGGGGAAGTCGTCAGCAGTTTCCTCTCTCCTCTTGTGTTCCTGGCTTTTGCCTACCATGTCGGCTGGCGTAATCATTCCTGTTCCTCCTGATCATAGACATGTACTCATCACTCATGCTAGACTCATCCAGCACTGTCACAAGTGCGACCGTCGAGTCCTCGCTGATTGGGCCATGCTGCGCCTGTGCGTCGCCTGACGAGAAGAGGCTGAACACCAGATAAAGAGTGAGTATGCCTAAGACCAGATACCCCAAGTACTGTATCTGTCTCCTGCGTCGCTCCAGCGAACTTTTGGCTGACGCTCGAGCATAAGGAGGGGGAAAGGACGATTTGCGAGGTGGAAGAGCGAAGTGCATTACGGCTGCAGTATGTCTATCATGCTGCAAGGTTTCAAGACTTTCGTCCCAGAAACAGGGTGCAGCGCGTGAACCGCAGTCGAATATTTGAGTGCTACGTTGGAGGCGGGCACCACGGTTTGGCGCCACGGCTTCAACCGCGCTGCAGTGCCCCGTTCTGCGCGAACGGACCCACCGTAATAAGGAGTCAGCATCTATAAACAAAGGTAGCTTGTGGCCTGTACAGCGGTCTGCTGAGATGTGCCTAGGCAGTAATGACTTGCTACGAAGCTACCTGTGTTGTTTGCAGCGTCTGCGAGAAGGCATATTTGTTGCCGTGCATGGGTCGGAAGTGCCCAAACCATCGTGCTTTACCTGCTTACCCGCTAAAAGATGCCAGGTAACATGGTATATCGCTTCTTCTTGTACCTGTCGCCAAATTCCTTTCGGTATCTGTTCTCCTTCTTCTTTGCCCAAGCCATCATCTGGGCGACAGACACAGCCATAAAGACAAGCACCGCTAGACTGAAGTTGCTAACCACTAGCACACCCAACCAGGAGATTGTCTCTGTCATGTAGTTTGGACATGTCACCAGGTCGAACATCCAGCCTCGAGGAATAGCTCGCTCGTTACCGCCCGGAGATCGCAGGTTCATGAGAGTCATATGCGCCTGAAGATTGCCCATTTCACCAACACAGTACAGAGCCAAACCGGCATACATGAGCAGGTCGTTCGGCTCCTTCGCCGTGGGAGAATTCGGAGAATAGATCCAAGCTGCAATGTTGAGGCCAGCCAACACCCAGTAGTGGAAGCTGTTCTTGAAGACATTCCTGAATGGCATGGTCGACGCGGAGAATCGGTGGACGAACAGTGTTTCCACCTCTCGTTTGACGAAGTGGTTCACTATAAGCAGCATAGTGAGCGTTTGCAGGTGAGAGGCCTCGGATGAAGCGTTGGAGTAGATGTATGGTCGTAGCGCATAGACGATGGGGTGAATGAAGATAGGGCCGGCGTATTCGATGACAAACACGGTACGCCAGCTGATCTGAGGCCCGAGATCTTTCACGTATATTGTACTCTGCTCTCTCACGCCTGTTTGATGTACGGTTGTGTCTTTTGCATTGTTGACGACTGATCCATCGCTACCTTTCGTGATGCGAAGCTGGTGGATTGAGTATTGTGTTCTTTTGGCCAGCTCCGCATACAACTCGGATGTGCTGGCACTCGAGTCTATCGTCAGAGTGTCGGGGAGCGATTTGATCGCTTTGCCTAGAAGAGGAAGCGTCAGCTCGCACCTCAATACTCCGGTCCAGAGCCATACCTCTTGGACGGAGCTGTAGCTCGATGGTCTTGCTAGCCATGTTTTATGCGAGCTGGACGAGTTGTACTAAATTGAACTGTTCCCTTCCCGCAGACGGTAAATAGTTGTCGCCAACAGGGTAGTGCTGGAAGCGTTCTATGTTTGGGCGAAATGGAGAGTCTCAGAGACTGCGGGGGGAAGTAAACATGAATAAAAACATTTCCTTGCACGCAGTGGAGATCCCACCTTCTCGATGCCTACCTTATGCGACAAGATGCATTCTCTGCGAAACAGCACAAAGTCCTTCCTTCGATAATACTACAAGAGCTAGCATCAGGCTTTACCAGTGTACCCCTACACGTGCTGATATTGCAACAGCTGGAGGGTGGAGGTCATCCTGCGTGCATGCCGCGAACCATGGCACTGAATTACATGAACCACACCTCAAGCGTAAGCGCTTTCTTCGTTCACCACCTTCGTACCAACCATGTAAAGCACTAAGAGCAGAGCGTAGACACTGGAAGACAATCGTAGTGGCCTTATCTTGGTACGCGTCGTGCTGGTAGTAAGGACTGTGCACGGCGTTGCAGTACAGGATGAAGTGGTGGGGTGCACCCCGAACCTAAGCTCTGCGGTAGTACGGTAGGCATCACCGCACTAATGACGCACGCTGAATTAAAGTTCCAGTGCCGAGTTGACACTGACAGCATGCGTGAGGCATTCAGCGCGTTTGTGCCTGCATAGCAAATGATATCGCGCCTAATAGTAGCAGAGTTGCAGAATTGCCATCTCGGCCTCACTTTGATGCTGCCAACCATTCTCTCTCCCATTTCATACCACCCTGTCGAGCTGTGACCCGACATCACAACACAGTCTGCGATCGACCGATCATCGACCGACCTAGTTGACTCTGCACAAGTCAACTGTTCGATCGAATTCGATCAGACACGACCAAATCTTCAAAGCCCTAACCCACTGCACTGCACCCAACCCAGCCTGACGCACCTAATCCGTCAAACTCGCGGCCATACCTGTCACCGTTCTGACCAGACACACCTCCAAACCAAGACTGTACGAGGTATCTCTTGGTTGTGTAGCGAGCGTTCTCCAAAAGGCTATCGTCGCCCGACTATTCTCATGCGGTCCCTAGTGGGCGTCGCATTACTTTCGTGAGGATGGGGAAGGTTCAGAAGAAGGCAAACGACAAGCACAAGCTCTCATTGGTATGTTCTATCCGGCATGAGGCGAGGGAAGTCCTCTAACACAGCTATAGTCGCCTGCCTTGACAAATTTCATCAGTCTTACCCATTCGATTCCTTTGGCTCAACTGCCTGATCACCTCAACTCATTCCCATCCCGCTGGCCATTCCCTCGAGGGGACCTCTACAACTGGATAGGGACCTTAGATCGCTTCGATGGAATTTTGCAATCCTTCAACGAGACCTATGGCTTGGACCAGGGGCCTCAGTCAAAGCCCTTCGACATCTCGGTTCTAGTCGCCGGCACTGAAGGTGCTGATGCTACCACGATTCAGAATCTGGGCTTCGCGGCAGATGGAGATAGACAGCTGATACACTCCATCCTCGCTTTCTCTACCCTACTCTTGGAGAAATGTGGCAACCGAACCCTGTACAATAGCACAGAAAGATTGAATGACCTGCTCAACACGACTTCTCTTTCTCTTTTGCAAGACACCCTGCGCTTGACCCTGGTCCTGGCCCAGAGATTCGCAGATCGTGGCCCTCAAGCTCCTGGTGGCCATGCTCACTTTTACCACTATGACATCTCCAAGCTACAGAAGCTTGCTACTCCCTTTCCACGGACTCCCTCTCGGAAACACCCTCAGTCACCTGTCAAATCCTCAAAGCCTAGAGACAAGTCTTCTCAGCCCAAGTCCCGACGTGCTCCAACCACAGCCGATCCGAATGATTTCCGCGCCCTAGCCAGACAGCCGCAAACCGCGATGCCTTCTGCACATTCCGCAGCCAACGAGAGCGTGTCGGAGCTTGATTGGACCTCTGGAACATCTGTCCGAGTTGTCTGGCCTAGTCAAGCTCCTGTCTCAGCTCCACGCCCGACTGCTTCACACATGACGGTATCTGATATCCCACCTTCACCAACGCCTTTGCGCCACCAGCAATCCGCAGGCGCACCAGCTATGACAACCACCACCGAGACCGATGCCAGCCAAGCTGGCCCCTCAAACCAGTCTAGCGTTCAGCAAATCGACCTTGGACCAAGCGACCTTGCCGTAACAAATATAGAGGCTGTCTTGCAAGACGCACCTGAATCCATGCCTGCTGCCACCCGCTACGAGCTTCTGTATAAGCTGAGAATTGCATACGGTCTAATGGCTTCACCTGAAACGCGGAGCTTGCTAGTGGAGATACGACTTGCTGCATTGGGTGTTGTTGCGCAGGTGTTTAACGAAGAGGAGATGACATCGAAATATTTCGATGGTGATACGAGTGCTTCAGCCAGACAACAGCTTGTCCGAAATCTGGTTGAACTTCTACGTGAGCCAGCCGACAGCCAGACCGGCACGTCTCTCTACATACAGAGTCTCGCTATGGAGGCGCTGGCTGTTCTATCTCGATTCCGCCAGCTGTCGTCAGAAATCAACTCCGTTCTTTCGCCAAACTCTAGTCACGGGTTGCTCCTGCAGTTGGTGAACCGAGCGCTTGCCGACATCACCCAGGACGGAGATGTCACGGACAATGATGCTGGTGATGGTTGGCGACACGCCGTCTTCATGATGTGGACCATCTTCATGACTCAGTCTGGTGCTCATAACGCTCGTGCCACAGAGCAGTATGTGCACAAGAACCTCATCTCTGCGTATGCCTCTGGTCTGCAGATCGTTACAGGAAAGTCACTTCGTGTGCACTACTACATTCTCAAGTTCTTGGAGAGTCTCTTTCATCACTTCAAGGACGGTTTGCAGATCCTGAACGCAAACGGAGCGTTCGGTATCGCTTGTGATACTACCGAGAGACTCAGCAGACAATCCCTAGAACTTTGCGCATCCGGACAGGGCTTTCCGGAACAATGGAAAACCCCAAATGTCGATTTCAAGGTACCCTACCAGCAGCAATTTATCCTTCGTGAGCTACTCAGCTTGATCAAGGACATATCAAAGCACCAGGGAAACCACGCTGATCGAGCGCTGCGTGGCTTTGTGGACTCGTCAAATCTACTGCAGGCTTTCCGTCTGATCTTATCACACATGAGCGAGTTCGGTGCCCATACCTGGAGCGAAGTCGTGACAGCCGTATGCGGCTTTCTCAACAATGAACCTACGAGCTACACAGTGGTCTCCGAGGCAGGGATTGTTGCAACGCTCCTAAACACTGTTCAGCCACAGGCTTCTGAGGAGACTGCTGATGCGGAGCGACCATCAAAAACAATATCCGTGGTGCCTTCCAAGCCTTCACTGAAGCTGCCTCCTATCGCCGATGCCATCACGAACCTTGCGTCAGCGTTTGGGGCCATCTGCTTGACCGAAGCCGGACATGCTCACTTCGTTAAATCAAATGTTATCGAGAAGTTCTTTGAGCTCTTCGAAAGCCCAGAACACGTCAAAGCCATTAAAGATCCCAACACTCAGATGGCGCTTGGGTCTACCTTCGATGAGCTTGTCCGACACCATCCTGGGTTGAAGGATACTGTCATCAGCTCTCTTATCACCATGGTGGCAAGAGTACGTTACATCTGCACTTCAAGACTGAAACGAAATGGAGCTGGCCCAAAGATCTGGATTGAGGGTTCTTCCGGGTTGAGTGTCGAAGGTGGTGTTGATGCATTGATGGCTGATCTGCTGCCATCTCGAGACGGCGACATGGTCGATCTTGCTCGTCTCGAACTTCCCAACAAGGATACTCTCGACTTTAGTCCATCGGCCGAAGTCCCTCAAGACACCTTGGCTCAGTCTGCAAGCGACGAGGATGCAGATGGGCTCACTGCTCTAGACTACGCTCGGCCAGTCATAGCATTTCTGTCCCCCTTTCTGGAGAATCATTTTCTATGCAAGGAGTTCACAAATTCAGGTGGGGCAGATCTGCTGCTCGATTTTGTGAGCTTGCCCACTATCCCAATCGTCGAAGAGTCCTTCTCAGACGGCATGTTCATGCAGGAGATGACATCGACTGTTCGCACTATGGCTGAAGAGAAGCCGTACTTGGTATTGCCGTTTTTGATCGATCGCGCAAGCTACATCTGCGCCAACAGTCTGGCCAGCTTCATTGACTATCAGCCTGACAACGCTAAATGCTATTTCGGCGACTATCTCCGGACGGAGGACAGAGCATCTACTATGGACGTCGATCACCCTCAATCATCAGTTGGTGTTCAAGCTACCAAAACAGTGAAAGCCATGATGAATGTTTATAGCATCACGAGAGTGCTAGCAGAAGTATTCACAGCATCTACCTACCATACACGAGGAGGTCATAGCAACATGATGGCGCAGCTGAATATCTCTGACATCTTGTCGCAGTTGATCACACTGTACGGAAAGTTGTCCGCTGCATGCTGTCGCGAAGAGATCTCGCTGCTTGCCTCGATGCCCAAGGCCTGGCTCGACGAGACACGTCCTGGCAACTATTCTACAGGAGATGCAGATGTTGACGCGATCCTAGATGTGTCCAATGGGAACATCACAAGATTAGCCGGCAACGATGAAAAGAGTCAGGAAAAGCCGGAGGAGAGTATCGAAGAGGTCCAAGACACAGCTGCTTTCCGCAATCTCAAGACCCTGAGGTATCTCTTGACCGAGACACCGGCGGCGATCTCGACTCTCTTTTCACACGTTGGCTCCAGCTTTGGCGGCAAGCGGAAAGCAGAGACCATTGTGCGACAAAAGGCTGCAATAGTGTCGGACGCCTTGGCTGGCGCGTTGACCATGCAACTAAGTCCACACTTCGTGTCAAGGTCTACTATGAGCCAAGATGACGGCAACATCAGAGACTGGCGGTTCAAGTACTTTACTGTTGCTCTGGCGAGAGTGCGGGACAGCCTTTTGGAGGATCGCAACCACGGTCAATCTGATCGCAACAACAAGATCCGCCAATCGTTTGTCGTTGATTGCTTCAGACGAGCGAATGGCATGAAGCAACTCACGAACATCGGCATGGAATTTTTCGAGGAGCTCAAGAAGTGCCAGGTCGATGGGTCCGTCTTCGCTGCCAACGCAGGTCTAAAGATCTGCTTAGATTTGTTCGATCAACTTACCAACAACGAACTTATCCAGTCGCAGCAGACGACTTACATGAGATACACTGATCTAGACAAGCCTTTCTACTTCAACCCGAATCACCTGCTGCTTGAACTGCGAATGGAATCTATGCCTCTAGTTCGCAACATATGGGACAGTGAGTACGCTGAGCAGGCTTCGAACGAGGTGGTCGGTAAATTAGCAGCTATCCTGAAGCATACATTAAGGGGCGAAAACGAAGAAGGAGTTATTGCCCGGGCAGAGGATTACCCAAAGTCAAGGGTCCACAGCAAGCGCAAGTTCGAGCTTGAAAAATCGCGAGTCGCCGCGCTGAGGGACAAGGGCTTCGATCAGGATCTTGCTGAAGAAGCCTTGTATCGTTGCAACGTCACTCTTACGCACCCTGTTCAGGCGCAGATTGCGGAAACATATTGCAGAGCTGTGCGCGACAACCCTCGAAGACGCCGTTTGCCCATTCCAGAAGACGATGTCAAGTACAAAGGTGATGCTCCATCTTCGCAGCTGCTTCCCTCAGCGATGGAGATCGTGTCTGGGCCAACGGCAACTATATTTGAGGATAGCAGCCAGGATGAAGAAGCTGCCGACGCTCTTGAAACCACCGCCAACAATGAACCTTCAGAAGCCCCAAGTACAAGCGATCCATCAGATGGTTCTCGAACACAAAGTCTACGGACTCAACCGACTCCGTCGTCCGCGATGGACATTGGCAACATTCTGAATGGTGAGCAACCGCAACCGCAGCCGCAGCCTCAGACACCGACCGCGCCGAATGCCTTTTCGCACTCGCGACAAAGTATCGATGCTGAAAGAGAGTCAATACGCGATCAGCTTGCTGAGCGATGCAACAACATCCTGAGTAGTCATCCCACTCTCATTTTCGACCTCAAGGACTTACTCTGCGCCGGCGCTACCAAATTGAACGATGAGATGGCGAGAAGCTGGTGGGAATCTGCCACTGACTTGCTCGTCAACTCTCTGTTGTCTCAAACTGTAGAGACTGCAATGGATGATATTCAGGGCAAGAAAATCGCTGCAGCTGCGCACTTGATCGGGCTTCTCTGCAGCAACGACACTGTCAAGCCTAGCATGTTGAAGGTTTTGCAATCGTCTATCGACAGCATAATCGATTTCCTGCAAACACCTGCTCAGAAGCCTGCCGGTGAGGAATCATACCCCTGGATCGCACCGATACTATTGATCCTCGAAGAGGTGTTGGCTCTAGATGCGGAACCTGACGAAGTCACTTTTGTTGCTCCCAACGACCTCGATTCGTACACAGAGCCAAAGCTTACGCACAACACCGTGATTGAGCAGTCTACAAAGGTCCATCTCTTCGATCGGCTGATGGATATCTTGCCAAAGGTCGGCAAGGATCGCAGCATGGCTCTCTCCACCATTCGGACGCTAGTCATCCTTACTCGAGATCGAAAACTGGCAGAGCTCCAAGGCGAAAGAAAAAACCTACAAAAGCTTTTTCTTATGGTGAAGCAGCTGGGTGGGGGTATCAATGCACGATTTGAGGGTACGCTCATGGCGATTCTCCGTCATGTTATCGAGGACGACGGCACAATCAAGCAGATCATGGAAGCAGAAATCGTTCATTATGTCCACAACAGAAGCACAGGACGACCGTTGGATCTGCCTACTTACCTTCGTGACCTAAACTACTTTGCACTCCGGTCACCAGCACTGTTCGTAGATGCCAGCAATGCCAAACTCAAACTAACTTCGTGGAGCCCTGGTCAGTCAAGCGCCAACTCGATCCTGGCCCTGCGTGAGCAAGAACCAAAAACAGAGGCGGTAGTTGAGGAAAGAACAAATGTCCAAGCTGTTGCTAGCGAAGCACCTGCTGTGAGCGTTGAGCGTGATTCAACCGCGCAAGTTGAGGATGCCAAGACCGCTGAGATCAAGATCCCAGTGGTCGAGCACCCCGATGGCATCATCCATTTTCTGCTGTCTGAGTTGCTCTCTTACAAAGACGTCGAAGACAGAGAGTCGAAGACATCGAGCGATGCTACTGAGGGACCAAGCGATACAACTGCGGACGCATCCAACGCCACCGAGGCTGACGGAGATCAAGTAAAGGAGACTTCAGACAAGGCAGAAAAACCTCGGTTCAAAGCGGACGAACATCCGATCTTTATCTACCGGTGCTTCCTCATGCACTGTCTCACAGAGTTGCTTTACTCGTACAACCAGACCAAGATTGAGTTTATCAGCTTTTCAAGAAAGGCAGATCCACTGGCTGCCACTCCTTCCAAGGCTCGGTCTGGTGTACTCAACTACCTACTGAACGGTTTGGTTGCGTCTGGCTACGTAGACAAGGACGAGTCTGTTACTTGTCGAAAGCGGCTGACTACCTCTGAATGGTCAATGAGGACTATCGTAGCTCTGTGCACAAAAACAGGCGAGAAAGACCTTGGCAGCTCTGCGCCGTCGCGCTACTCAGCCGTCGCGCGACAAGTAGAGGATAACGACACTGACACCGATCTGATCTACGTGCGCCGATTTGTCCTTGAGCATGCTGTCAAGGCCTTTAAGGATACATTGTCATCTCCAGAGTCCCTTCAACTCCGATATGGTAGACTGCTTTGCTTAGCCGACCTTTTCCACAAACTGATTTCCAAGCCCCAGGGTCCAGAAGGTTCAGTCTATTCGAACAACACCTCATACAAGCGCATTGCGCGCATGATGCTTGAGAAGAATTTTATTGCCGTGCTTACCTCGGCTATCAGCGACATCGATCTATCGTTTCCTAGTGCAAAGAGAGTTGTCAAGTTCATCCTTCGACCTCTGGAAGAATTGACAGCGGCTGCCACGAACCTGAACCTCAATTCACCGCATGAATTTCCACAGATCATCGATCAGACACGTGCAGCCGCAGAGACTATATCCTCCGCTTCCTCTGAAGTGTCCGATGACCTCGATGACGAACGTGAAGAGACACCCGACCTTTACAGGAACTCTGCGTTGGGTATGCTCGATCCGGCTCGACAAGATGAATCGGACAGTGACAACGACGATGAAGACGAGGAAATGGACTATGACGAGTATGACGAGGAAATGGATTACGACGATGACATGGCTGCTCCTGTCAACGATGGTGAAGTGGTCAGTGACGAGGAGCTCGAGGACGTTATGGACGGCGCTGGTCCAATGGAAGGCATACCGGGCGATGCGCCCATGGACATTGAATTCGTGGTTGACCACCATCATCACCATCATCATGACGATGACGAGTCAGAAAGCAGTGACGATGATGGCGAAGACGAAGAAAGTGATGACGACGACGATGACATCGAAATCGAGATGGAGGATGACGACGAAGGTCAGATGGAGCATGACGGATCTGACGACCCTGGCAATGTGAATGGCGACGACGGCTGGGAGGACGAAGATGAAGAAGATGTGGACGATGAAGACGATGGTGAAGAGATCGACTTCGATGAGGACGATCTACACATTCCGGCTGGCGATCCAACTACCTCACATCTGGATAACTTGCTGAGAGTGCTAGGCGATCCTGTCGACATGCCTCCGGATGCAGGTGTCGTTCTTCAATCGAATCGTCCCGAGGACCTAGATGAGGAAGACGAAGACGACGACGAGGATGGTGAGGATCTCGACGAGAACGATGGCATGGATTATGATCAACCATTTGACATGATGCTTGATGGGCCTGACTACGACGAGAACGAGGAATGGGGTTGGGACGAGCCGCCACCACCAGTCTTCCGTCGGTCCCGACATGCAAGAGCAACTGGTGGTATGCCGCCGTTCTTCTCTCGAAGACTCATCAGCGCGAACGACCCACAACATGAGATGATGCACCACATTATGGGTACCAGACATTACCGACGGGCTCCGACGAGTCGGAATGCAGCCGAAGATGGGACTAATCCGTTGCTGCAACGTCCAGACGATGTGGCCGGTAGCGCTCCGGTCTACTCAAACGACTTCTTCGCTCCCTTCGACACGTCAGGCGGTGCCGCAGCCGGCCAAGGCCTGCCAATGGTGCTCTCGGGAGGACCCGGTGGGCCTTCGATCGCTTTACCCATGCCTGGTGGCCCCCGGGGTCTGGGCGGTCATGGCGCGATCCTTGACGCTATTGTTGGCGCATTGCAGAGGGGTGAACCACACATGCTACAAGACGGCCGTCTTCAGTTGAATGTCACGGCACCTGTTGGCGACATTCAGGAGCTCCTTCGGGGTCCCCCTTCAATGCCATCCTTCATGAATCGGCAGCCAAGGGAAGATCCTCAACGCAGTGCACAATTCATTCCGATGATCACAATCTCCAGGTGGCAAGAGGAAGCGCGACTCTTGTTTGGCAAGAACCCAATAACCAAGTCTCATTCGGTTGCGCTTTGGTTGTACGCTTCGCTTATCCCTGCCGCTCAACATGAAGCAAAAGAAAGAGAGAAAGAAAGAAAGCGGCTTGAGGAAGAGCGTAAAGAAACCGAGCGGCTTGCCGAAGAAGAACGCTTGAGGAAGGAAGAAGAAGACCGTCTTGCCAGAGAAAAGGCTGAGGCCGAAGAACGAGTTCGTGCAGAGGCTGAAGCAGCGACAGCAGCTGAACGAAACGTAGAAGCCCAGGATCAACCCCAATCTAGTGAAGCCATGGAGGGTGTGCAGTCCAGCGAAGACGCGGAAGCATCTGCTGGAGAAGCGCAGGTTCGAAGGTATACTACAATCCGTGGTCGACAGCTCGACATCACTGGCCTGGATATTGACGTTGAGTATCTGCAGGCTCTACCAGAAGACCTGCGAGAAGAAGTCATCACCGCTCAGTACCAAACCCGGCGGGAACAGGCTCAAGAGCAAGGCAATGACGATAGTGTCATTGATCAGGAGTTCCTCAATGCACTTCCAGAGGAAATTCGAGAAGAGATTCGAGCACAGGAGGCCGCAGCTCAACGCCGCCGCGAACGCGACAGAGCTCGCCGCGAGGCGCAAGCCAGTGTACCCGCTGGTCAAGGCATTCAGTCTGGCGATATGGACGTTGATGACTTCCTAGCAACTCTCGACCCGGCCTTCCGACGTGCCATTTTGGCAGAACAGCCTGAACAGATCCTTAGCGGACTGAGCGCGCAGCATGCTGCTGAAGGGCGGTCACAGGCACGGAACATGTTCTTCCACAATCGACTGCCAATGCAGCGGGAGCTGGACAATGCCAGAGGCCGGCGTGACCTTGCACACCGAGATCCAAAGCGGCAACAGATTGTTCAGTTGATTGACAAAGCCGGTGTTGCAACTCTGCTCCGCTTGATGTTTCTCCAGCAACAGGGATCTCTGAGAGGTAACCTTCTGAGTATACTGAGTCAAGTTTGTAGTAACCGACAGACAAGGTACGAAGTTGTCAGCTTATTGCTCATTATCCTCAAAGAGGGTTCGACAGATGTCACTGCGATCGAACGCAGCCTCGCTAGCCTGTCGCTGAGAGCGAAGGCCAGCGGTGCACAGAAGACGCCTCAGCCTCTCAAGCGCACCCTATCGATGCAACCATATGCCGGCCTTAGCGATGCGATTACGCCTATGCTCGTTGTTCAACAATGCTTGAATACGCTGAGCCACATTTGCAAGCATAATGCACATGTCAAGAGCCTCTTTCTGCGAGAGGTCGATGTCACCTCGACAAGCAAAGCCAAGGGCAAGGGCAAGGGCAAGAGCAAGGATGCGAAACAAACCACGCACCCCGTGAATGATCTGATCAGCCTACTTGATCGACGCCTTATCATGGACAACTCGAGTTGTTTGTATTCACTGGCCTCTCTGCTCGCAACGGTGACTTCTCCTCTCGCAAGTCTTATGAAACAGGAACGAGAAAGACAAGAAGCAGAGAAGACGAGCGAAGAAGCTGCAAAAGCCAAAGAGGAAGACGATGAGAAGCAGGCATCAGGCGAGGTCAAGGACACCAAGAACGACATTGCCATGGGTGATGCAAACGTCGAAGCGCAACCCGCATCCAGCGGCTTGATGACAGATGACCCAAATGTCACAGAAAGCAAGAATGATGCAGAGGAGGTGGAACCTGCCGAGTCAGAGAAAAAAAAGCAACCTTTTGAGCCGCCCAACGTTGCGGACCACAATTTGAAGCTCATCACGAATATCTTTGTCGCTCCAGAGTGTTCGAACGAGACCTTTCGGCACACCTTGGAAACACTTCAAAGCCTTTCTCACATTCCGGACACGAGCCAGAAATTTGGCAAAGAGCTCACCAAACACGTGCACTCACTATCGCAAGCCATCTGCGCCGAGCTTGATGACTTGCTTCCTGCTATTCGGGATGCCCAATCGAGCACTGACGTCCAAGGTGCTGCCGCTTCCAAGTTCTCCGCGAGTACATCGGACCAAGTCAAGCTCTTGCGAGTACTGCAAGCATTAGACTACCTTTCTGCTCCCAAGAGAGCAGATGAGTCGTCGGATGTTAAAACGCCAAGTATCTTGACGTTATCATACGAAAGTCTCGGCCTAAGCAAGCTGTGGTCCAAGCTCAGCGACTCTCTCGATGCTGTTGAGGAGAAGGGAGATACTATCAGCTTCGCGACTATCTTGCTGCCCCTTATCGAATCACTTATGGTTGTCTGCAAGCATACGACCCTCAAGGACGCTCCTATCGCGGTAAAGGAGAATACCGTGCAGAGCCCTGTTACTGTCACAAAGACGGACGAGCTCGAAGAATTGTTCTTCAAATTCACTTCTGACCATCGCAAGATCCTCAACGACATTATTCGTCAGACCCCCAAATTGATGCAGGGACAATTCTCAATTCTCGTAAAGAACAGCAAAGTTCTGGATTTCGACAACAAACGCAGCTACTTCAACAAGCAGATCCACTCGAGGCACCATACCCAACGACCACCGCAGCCTCCCCTGCAGCTCAACGTGCGTAGAGAACAAGTGTTCATCGACTCGTACAAGGCCTTGTACTTCAAGAATGCTGAAGAGATGAAGTATGGCAAGCTCAACATTCGTTTCAATGGAGAGGAGGGTGTTGACGCTGGTGGTGTTACTCGGGAGTGGTTCCAAGTTCTCGCTCGAGGCATGTTCGACCCCAACTATGCCTTGTTCCAGCCCGTCGCATCAGACAAAACCACCTTCCATCCAAGCCCGCTCAGTCGAGTCAACGACGAGCACCTGCTGTATTTCAAGTTTGTTGGACGAATTATTGGCAAGGCTTTACGCGAAGGCCGAGTCCTCGATTGCCACTTCAGCAGAGCAGTCTACAAGCGCATACTTGGCAAGAAGCCTAATCTCAAGGACCTGGAAAGCAGTGACGTTGACTACTACAAGTCTTTGGTCTGGATTCTGGAGAATGACATTACGGATGTGCTGGATGAAGAATTCGTTGTCATCGAGGACGAGTTCGGTGAAGAGAAGGTTATCGACCTAATTCCAGACGGCAGGAACATCTCGGTTACCGAAGAGAACAAAAAGGAATACGTCCAAGCGCTGGTCGAATACCGTCTTACAGAGTCAGTCAAGGACCAACTTGACAGTTTCCTGGGCGGCTTCCACGACATTATTCCAGCGGATCTCATTTCCATCTTCAACGAGCAGGAGCTGGAGCTTCTCATTTCTGGACTGCCCGAGATCGACGTCGATGATTGGAAGGCCAACACTGAATACCACAACTACAATCCAAGCAGTCAACAGATCGTCTGGTATTGGCGAATTGTAAAAGCAATGACGAATGAGGAGCGAGCTAAGCTACTGCAATTCATTACAGGCACTAGCAAGGTGCCTCTCAACGGGTTCAAGGAGCTCGAGGGTGTTTCTGGCCTAACCAAGTTCAATATCCACAAGGATCCCTCGACCAACCGACTCCCGACAAGTCATACTTGCTTCAACCAGCTCGATCTCCCGGCTTACGAAAGTTTTGAGATCATGAAGCAAAACATCAACACTGCTATCAGCTTAGGCGCTGACTACTTCGGCTTTGCATAGCCAATATGACTTCATGTACAACGCTGAGGACTGCATGGGACATCGGTATAGGATGCATAGCCAGGAGTTCGGAATGAATTAATGCTTAAAAGAGTGTGCGGACGGACGAAGAAGATATCGATCTGGCGAAAATTGCTTATCGAGGATGGTTGCATAGCTCGACTAATGGGATACAATGGTACTACATAGCAAACCTGGGCGTGGTTCTCAAGAGGTGCAGCTCCTGAGGACGTGCTCGGGATATGGAGATGTTTCCCAAAATGGGACGTCCGCCCAGTCAGCAGAGTAGATAAGTAGCACAAATAGTATAGCCTCGTCTATAGTTCGCTTCCTTCAGTACCCATGTTCAGTTTCTCTGCGTACTGGATGCCGTTGAAACACCAGTTATTTGTGTCTGACGCTTACAAACGAAATCGTCGCAGGGACTCAAGATGGCCGCTTCTGTTCGCTCAACCTACCCAAACAAGCATAGTGGGGCGGCCACCTCGCGCTCCTCATCAGAGCTTCTGCCTTATAGCCTTAAAAAAACCTTGGCTGCCAAGCCACACCAAATCTACTCTTCGCACCTAGCACATCTGCGTCAAATCAAGTTGTCCTTCAGCAAATATCAATTCACGTTCCTGTTCATTTCGTTCTAGCACACAGAAAACATGGTAAGCAACTCCATCGATACTCTGGAATAGCAACAGCCTGGAAATGCGAGTCCCCGAGACTACGCATAAGAGATATTTCCGTCAATGTCAGCCCTTTTGAACGAGGTGCTGGCACGACGATGAATTGGCTGGAGACGTCGTTTCGCATGCTGTGCGCTGCAAACGCGCCTCGCTAGAGTTCTCGAAAGTTATCAGAATATTTGCTGATCTTTCTGCCTCAATGACAGCCTCCCAAAGGAAAGAAGGTAGCGGCCGCGCCATTTCCTGGCGCAAAGGCCGGCGGTAACAAGAAAGCCGCCAAGGTATGTTTATGCGTTCTGGTGTGATTGTAGCATGTGCTAACGTGTATAGAACCCTCTCTTCGAGAAGCGACCACGAAACTTCGGTATCGGTCAAGATGTTCAACCTCACCGAAATCTGTCACGAATGGTCAAGTATGACGGGACGATTATGGAGATGAAAACACAACATTCTGACACAAACCAGGTGGCCAGAGTATGTCCGACTTCAGCGACAAAAGAAGATCCTCAACATGAGACTGAAGGTTCCCCCTGCCATTGCTCAGTTCCAGAACACGCTCGACCGAAACACCGCCACCCAGACCCTCAAGCTCCTGAACAAATACCGACCTGAGACCAAGGCCCAGAAGAAGGAGCGCCTGAAGGCAGAGGCCACTGCTGTGGCCGATGGCAAGAAGAAGGAAGACGTGTCCAAGAAGCCATATGCCGTCAAGTACGGTCTCAACCACGTCGTTGGCCTGATTGAGAACAAGAAGGCTGCTCTGGTCCTCATCCCCAACGATGTTGACCCTATCGAACTTGTCGTCTACCTCCCAGCTCTGTGCCGAAAGATGGGTGTCCCATATGCCATCATCAAGGGCAAGGCTAGACTGGGCACCGTTGTGCACAAGAAGACTGCTGCGGTTGTGGCCCTGACTGAGGTCAAGCAGGAAGACAAGAATGAGCTGAGCAAGCTCGTCTCGACCATCAATGATGGGTTCAACAACAAGTACGAGGAGCACAGACGACACTGGGGTGGTGGTATCATGGGCCAGAAGGCTGTTGCGAGACAGGAGAAGAAGAGGAAGGCTATTGAGCAGGCCATCAAGATCTAGGTTTCTAGACCTGCGATGCCGGCTGTCGGCCACAACACAGGAACATGATCGTCGGACAGTCGTACGTCCATGCTTCGCTTGTGGGGAGGAGCAAGAACGATGATGCTCGGTTCTAAAACTGAACACGACCCATTGTCATGCTGGGGATAAATCAAGCATATTGAGCGAAACGAATACCATGAACGAAGATTACGATCCGAGCATCGTCCACAATTTTTTCTTTTCCTTAGGACCTTGAGTATGAATTCCGCAGTAATGCACATAGGACATGAAGATTTCTCTGCAATAGTGCCTCAGGCACAAAGGTATATGTGCTTTCCTACGTCACTGCCTCTGCCCGCTCTCGAAAAATGAGGTAACGGGGCAGGTGTTTACTTAGGTACTTTCCACCACTGCACGCTCGGTACAAGTGCAAAGATAGTAGCACCGTTGACTCTGCTCTCTACTGCTTAGCCTTCGTAGTTCTGACGGTTCCCAGCGGACCTGACACCTTTCATCAATCAGTCTGTACTATCTATCCATTGACACATCAAGACCTATCCAAGCCTGTGACTGCCGACTTAGGCCTCTTATTGAGCGACTAGAAAGCCGTGAAAATGAGTGAAGGAGCAGAAACGCCGGCGCAGCGGCAGGCTCGAATCCGTCAACAGAAGCGCGAAGCAAAGATCAAGGCAACAGCGCAAGACAGGCTAGACAAGATCACGCAACTGAGTGGCAGAACACCCGAAACTAGTAGGTTCCAAGGCAGGTCACCCAATCGCTGCTAACTGGTCACGCAGTGCGAAATGAATCACCAGCACGGCCGAGCCCAGTCCAGACGTCTCCCACCCCTACCCGCGTCCGAAGCGGCTCTATCCCAGATCCTGATGTCGTTGCTCCTACCTCATCAATGTTTGGGCAAACGAATGACCCCGAGCAGGCGCGGATGCAACAGGAATACATGAGAGCGTTGCTTGGCGGACCTCCACAAGGACCTGCAAGCGAGGGGCAAGAACAACAACCAGGCATGCCTGGCGAAGACGATCCCATGGTCAAGATGATGCAGACTATGCTGGGCAACATGAGCGGCGACCCAAACGCGCCAGGCCCGGAAGGAATGCCATTCTCGGCGGACGACATATCTAAGATGACGGGTATGCCCTCCTTCCTCACGAACATGTTCTTGGGCGGCAAGCAACAAGCACCACCGACCGCGGCACAGATTAGGCAGGAGCGTACGTGGAAAGTCCTCCGAACTATCATGTTTGTTTTGATTGGCCTGTACACGGTCTTTACCATCGACAAGTCTGTTGAGGCCTTCGGGCAACATCCGCCAGCGCCTGCCACAGCACAAAACCCTTTCACGATCTTTCTGATGGGTGAGCTGCTGGTCAGCGGAGCTAGAATGGTGCTCGCTGAACGGCCGGCCTCGCAATCTGGCATCAAAGCATGGTTACAGTCTGGGAGAGAAACGGCAAGAGATGGCGCGATATTGGTATTTCTGGTTGGCACCTACAGCTGGTGGAAAGGCTACAAATAGTCGGCAAGGATTAGGTACCTGAATTCCATCCTTACTCATCCTGATAGGCCAACTGAGTATGTGACTTTCCGGTGAGATGACCGAAGCAGGAGAGTCATACCTCTGCTTTGCATCATGGTTAGCGTTTACCGTCAATAATCATAGCAACGTGTACAACCAGAAACCCTAGAATCGCACTGGAGCACTGGAGCACTGGCACGTCCGCAGTCCGGGCCCAGATCCGACCGCGGCATCCACCAGCGCTGCAAGGGCATCACATGTGCTCCATGCCCGGTTGAATGCATCTCGTGCTGCAATCCTCCTCGGGAACTTCATCATGTACATTGGCTGTACCGCTTTGCCAATGCTGTCCCAGGCCCATGACTCGTATACGTCTTCACAGCGGGATCCAGCTACGTCAAGCTGCCCGTGTATTTCCATCAAGGACAGCAAATGCCGCAAGACTCTGAGTTGACAGGCAGAATGGCTTCGCTTGGACAAAAGGGTCGTCGTACTTATCTCGGCATGAACGCCTGTCACATCGGACAACCACTGGACTGGCAGAAGTCAGACATCAGCCGGGGAGCTTGGCCCGGCTTTGTTCGGCGCTAGGGATCGATGCTAAGAAGTCCTCCCATTCATCCGCAAAATGACATCAAGCTGATTGGTCGTGCTAGGGCCACCAAGAGCTGTTTTGGGAGCTGAGCAACGAAGCGACCGGCAGACTCTGGCCCTAGCAACCTCTAGGCGCGTGCTTCGAAGCTCTTTCGTAGATGCTCTTGCCTGCCTCGGTGGGGGGCTCCCTCGCGCGCTCGGGCAGTGGTGCGGGGTGCATCCTGGAAAGTCGCGGCTGACGTTTTTCAAATCACGGCTCATGTCATGCTTGTTGTGAGTACGAGGAAGGTCTAGCTACTAGTACCGACTGTATGGAACTCGTTTGCCATACAAGAGGAGAACTTGCTAACTCTTTGCCATCTTCTTGCTCTAGAACCGCTTTTGTATCTTCTCTGCTTAGTTTTCTTTGACAGCTTCGTCTCGTGCTTTCACCAATATATGCGCTGAACTGTAGCTGCACACTATCCCTAGGTATCTCTACTCTCATATTAGGACACATCCTTGCAACCATGTCTGAGGGTAACCCTGGAGGGCCCCAGAGTGGCCCGGTAGTGGTGAGCTCAGTGCCATACGAACCGCGCTCAAGCAAAGCTGATTCCCTCCTTAGGCCGAAGCTCACGAAGTCGACACATACCAGTGAGTGGTCGTCCGACTCAAGTGTGAAGCTGTGATTGACCAATTCTAGTGTGCCCAAGGCCTTCTTCACAAAGGGCCCAGGAAAGCCTCATATCAAAGATCTCGACGAATACAAATCGATGTACGAGGAGTCCATCAAGCAACCAGAGAAGTTCTGGGGCAAGATGGCAAGAGAACTGATCACATGGCATCGGGACTTCCAGACAGTCAAGTCGGGCAGCTTGGAGAATGGTGACATCGCTTGGTTCTTGGAAGGCCAGCTGAATGCTTCATACAACTGCGTCGACCGACACGCCTTTAAGAACCCCGACAAACCAGCCATCTACTACGAAGCCGACGAGCCCAACGAGGGTAGGACATTGACATACGGCGATCTCCTCCGAGAAGTGTCCCGACTCGCCTTCGTGCTTAAGCAGCATGGCGTAAAGAAGGGTGACACGGTTGCGCTCTACCTTCCTATGATTCCAGAAGCAGTCATTGCTTTTCTTGCAGTAACCAGGATAGGCGCATGCCACACAGTGGTGTTCGCAGGCTTCTCCTCAGGCTCCCTTGCCGACCGGATCAACGACGCCAACGCCAAGGTCGTCATCACCACAGATGAGGGCAAGCGAGGCGGCAAGCTGATCGGCACCAAGAAAATCGTTGATGAAGCTCTGAAGAAGACGCCAAATGTGACTAGCTGCATTGTGTACAAGAGGACAGGTGCAGATGTGCCATGGACCAAAGGCCGAGACTTCTGGTGGTCTGAAGAGACTGAGAAGTACCCAGCGTACTTCCCACCCGAGCCGATGATGTCGGAAGACCCTCTGTTCTTGCTGTACACATCTGGCTCCACCGGCAAGCCGAAGGGCGTGATGCACACCCACGGCGGTTACTTGGTCGGAGCTGCGGCGACGGGTAAGTACGTGTTTGACATCCACGACGATGATGTCTTCTTCTGTGGTGGTGACGTTGGCTGGATCACTGGCCATACTTACGTCGTGTATGCTCCCCTCCTCCTTGGTGTCCCGACCGTCGTCTTCGAGGGTACGCCAGCCTACCCGAATTTCTCGAGGTACTGGGATGTGATCGACAAGTACAGCGTCACACAGTTTTACGTTGCCCCGACTGCTCTGCGGTTACTCAAGCGAGCTGGCGACGAGCACATCAACCATAAGATGGACAGGCTGCGAGTGCTGGGCTCAGTTGGTGAGCCAATCGCAGCTGAAGTGTGGAAGTGGTATCACGAAAAGATTGGGAAGGAGGAGGCACACATCACCGACACATACTGGCAGACCGAAACGGGTTGCCACGTCATCACACCCTTGGCTGGCATAACCCCTACCAAACCGGGTAGCGCATCGCTGCCGTTCTTCGGCATCGAGCCTGCGATTTTGGACCCCAATTCCGGGAAAGAGATGGAGGGCAACGACGTAGAAGGAGTGCTTGCTTTCAAACAGGCGTGGCCAGCGATGGCAAGGACTGTCTGGGGTGCGCACAAGAGATATATGGAGACATACTTAAGTGTTTATAAGGGCTATTACGTGAGTACCACCTGGAATCCAGCTGCCGAGAGCTTACTAACAAATGGCGCAGTTCACCGGAGATGGCGCCGCTCGGGACCACGAAGGTTACTATTGGATTCGAGGACGAGTCGACGATGTGGTCAACGTCTCAGGCCATCGTCTCTCCACGGCCGAAATCGAAGCCGCCCTCCTCGAGCACGACGGTGTTGCCGAGGCCGCCGTGGTAGGCATCAACGACGAAATGTCGGGACAAGCAGTGAATGCTTTCGTGGCGCTCAAAGATGGCGTTGATCCTAGTGAGGGCACAAGGAAGGAGCTCATCATGCAAGTCAGGAAACAGATTGGACCGTTCGCGGCGCCCAAGGCAATTTACATTGTTGAAGACCTGCCAAAAACGCGGTCTGGCAAGATCATGCGAAGAATTATGAGGAAGATCTTGGCTGGAGAGGAGGATCAACTGGGAGACACGTCGACGCTGTCGGATCCGTCGGTTGTGGACAAGATCCTGGAGACGGTGAAGCAGAGCAAGAAATGAGGATAGAGTGACAGGAAGTGATCGAGTAGTTGGATGTGTTTGGAGTACCACAATTGCAGCGATGTTCATGTCACCTGGTCGTTGCCTGGCATAGAGTGCATTTTTCTTAGTCAGCCCTGGTGAGTGTCAAGGGTCTTAGACTCGACACAGCTTCGTTAGTCACGTATTAGCGCCAGGCAGCAATTCACAACAGCAGCACGAGCAGTCGTTTCCTGGTTTCTTGATCACCAGCTTGCACTGACGGGACCAGGTATCTGTAGATCGAAGTCACGCGAGCCAACAGACCGGTCCTTGGACGGGGTAGTAGTACGTGCCAAAGCTCGTTTGGGGTCGAAGTCACGGTCAAGCGCGCCTGCCAAGCCAAGTCGTGAGCTGCGCCGGCTAAACTTCCGTCTAAGTTGCATCACTGTCCAGCGCATCTCCTCCTTAAGAACTTGGACGCGTCCCAATCTTTGCGCTGAGCACCATCCAATTTTTTCCCTTCAGCATCCTCTAGCTGGCAGGCACTTCGCAGTTCACGCGTCGCAGTGCAAGAGTCCGACCGCGAAGTCCGATTCTTAGCGACAAGACCGCCTGCCAACAGCCCAATGCCCACCAAAACAGCTGCGCTGCGCTAGAATAATCTTCTCTCGTACATTTCTACTGTCACCTTCTCTGCCACCATCTCATCGCCCGCGTCGAACCTAGGGAACCGTGTCGCCAACATGGCATTCGGTGGAACGGGTGGCTTCTCGTTCGGCCAAAGCAACAACCAGAACCAGACCACGGGTTCGGGCTTTGGAGGATTTGGAAGCAACAACCAATCTTCGGGAACAGGTACGTGAACTCTTTCTTACTCTGTCTCTGGACAAGACACTGAGACCGCGTGTCTGCCAGGCTTTGGTCAGTCCACTTCTGCCTTTGGCAGTAACAATAACACGTCAAGTGCTTTCGGCGGTGGTGCAAGTGGAGGTGCCTTTGGAAGCTCGACTGGAGGTACGCATTGAGTCAACCTTCACCACATGCCACGCGCAGGCAAGGACAAAGAAAACCACAAACCTCGCGTAGAGCTGGCTGCCTGGTAGTCGGAGAACCATGCACTGTACTTGCGCTGCTTGGTGGTCAGCTCGCTGTCTCTGCAGTATACCGCGCCATGGCAACACCGTCTGGCAGGCTGAAGAAACCCTTTCCTCGGCGTGGCTTAGCGCATGCCAAGCACACGACGCCCCCAGCTACAGCATCAAATCTCATTGACCCAAAACTAACTTCCTCTTCTACAGGTGCGTTCGGAAGCAACAATACCGCAGGATCCTCCCTCTTCGGAAGCAAGCCAGCCACCACCGGCTTCGGCGCTAGCACAACCCCCGGCGGTGGCCTCTTTGGAAATACCTCCAATAACAACTCTACCGGCTTCGGCGGCTCGAGCGGCTCAACTGGCGCTTTTGGCAGTGGTGCCACAACCGGTGGTGGTGTTTTCGGCGGTGGTTCTTCCTCTGGCGGTGCATTTGGCGGTTTCGGCTCCAACACCAACACCAACACAACCACGCCCGCCTTTGGCTCATCGCAAAGCAAGCCACTCTTCGGCGCTGGCGGCACCGGCACCACTGGCACCTTTGGCGCCACCAACAATGCCTTTGGCTCCGGCACAGCCCTAGGCCAGAATGCGGTCCCTCCTGCTGAAGGCACCAACGGCCCTCCATTTCAGCCATGGTCCGAGAAAGAGGCCAATGGCTCCACCGTTAACTACCAGACCATTACTTTCATGCAACCATATCAGAAATACTCGCTCGAGGAGCTGCGTTTAGCAGATTACCAAGGGGGTCGACAGTTTGGAAATGGCCAAGGAGGCACGGGCGCGTTTGGTCAGACCAACTTTGGAAGCACTAGCACCGGGGGCGCCTTCGGCGGCGGCAGCACCACAGGTGGCGGTCTCTTCGGCTCGACCGCGACGTCTGGAGGTGCTTTCGGTAGCAACACAGCAACCTCGGGCGGCTTCGGGAGCTCGGCTGGCACCGGTGGCGGTCTGTTCGGCAGCCAGAACAAGCCTGCTGGCGGTCTTTTTGGCTCGCAACAAACTTCTGCCCCTGCGAGCGGCGGTTTGTTTGGCACCTCAAATAACACCGCTACAACTGGTGGCTTCGGTGGCTTCGGCTCGAACAACAATCAGCAGCAAAGTGGCGGGCTTTTTGGGAGCACCCAGAACAAGCCAGCAGGCGGTCTGTTTGGAAACACCAGCACGACTACTCCATCGACTGGCTTCAGCTTCGGCCAGCAAAACAATGCCCAACAGTCGGGTGCGACGAGCGGCGGATTGTTCGGCACTGCAAACAATGCATCTAACACAGGCGGTGGGCTCTTTGGCCAAAACAACAACACCCAGCAGAACAATTCTGGCGGTGGCCTGTTCGGGAGCACCAGCAACAACAATCAGAGTGGTGGGGGACTGTTCGGAAATAAGACCGGAGGAGCGTTCGGCGCTTCCAACACACAGAACTCGTCTGGTGGAGGACTCTTCGGCAACGCCAACAACACATCAACCGGCGGTGGTCTCTTTGGGCAGAACAACAACAACAACCAACAAAACAATGCCGGAGCTGGAGGTGGTCTCTTCGGCGGCCAGAATAACAACACTGGGAGCCAGGGTGGTGGACTGTTCGGGAGCACCCAGAATAAGCCTGCCGGCGGACTTTTCGGGAATACCAGCACCAACACTGGTGGCGGCTTGTTCGGAAACACTTCCACCAACAACAACAATCAGGGTGGAGGTCTGTTCGGAGGCGCCAACAACAACCAGCAACAGCAGTCTGGCGGCCTTTTTGGGAACACACAGAACAAGCCTGCAGGGGGTCTCTTCGGCAACACAAGTACCAACACCGGTGGAGGGTTGTTTGGCGGTACCTCGACTAACAACAACCAACAGAGCGGCGGACTGTTTGGCAACTCAATGGGCGGTGGCCTCTTTGGTGCGTCGCAGAATAACCAGCAGCAACAGAACCCGAATCAGCAGGAGGTCAAGCACGCCTCTTTGCTGGATCCAAATCCATATGGGCAATCTTCAATATGGACTGGTCTGCCTGCTCCTAATGACCAGAACTCCAAGCCCGTCTTCACGCCTTTGACAGCCACAAAGAAGTTGGAAGAGAGCAAGATGAAGCCGCTGCCATCCCTCCGTCTCAACCAGTCTCGATACAACACTCCACCCCGACGAAGTGGTGGCTATGGGCTCAGTTACTCCACTTACGGCACCCCCAACAGTGCTACCAGTACTCCGGGCGGTGGTCCATTGAGTGGCAGCATGTACGGCAGCAGAGGCTGGTCCGGTGGAAGCTTTGGACGCTCTTTTAACAGAAGCGCATCCGTCCAGAACCTCCGCTCGCAGTATTCTTCCGACTCGGATGACATCTGGAAGCCCAATGCCTTTGTTCCATCTCATCGGAACTCGGGCGGCAGCATCAAGCGGCTCACTATTGACCGTTCAATAAGACATGATTTGTTCAGTCGTCCTGCAGCGGTGCCGGCCCTGCCGGCCCCAAAGCCTTCCGCCAATGGTGACGCGCCTACACCACCTGCTCAACAAGCAGACGGTAACCATGAACCGACACGAAAACTATCCAAGAGAGTTAGCTTCGATAACAACGTGCAGGAGAGTACACTCAATGGAGAGACAGGCGCTCTGCAGCGCACCGAGGATTCTGATGATGATGCAACGCCGTCAACATCGGCACGAAACGGCGCCTCAGGCACTGGTCTCCAGGCAGTGCCTGAAGATCGCGAGTCGCACCAAGTCAGCCAGAAGCCTGTCAAGGCTAATGCAAACGCAGATCCAACGCCTGGTGAATACTGGATGAGCCCATCGCGACAGGAGATAAACAAGATGCCGCGAGATCAAGCCAAATCGTTCAAAAACTTCAGAGTTGGTCGCCAGGGTTGCGGTTTCGTCAACTTCGATGGTGAAGTTGACCTCACTGCGCTTGACCTGAGCCGTTTGTACGAGGAAATTGTCGAGATTCGAGTCCGATCAGTGACCGTCTACCCTGATCCAACCACTAAACCTCCAGTCGGTCGTGGCTTGAACGTACCGTCCACCATCACCATCGAGAACTCGTGGCCGAGATCTAAAGGCAAACCTATTCAGGATACCCAAGGTCCGGTGTTCGACAAGCATGTCAATCGACTCAGACGGATGGATGGCACAGTTTTCGTCGACTACATACCAGAGACTGGCACCTGGAAGTTCGAGGTGCCTCATTACACTCGCTACGGCCTGGACTATGATGAGGATGAAGAGTCAATGATGGACCAGAGTGAGCTCAGCCTTCCACCCCAATCCATTGACAAGTCCGCTGACGCCTCGGTGATGGAGGTCGATGATCATTCCGAGTCAGACGATGAAGACGACACTTTTGCTTTCAAGAACGTACCTGGTCAGTTCGGCAACAAGAACATCACGCCAACCGAAGAGGGGTCAGAATTGCAGAGCGACCCTGCTGATGAGCAGTTTGATGACGGCTCCGATCAATCAGCCTGTTCAGAACATGATTCGATGTCCGAAGACGAGCAGAGCCCACCAATGCCCGGCTCTCTGCCTCCTAGCAACCCATTCCTACTAAGCCCGCAGAAATCGCCGCTCAAAGCCAGCGCACCTGGCACACCAGGAAAGCCACTTCTCGACCTGGAAGGCGATTGGGCAGAGCAGCTTCAACGAACGATTAGTCCCCGCAAACAGAACAGAGACATCCTTCGAGAAGCGCAAAGCAAGATGATACTCGACAAGGCGTTTTCGCCCATCAAACCCAAGTCTGTCGCTCAAGTCAACTTCCGAAGCAGCATTGACATCATGAACTCGATGTTCAAACCCAGCAAGAAACCCAACAAGGCTGCTGAGCCTGACTTTGAGGTATAACTCCCCTTTCACGAGCGTTTGTCATCTTTGCCTAATCTCCAAGTTGTGATGTGTACGTCGAGGACGAACTGATGCATCCGGTTGAGCGAGACTGGAAGAAGCCAGTTGTTACTTTGATATAACACTATCACGAAACCCTGTCACGATGTATTTAGGTTAGTCGATCAATAATAAGAAAAATTGCTAAAACTATGTGTTTCCTAGTTCCCCTACTCGAAACGTTCCAAGACCTTCCACCCTGATGACGAGGAAATAAATGAGCAAGATCGACAATGGCATGAAAGCTTCAAGCCGAGTTTCACGAACGACGGAAAAATCCTCTATCGGACGAGCAAGCCCGGGAAAGATGCGGCGTGGAAGGAGTCGCCAGTTGTTGGAGATGGTAGAGACGCCATTATGATAGGTCAGCATGTTGGCGGAAAGGTGAGATATAACAGCCGCTTGCTTGGCCAGAAGACTAACGCTTGCAGACTCTCGATCTGGACTCTGCTCTTGCCTCGAGCGAAACTATCCTCGAGAGGTCCGTCCCCTCCGTTCGGCACCGACCCATTCCTTTTTCCCAACACGCGTCCACTGTAACGACAAAAGAGGTGGCTGAGGTTTACAACCTAGCTCATGTGCTGTTCGACGACTACGAGGATGAGTTTACACACGGCTTGTCTGGTCCTCTGCAGAAAGAGTTCATGCATAGGATCCGCAAGGACAGGTTGACACAATTCATTGCCAACCACATTGCTCTTCCACCGCTAGGTGGCAGAGGTACGAATCCAGTCCGGGACGCTGTGCTGCGACTCACGGCACATGACATCGCTGGGGCCTGCGAGCTACTGAAAAGAGGCAAAAACTATCGAATCATGCTCCTGGTCGCTCAACTCGACGGCGCGGATCGAACCTTCATGGACGATGTAAAGCACCAGATCGATGCGTGGCGCGAGCAGAAATCCTTATCTGAGATCGACCTCGACATTCGAACTCTGTACGAGATCTGCGCAGGTAGTGTCTCCATCTCGCAAGGTAAAGAAGGTAGATCCATTCCAGTGGAGGATCGAGCCGAGACATTCCACATCAGCACCCGTTACGACCTTGACTGGCTGCAATGCTTCGTCCTAGGGTTACTCTACGGCAAGCAAGAGAAATGCGGTGACGACAACACTGCCAGAATCGAAGATGCAGTCCGCGAGTACCAAGGCCGCTGTGACCGAGGTGAAGAGCCTGTCAAGCCCGCAGAGAACGACGTGATGTGGACACTCCTCAAGCTCTACGCGGCCGATAAAACCGACACCGTCGATGCCTCCTCTTTCCCAGCTGCGCTCCAGGGACTAGCTAAGCCATGGGACCACTCTGCCCTCTTCACCTTCTACCACACAATCCAGGCTAATCTGTCCATCAATGCCGACGTTGAGAAAGCAGACCACCTCTCTGAAACACTTGCCTCTGAGCTTTCGGCCCAGGACGACATCGCGTCCGCAATTTATGCTCTCCTGCATGTGTCTGACGTTTCTATGCGACAATCACAGATCCAAGATCTCCTCAACCGCTTCGCTGGGTCCCTTCCCGGTCCGGATACCGCAACCTCTACTACAGATGTTTCGCTATGGCAACGTCTGACGGTAGACCTCAAGATCCCGCAATCATGGATCTACATGTCCAAAGCCCGCTTTGCGGCTTCAAGCACCAACAATGGAGGGGACAACATCTCTGAGCTTCGGTACCTTGTTGCTGCTGAGGCATGGGGGCAGGCGCATGAGTGTTTGCTGAAGCGTACTGCGCCTTCCTTTGTGGTCGACGAAGACTGGCAAGGCCTCCTTGACATGTGCAGTCTCTTCGGAGATGAGCCTGCCCGCAACGTTTCTGGCTGGTATGATGGTGGTGATGTCTACTTGTGCTTTGCTCAACTTATGACTGGGGTGATTGGCAAGACGGATGGATCTGCTGTTGCGAGTCTGAGGAAGAGAATTGTGCGGATGGGCAAGTCAGCTAGGAATTCCAAGGTGCAGCTGGGCAGGCTGAGTCAGCATGAACTGGAAGAGCATGTTGCTATCAAGGAGATGGCGAATGCATTGGCGCGACTTGCGAGTAGGGGTGGCAATGTGGGAAGTGTCGAAGAGATACTGGAGTTGCCCGTGACCCAAGAGATCCGTGATGCTCTGGCCATGGACATGCAAGGAGGTCGCGATGCCGCATCTGGAAAGAGAGGGCCGAGGGGACTTGGCCTTCAACCCCAGGAGGATTTAGAGATGGAAGTTGATGGATCGACAGCTTAGTGGGAGTCAGTTCATCGTGGGCAGAGATTCAAGAGGAGTATCTACCAGTCTCCGCGGGGTAGGCAGTTACAAGCCGGTCATGCGACGCGTGGCACGATGTGGGCACGCGAAGGTCGGATGGTGAGCAACGGGTTGCAGGATAGCGGACCGGCTGGAACTGATGAGATGGATGATACTGATGAGAGATAAGGCTACGTGCTACTTGAGGACTTGGTGCTTAAGAGCATGTTTGTCTTGGTCCAGAAAGCGTTGGCGAGTGATAATTACAGTAAAATCCGAAAATGATCTTATTGTTGAATCTTCGCTTGAGGCAGCTGAGCTGGCTGTGGCGACACTACAGTCCCTACACCCACGTCGGTCCATCAAGCGCGGCCACCTGATGTTCGGCGTCGAGTTAGTGCGTGCTACCGCGGTAATTGAGAAGGAACCATTGAAATCGTGAAACAGAAAACTGAGGAACAACGCCTGTTTGGTACTTGATAAATCAACTCGACAAGACAGGAACTTTTCGTTGCCGTAAAGCGACGGATTAATTCTTCGCGACATAAATACGTACTTATATCAACCACGTGCTTGCGAAGTTGCAAGACGAGCGGTCCCGTTCAACGCCATCGTAGCATGAACAACCATCGGCCTGCTGTTGTAGCCGGGACATCGAGGTATTCCCCGAATTGCAAGCAGCGTCTGTCTGTTGCGGACTTGCTACCTGGCCTCTCTGGTGGGCACATTTGAAAGCCGAACTCCAGACTCCCTTCATCAGATGAAGCCCACCCACCCACTTACTCAGAAACACCTTCCGTCTATGTACATGGAAGAAACGAAACGGAGTCCAATACCTGTCCAGATATCTTCAGTCCTCAAAAATTGGAAGAGTTTTGTTCGGAGTTGATAGCCGTTGAAGATGAACATCGTGAAACCATCAAGTCATGAACGTCGTGAAGTCGTGAAGCCGCAGTTGCCATAGAACGTACTTGGCAGTGGTGGTGTGACGAGGTTTAATATGGCACCGTCTGGAATGCAGCCTGGTGTTGCATGGTATAATGCTGCGGGTGCATTCTGATAGACATGGGCTGAGCATGAGGATAAGAGCCGCTCTGCATGGGGAAAGGCACCTGTGCTGAGTGAACGCTTGCGGGTGAGGTGCAAATTGTTGGATTGGTTGCGCTGGATATGCCATCTGGTTGGTACCCTCAAAGTCGTAGTACAGTGGTTCTTGCTCTGGGCTGATGTCGAACGAGTCATCGTCACCTGGTTGTTCGAACTCGGCGAGCTGCTCAATCGGATACGAGGCCATGTTGGCATCTGGCGCGAAGCTTTGAACAATGTTCCGACCGTTCATGTTCATCTCGAAGGTTTCGAACATCCAGTCCTTCAAGAAGTCCATGGAAGGCCAGCTACCGCCTCCCATACCACCACGACCCTCGGATTTCTTGCCGCGGCCGCCACGCTTGTTCTTGCAGGGATTGAAGTGAGCCCGACGCAGGTGCGCAGCGGCGTTGTAGTTGGCGCCGTATGTCTTACCGGTTCGACAAGCTTTGCAGTTGATCAGAAAGCGACCGCTTTCGGACGCATCGCGGCAGACCCAGACACGTCGAATATGGGTGTGATGTCGTTCAATGTGTCGGCGAAGTTCGTGATCGCCATGAAAGCCCTGCGGCTGATCATTACAGAATTGACAGAATGTTGTCTTACGGGGAGCTTGCTGACGTGTATGCCGAGCAATTTCAGCTTTGTGCACGATGGTGCCGTCTTCATTCTTGAAGGCTTTGAGTTTTGGAGCAGGTGGTCCACCTGAAACATCATCTTTGTTCTTCGGCGCAATTGGCCGTGTGCCTTGAGCGTTCTGTTCTTGAACTCTCTTTGTGACACGAGATTGAGTCGAAGGAGATTGAGTCGAAGGAGACTGAGTACCTTCTTGCGAAGGTGACTCCTTGAGCTCAACTGGGGTTGTTGAGTGGAGGGGGAAACGTTTAGAGACAGAAAAGAGAGGGACACTTTGATCACCAGCAGAGCTGGTCACTAAAGATAGGGGTACATCATTGACAAAAGGAAAAAGCTCTTGTGATTCCCCACTCGAACTGTCTGAGCTGGAAGATCCGACTCGGCACATGATCAAGGGGTCACAGAGCATGTCGTTGGTGTTGTTGCGAGACATCGGCTCACTAGCAAGGGTAGTGGCGTTTGTCAAGCTCGAAACACCAGAGAACGCCGTGGGAGGATAGTCTACAGCTTGGCCTGGACCAAGCGGGTTGGTCTGGGTGCGATCTTGTGTTTGCAGATCTACCTGCGCATAAAATGGTGAGCCCGACGGTGAGAAGTCGACAGCCATCTGTTGCTGAGCTAAGTACGCTGTTGGTGAGTAGTCTTGGACCTCATCTATCTGATGGAGGGTGGAAGGCTTAAAGGATCGGCTCGAGTAGGATGCACCTGAAGTCGACAGGCGTCGCGTCGACGATGATTGATGTCGACGTGGGATTGCGATTGGTGCAGACTCTGCTGTGGTCTCCACGTTTGGTGTGAAGCTATGGCGGGGCTGCGTGGCAGCTGGTTGCATAGGGGCAGAGAAAGGTCGCTCAAGCGTAGGTGCCGACGACGCCAAGGGCTGCAGCGGCCAGTCAAACCAGGGAAATATAGTACACAGCTAAGGGACCTACAATGGAGGGACGCTTCGATCCAGGTTCCATACCAATCATTGAAGCATGAGATCCTGATCGCTTCTGGGGAATACTGCTTGAAAGCTGTGCCTCGGAGCCGTTGGCTTGAGCGGCAGCCCACTGCAGGTACATGGACCATTTGGCTCGTCGTTCGGCGTCAGGGAGGTTTGCTGTCTGCTGGTAGAAGGCGAGCTGCGACGACCTCATTGTGTTTACCAAGGCGTCGCCGCTAGCCATGATGAGTTGAGAGATGGAAGTTGTGTAGATCACGTTTTCCAGTGCGGCCAATCAATAGCGGCTGAGCGAGAAGATCAGCCCAGCACTTCCGTAAGCCAGAAAGCAGAGAAAGTGACAGTAGTGAAGATGGCGATGACTTACCTGCTGAGAGACGTGAAGAAGGGAGATTGAACTCGTGCGTGGAAGCTGCAAGTTTGGAAGATCAAAGTGTACGGTGAGAGGGGAGAAAAAGCTAGATGGGCTGAGAAGCTGGGATAGTTGTAGCTCTTAATTCTGGCAGTGTTTTGCGGAATGGTATCGAGCGGGCGCATCAGGCGAAACGGCAAGCCAAAGGCCTGCCGGTAGAGGGAAACACCCCGAGGTCGAATGCAGCTAGAGCCCACATGGGGATTGGGCTGCCCATGACGAGACCTAGGCAAGGGTAGGCACTCCTGATTCAGGACTAGCTAACCACGAAGAGACGAGGTGTGGCAGGCTACGGAGGCTTGTAAAGATGCCGGACACAGCAAACGTAGTCACAGTCGTGACAAAGTCTTGGACAACTGGGTCTTGACTCGAACAACCAAGTCTAGCACGGGTTGGGCCATCGGGGCGTTCCTCGAGTGAAGTCACTTCTCCAGCAAACTCTAAGCTGATTGGGTGCTTCACTTTTACAGCGACGATCCAATCGTACTTTCTGCGGCCGTCCCACTGCGACCTCATTGCTCCTTCTCGACTCAATTTCGTTTGTGACCATTAGCATCTGTGCTCATGATCTCTGTTAATGCCCAACTCTAACCAAATTAGTCACACTGCTGCAGGATGTATTCGCTGCAATCCATAGAAGAGTAATTTCCATGCCAGTCGTTGTGCAATTCGGTCGCGATATATGCATTGTACATTCACGCCTCTGGGCCATGTGCTCCAAACACCTCCGATCGGACGATTTCGCGCGCTATCGGAGCCACGAAGCACGTACCTGTATCACCAACATGTTCCCCTAGTGGGTTGTGATAGCAACGCAGAGTTCTGGATTGTGTCACAGTGTACAAAGGACATATCGCCGTAGGGTGTTGGGCTATTATAGGAAGGACAGTGCAGTGTTGTACACGGTGAACAGCTGTTCCGTAGTTTCATGTACCATCTGGGACTACTCGGCGGATACAGCGCGGAAGAACTCGATCGAAGGTCTTTCCTGCCTACCTTGTCTCGAAACCACGTGCTCTTTCGACAATAGATAACTCATCACATCGCTGCTGCTGGGTGCACAGATAGAAGGTCGGAAGCTCGCCGACCAACGGCCGAGTCACACAGGCACCCCCGGAGTCCTAACGGGCACAACCCTTGTTCCGAAAGTGGCTCCAAAGACGTTTGAGATTAGTGGATCAGTGAGTCCGAAGAGCCTCCTGGCAGCTGGTTCACGAGGTACTTGACTTCTCCAGTGTAGGACCAAGCTGCTGTCTTGCAAGCCTGTTTTTGATCTCAGAAAAATAACGCTCATGGAGCATAACCAGCTGTACGAGCCCAGGTCGGGCGCAAAGCTTGTGCCTGTCTCAAGGTGGGATGGAGCTTGACTAGGCATGAAACAGCCACCTCAAGGTAATTATCAGTGCCTGATGCCCTCGTTCCTTGGCAGATGCCATTGGTCCGCGCCTTGCGTGATAGGCACTTAGCCTAGCAGCCTCGTCGCTTGGACTTTCAAGCGGTCTGCCTTCGGCCATAATTCACCTTGACGAAGATGTCATACTCGCTGACATTTTGCACTGCCGACCATACCGATCGCTTGTACCAAGGGTCTACCTACCAGCTCTGAGCATACGTCCACGAACTATGGCTTCATCTCCATGGTGTGTGATGAGAAAGGACTTGCAACCTCAACCACCTGATCTTCAACGTCTGATACGACGACACTGCATCAAGACTTGGCTCGCTTCACGGTGCCCGTCATAGTACGCTTCAGCATGCTTGTATGTCTGTAGTCCCCAACTGCTGCTGGTGAGTCGTCTTTCTCGCCGCATTCACGTGTCGCTTTCGTGCGGTCAATTGTGTTTTGGCACACAGGTGTGATGGCCCCTTGGCCTATCCAGCTACCCAAACGAAATCACTACCATGAGTGCTCAGTACACAAATGTGTACGTAGAGGGGGAACCATGGTTGCACAAGCACGTATTCGGGAGAAGGTTCGCCCAACATCTTGCACGGGTGACCATACCCATATCGTTCTCATTACTGTTGCTGCGACCGGACATCGCAGGTCTTCGACGACAGCCGGTAATGAACTTGAACGTTACTACGTTTCCAGCACTTCGGATGGGAATGATACTAGGACTATTGAGGAACAACATCGAGAATCCACCGACCGTGCCGTACAGGACTGTGAAGGGCGATTATGTTTTGAGCGACGATGCTAACTAAGCTCGTCAGCCTTACGTAGCAGCGAACAATATGTACTTGATCATTCTCAGGCGTCAAGCATTCCTTTCACTTGCTCTCCTAACCCTCCAAACCCCTGCTGAACCACCTTTCGCCCGGCAAGCTCATTTGCGAAGTCCAGCTTCTGCCGCAATGACCAAGAAGCATCTGCACCAGACACCACACTGTCTCGACACAAGTATCCGAACAACAACCCCGCTACAAATGTGTCGCCAGCTCCGACAGTATCGACCACCATCTCACCACCTGCTTCGAATGCCGGACTGCTGACCAGGCTACCGTGCTCTTCACCAACCTCGCAAGGTAAGCTCAACGCACAAGCGCCCTGATCACCCCATGTGCAGACCAGTGTTCTCTCGTAACAAGCAGAGCTATCAGCCGCCGATCCTAGCACCACAGCTTGCTCCCTGAGACAGTCCATGGCAGAGATATACCCCTCGCCCTCGGCCCAGCTGCGCGAGTAGAATATGAGGTCGGCTTCGTATGCGAGCTCCTGCAGACCCTCCCTGTGGGGCTTTTCGAGCTCGACTGATATCTTCAGTGTGACTGTGGCTGGCGCCCGATCTTTACCTATAACTGCAGCGTGACGGCGGAGGTACCTGATGCATTCGAGTGTGGTTGGTGGGATGCGTCCTTCGAAGTGGAACCAGATCTGCTGTACTTCATTACTGTTGTCTTCGATCTGCTGCCCGTCCATGCTTGAGGGTTTCGGTTCCAGGATGTCATTGGCTCGAGCTTTAAATTCGTCCAGCGTCATCTCGTCTAGATCATTGTGGTTCACGATCGTGCGGGACCCTGTGGATTGATCTGAGATAATGTAAGATGAGATTGGCTCGGCATGAGCCTCGCGATAAATGCAACGTGAAAAGTCTACATTCATGTTCTGAGGCTGGGTCTCCGCTGTAGAAGCAGAAGCACCACTGTTGCCTGCTTGTGGATCATCGTCATGTGTGGGAAGGTCGAAAGACGAAAGAATGAATGGGATCTGGTGCGACGCGCGAGACGGCAACGTCGCTATGAGCGAGAGCTCCGGCACGGCGACTTCCTCTCCAGATTCAGATGTCCTGATACGGCGGGCGTGTTCCAGGTTGAGGAGCTGTTGGAGGACTTCGAGGCTGTTCGGGCTGTTGCCGCCTCGACGCTTTGTGAGACTTGTTGCCCGTAGCTTTGAGTCCTCTTTGGGGAAGTGAGGGACTTGGAGGATCGTGTCGATGGCGCATGCGCCGACCGCAATTAGACGTGGTCTTTTCATGATAAATGTGTTTGAACCTTTGCAGCGCTTGCCGAGCGAAGTACAGGGTCCGCTTGTGAGAAGTCGAAGATCTGGTCGTTGGGTGCTGGAGTTGTCGTACCTTTAGCTGTCTGAGTTAGGGTTGGAATTTCGATTAGTTTTGTAGGAAGCTGCTTGCTTCTGGCAACGATGATGGAAGCACCTAGCTGGGTGAATGTACTGTTTATCCATGAGCTCACAGGACGACGAGCATCACTAATTCGCCGTCAATCACGGTTATTCTCTTCCCCGTCCAAGCTGACCACGGCAGACGGCTGGAGATATGTTTGCTATGGGGGCCACTCTAACAATTACCTACAAATCGAGTCATAAGACGCACGGCTGTTTGGATTCGAGCTCGATCCGATGGCCTGTGATGGAGTTTCTGTGTACTTTTGTCTCAGCTTAGGGAAATTGACGCAATAGGCAAATTGACGCAAATAAATACATATCCTTGGACCATGTCTATATAACAACATTGCGGATGAGGGTCGGCTACAAATAATCAGTCGGGCCAAATGGCGCCGCTTGTCGCCGTCTTTCTAACGAATATACCGGTGGGCGTCATGTGCGTATAGCATATGATACACAACGGATACAGCCTGTCGCTTATATGGCTGCCCAAGCGACTCTCGAGTCATAGTGGGATATCAGAACGAAGCAGCAACCGAAGCCCTCGAAAGGAGGAGGACGATGACGATAGTGGAATGCCTAGCAGGACGATTGCACAATACGAAGATGGGAAGAGCAGATGATGATGACGATGATGTCCTCGATTATTGATACAGCCAAATCGCTATCAAGCACTATAGCTCCATGTCTATCAGCTCAGAGCGCTATCCTTGGTGCCTATACAATCTCCAGGCCCTAGCAAGCGCACCTTGTGAGGAGTAACGGACAATAAAGTTCTGACAGCAGCTATCCTTGGTGTCTCCTGCCCATCCTCCCGTAGACCAAGCAACTAGTGAAGCTCGTCACCCGAACAATGCCAGTGTACCAACGAAGCGATGTATATCTCTCCTCCGTGCTGACACTCTCCAACGGCACCCTCGTGTTTTGCATCGGACTAGGCCTTGGCTTCAGTCTAGATCGGCTCCACGTAGTCCGGGAGGTAATCTAGTCCGAAGTCGTCGACCCAGTCCATCAATAGGTCAAACAACAATTCCCACAAACGTTGCAACGCGAAATCAAGCCGCTCCAACCGGTCGTACAGATGGAAGAGGTATTTCTCATGCTCATTGCCATACTGTTTACCCAGGTTCTCGTTGATGTCAGCGTTCCTTGGTGGGTTGCGGAATTCGTCTCTGACCCACCCTATTTTCTTTTCCTGTAGGATCACATAATCCATTTGTTTAGCGAACTCCTTCAGCCGATGAAACAGGCTTCGCAGATGTAAAAGGTAAGCTTGACATTTTGCCTTTGCTCCAGTGTATGGATAAATGCCACCAACGTTTAGTGGAATAGAGGCAAGGTCCATCTGTTCTTTGAGAAGCTGTTCCTGACATTCTTTAAGCTTATTCTTGATCAGAACCTCATACATGGCGGTAATGTTGACAGAAGACAAGTCATTGCGGATCTGATCAGGACGATCTGGCTCCACAAGCTTCGTGATTAAAGCCTCAACCAAGTCAAAGGCTTTGTCATATATTGGAATCCCTGCCATTTTTTCGAACCGTTTCGGCGCGTCCGTGATCTGGTAAGTCAACGATATAGAACTTGGTCCCTGCGATAGATTGTATAGACTGTAATGGTTGTGCTTTATGGAGAGACCCATTGAGCCCTGGGGACAGCGGCTTCTTATAACAGGTCGAATTTGGTCATTCTGTTTGCAATGCTCAGCTTGCTCAACGCGAATGAAACGAGAGACAGTACTCATTGCGGGCGATGGGATCTCTGAGACAGCCACGCATTACATACGTGACAAGAGGATGCCCAACTCAACGGGAAATGCATGGGTTTGTTAATATGGCTGCTGACTGATGCGAGGGGACATGTAATATCTGGGGTTCTTTGGGTATCTCGAACTCGTGTTTGCAACCAGCACCATCAAATGTCGAACTGAAGCATGCGTACACACAAACAGGTAGAGCTCTGTTTGACCGAAGCAGGCTCCGACTCTTGGGGACTAACTTTCACGGTCAACAAACTCGTGAGTTATGTCTGTAGGGTAGAGACTTCGACCCGTATGCGACTAAGCCATGGTGAACACAAGCATGTGTATCATCGTTTTGTTGTGACTCTGTTTGTTGAGTGCTTACTCATGACTTGGGCATGCCGCAATAATGGTTGTCTCGAATGCATAGCGACGCCTCGTTGGACATGTAGAGCTGCAAAGGAATAATGCTGCATTGAACGCGTGGAGCAGAGAGAACGTTCATTCCGATCTATGGTGGCTGGTGAGCATGGCGGATCTTCGGGGGCCTCCCAGAGAGGAATGGGCCGATGCCATTCGGGCGTTGTGCATGTGGAACACTATCAGGGAAACAGCAACTGAAATTGCGGACGTCCCTGGGGTTCTCAGTTCACTGATTCTTTCATTCAACGTCCCCATCACTATCCTGTGTGATGTATACTGTTCCAAACGCTAACCCGCTCATACAGATGTTATCCAAATAATGACAAGAGAAAACTGGAGAGGGCTCTAAGAAGGAAGAGCTCCGGTATCGATCGCGCTTACTGCTTGTGCCTGAACTGGGTTGATACGGTGAAGCGCGGTGCTCACAAATTCCTCCTATGAGGGTGCTTCCGTGGCGACTGAAGTCTTGCACGTCTCAGGTGGCGATGCTCGCGAGCTGATCTTTCGGAAAGGAATGCATGCATCGTGCTTGTGATATTGTCGACCTGTCGGATGATTTACATGTCCATACAGCACTCGCAGCAGTCTGCGCAGCATTCGCAGCCCTCTTCGCAGACGAAGCAGCAGCAAAGGGCGGCCAAGCTAATTTGTTGTCAGTTTCTGTCTTATGTAGTCAACAGCTATTGCGCTCACCAAGCACCCAAACAGCCCCTGTCCTTCTTCTGTTTCACAACCACTTGTTGCGGCTGCTGGTATTGCATGCCACCTTGTGGCGGTCCCTGGTAGTACCCTTGAGGTGGGCCATAGCCCTGCGGTGGGCCGTAGTTACCCTGTGGTGGTCCGTAGTTACCCTGTGGTGGTCCGTAGCTGGAGGAGAGTCAGAACAGTTCATTGCTTGGGTACGATAGCAGATTTCGGATGTGTCTCGCTACGGACGCTGTGCGACGACCGCTGTATCTGCCCTTGAAGAGGCGACGTACCTTTGTTGTGGGTATTGAGGGCCACCTTGCTGATAGTAACCTTGAGCAGACATTGTAGAAAGTGCTTAACAGAACGATTCTATGGAAAGCGACCGAGTTACAATTATTCGAGATTCAAGCGATCGAGAGATGCGATGAAGTGTCAAAGGTGCTAAGAATCAATGATGAGACGCGAAACATAAGAAAGCGGAGGAACACAGTCTGGGCGGTGCTTTAAGGTGGCCCAGGCGAAAGCTTAAGCGCGTTAAGCCCAGTTGTCAGCCCTGGAGGGTGACGAGTCACGCCATGCCACATTGGTCACTGGTTCAGCTCGAGAAGGGTAAGGATCGACCTAGACCTTTGGAGAGCCTCGAGTGTTAACAGCAGCTGCATGTGGCTAATACCTGGCAGCGTCGCATCGGCAACTTCGACATGGTGGCGAAGCTTTTGAACCATCTTTCCTTCTTACCGTCTTGACGGGAACATACGCAAAGAATCTGTTTCGCTGCTGCTTCGGTGGCTCCGGTTGGAAAGTCGGCTGTGAGCGATAGACGAATAGCGAATTCGTCCTTGCAGTTGGAAATGCCAGCGCTTGGGCAATTGTGAAACTGTGATCGCCTCGGCTACCCCTCCCAAACATTATGGATATACAATACACGATGAATTCCGAATATCTGAATATGCAAACTTGACCAGAACTTGGTCACCTGTGGCAAGGTCACGCGTGGTGATTCCTGCCTCCTTGTCGTCGAAGCCTATTGGTTTTACCACGCTAGAACTTCTATCAAAACCCTCAACAGATCTATCTGCTGTTCTCATTTGCAATGGGGAACCCCGCAGTGCAACAGAACCACGATCCATCCGGAACAGCATACCAGCCACGTGTTTCTGGATCGCCTACGAGATCGGCCTTCCGCTTTGTTCACCTGCGGCTTTCTTTCGTAACCATCGTTGCTCACAGTTGCCTGAACATTCTGAAGTTTCCTTGTACCGGCACTGAAACACTCGATAGACACGTACTAACGCTCCTCCACAACCTCGGGCTGGCAATATTCAGCAAGCTGTTGCTGGAGCTGGCTACCCATTGGTGTAACACCAATGAAGTCTCTCAACCATGTGAATTAAGGATGAAGTTCGCATAAGTGAGAGGGCCTTAGTGACTCGGAGTAGTCTCATATACCACTAACTTGCACTATCCTCCTTGACCATTGCCGGCCATTCTCCTCCCCATCGTGCATCTGCTGAATATGACTGATGCTCACCTGCCCCGTGAGTGTGTCTGCATGTGAGTAGCTTCGCCACTGTTCCCTTCTGGTGCAGTCTTCAGGCTGGTCCGGACTGTAGAAGTCAGGCTCTGCTGCTGGAGCTGTCACTGCGTTTCTGATTTTAACATGCTCAGGAATGCGATGTATTGCATGTCTTGACGTGTTGCCTGCGTTCTGTGGACCGGATTCGGTGATCGCGTTGTGGCCCAGGTAGACAAAGAATGGAGAGTGTTGCAGGGGTTTCTTGTCCACATCGAGGACGTCCTTCTCAGGTAGTTCCTCCATGATGAAGACGTCATTGACCTTGCGTCGCAAGAGCATAACAACAAGTGCGCATGCGATGATTGCACATAACAAAGCCCAAGGCGAAGACGAAGAAACGATGTGTTGCCATGTCATGATGTCTATCTTGACCTGGTCTGCAACCGTCATTGCGCTTTTGAAAATCTCGAAATGGCCCGTATACTTCCGCGTTACATTGCGGCGTTGACTTGGCTTGCGATTTAAGATATCAAGTCATTGTGAGAGTCGCTTGACTTGTAGCGAGAGCCCGACCTCTTAATGAAGGCTCACATCGCTGACCCCCCTGCTAACCCCAAAGCAATATTGATAACGTTAGTATATGCCGTGGCTGTTAGTGTACCGCAACTCGGCGGCTCAATACGAAGAAAACCAAGGAAGGCTCAGCCAGCCCATGGTATAGAAAGGTCTTAGATAGGGAAGATGTAAGCTAGGTCTGGCGACGAGCGAAAGGAAGCCGAAAGGAGCATGCATGTTGGTACAAATTGACATGCTTCTGCAGCTGCCGTGAGCAAGCCATTGGGGCGTTCACGCATGCTGGCATTACCTTGTCAAGGCAGGTGAAGTGGCAACCGCCAAAGCCGCATGATGGACTTCTTTCGCGACGTAGACACGGTCACTGACCACGTAAAAAGGAAACATTTCCGAGGCCAGGCCGTTGCAAGCCATGTCATGCGATGCACCATCAAGTAAAATTTGGTAAGATGGAAGAACCCATGGAATTGTCAGGGGGGCTCAGCTGAGGTGACTTGCGCCAGAAGAACGACTGTCCACACCATTGCCTTTTAGCTCCGAGGCACTGCCTTGGCCTCCTCAGCTCGCAAGAACAAGCCACCATCGCCATGAGTCACCTCTTGTTCGCTGCAGCAAAGCGTTGTCATGAGCACAAAAGAGTTGCGAGCTGATCAGTTTGACCGGCAGTCCAAAGCACGACATAGCGCAGCGTTCGCTACCGGGGTACATTAATGTCCTGCAGATGACTTCCCATTTCTAGAGAGACTCTTGACATGTGTTCATGCAAGCTGCACTTGTGTTCGAGACCAGTTGTCTTCGACTCAGCAAGACCAATTTTTGGTACTACGTAAATATGCAAGTCTCGTAATGTCATAACCGTGTCAATCATCAAGCGGCGTACGCTACAGCAACCGATCTAATCAGGCAGATGTCCCCAACATGCGCCAGGCCTAAGCTTTTGTACAACGTTCTAATCCAGCAAGGGAGGCAAAAGAACCCTAAACTCGGCCATGCCGTACCACCTCAGCGTAGATATCCTCGGGCAGGTCTCGGACTATCACCAGGGTCGTCCTGATCACCTCGTCGGCCTTGAGATTGGGAAAGTTCCGGAGCAACTTCCCAGGGCTCGAGCTCTCCAATATATCGTCCTTCATCAGCACAATCTGGGCAACGATGCACAGGATGTTGAGATGGACACCGAATGCGAACAGGAAGTCCCACAACTTTAGTACTTCTGGTAGTGGGGGAGTGCAAGCGCATAACGTCAAGACTGGTGCAAATGCGTAGATCTTGGCCGGTAGAAAGTTCGACATCAGGAACTGGGACAATTTCGGTTGGATTGTTGCGAGAATCTTGTCGATGAGCTCTAGGCCAGCATGAACGCCCGACAAGGTTGAAGTGAGGTATGTAGGGATGTGGGCGGTCAGCAAAGAGGCAAGAAGAGCGTAGGCCTGTGCTTCTGATCGGGCGGCGTAGAGCAGAGGAGCAGAAAGCACATTCATGCCTTGTATGTAGCTCGATTGTATGACGGGTGTTTCTGAGGGTATAGCTCTTTGTGTATCATGTATCCGCCATGCTGTGGCATTCAAAACTCTCGTCAAGCTGGCATCGCTGACTCGCCGCTTGAAGAGAGTGTCGGTAGCTAGAGTGCGAAACACATCGTTGGCAATCTTGTCGTGCGCTGGTGAGCGCCCTCGGTGTATGCAGGCAAGATAGTCATCGGTGGGAAAAGGTGCGACGTTCAGTAAAGTGAGCCAGAGATATATCCGGTAGTCTGACATGCCTTCCTTCGTGGCTTGTACTCCAGAAGTCAAGATCGAGTGCCGTAGCGCTCCCAGCGAGGCAGATGGTTTGGTGCCAGGAGCAGGGCCTTCTCTTAGAGTAACCTCCAGACTCGCTTTCCGTGCATGGCCGTTGCTCGGGTTTGAAACCTGCTGTAGTGGTTTTCGTTGGAACCGAGTTCTCTCGAACGGCACTGGCACATCACTGTTGGCTCGGTTGCGGCCCGGTAATGAGTCTGTAGTTTTGGGTTGAGGAGGTAGTGGTTCGCGAATAGATCGTGCGGTTATGGCATTCTTGGGCGCAGTATGAATGGAAGTCCTCACTCTGCTGGATAACTGCTGATGCGACTTGAGTCTGCGGATGCTTTTGTCAGGCGAGGCATTCATCTTGTTCGGAGTGGCTACACGCAGAGGAGGACCCTCGAATTCGCTATATAGCGATCAGTGTGATTCAAAGCTGTAGTCGAAATTTCGAGGACTTTGTTGTCGCACAAAGTCGTCGCAAAGCAGAGGGTCCAAACTTGTTGGTTGTTTTCTGCAACAGATAGCTGCCCGCAGTTCGTTACTAACAACAGACGCGTTGACGCGCCAGACCACCGGCTTAGCCATCATCGGGAACAACCCTGTTTGGTGGACAGGGGTTCCACTTGTACCGGTAAGCTTGGAAACATTCCTTTAGATTTGGACGTGCAGGCCTTATCCTCCCGAGGCCCTTCCTTCACGCGCATGAGCCAGGAGAGGCTCCTGGTCGTCACGATTCTTCATGCGACAGTTCAGAAAGCTACATACGCCATGAAGGTATATGGACGTGGACTCCGGCATCGACTTCCTGGTGTCGCGACAACGCTAGGTCCACATAAAGCCGGGTTGGCATTGGCTGCTTTGACCCGCAAAATGCCATCCACTTCCGAGTCTTGCTCACCAACTTGAAGTTTCGTAGAAAAAATGCTATCGAAACGGCAAGTGCAGTTAAGACCCACGCAACTTCCATCGTGTACCTCGTGTTGAATATCGTCTGGAGCAGTGCTCACCGCTGCAATCTGTCTCATTAAGCATACAGTAAGATGATACCTGGTTGAGATACCATAATTAGTGGTGGAAAAGCGATCAAGCATGGCAGCCTCCTCCGAGACCGCTCCTCTCCTGAGGCAAGCGTCTCTTAATAAAGCAAATGGCGAGGCTCTCAACGGACATTTACAAGACTACGATACAATCCCAGCGAGCGACGGGACCCGTGGTTTAGACACGACCTGGAAGATTGAGATCAAACTTTTGGCGCGCTACTCTGCTCCTCTGGTTGTCACATATGTCCTTCAATACTCCTACTCGTTTGTGACCGTGCTTGTGGCGGGGAGACTTGGTACCAGTGAGCTGGCGGCCGCCTCATTAGCTGCCATGACGGCTGAAATCACTGGGCTCGCGGTCTACGAAGGCCTCGCGACAAGCCTCGACACTCTGACTTCGCAAGCTTTCGGTGCTGGTAGAAAGCAACAGGTCGGTCTGCATGTCCAGCGCATGATAGCACTGGTTTTACTGGTAACCATCCCAATCGGCGCATTCTGGATTTGTTCGCCATGGATCTTGGCAAGACTGGTACCACAAAAGCATGTTGCGTATCTGGCTGGCGATTTTCTTAGGTTCTACTTGATCGGTGCACCAGGATACGGTGTGTTCGAAGCGGTCAAACGCTTCACTCAAGCTCAAGGCGATTTCATGGGTCCTATGGTCACCGCATTGATTTGCGCCCCCTTGAATGTCTTCTGGAACTGGTTGCTGGTGTTTGTAAGTTTTTGGTTGTGCATTGACCAGAACAAGCGCTGACTTGAAGTAGAGACTAGGTCTTGGGTTTCGGGGCGCGGGCATCGCGGTCTCAATATCGAATCATACGCAGCCGTTGGTTTTCCTGCTCTATGTCAGATTGTTTGCTCCGGAAGCGTTGCAATGCTGGCCAGGGCTGCATCCCAGACGCGCCTTCGAGAACTGGGGTCCTATGATCAAACTGGCTGCCCCTGGGGTTATTACAGTGCTATCCGAGTGTTTGTCAACACCCACGAACCCCCCGAAGATACGCTGACATGAGAACAGGGCTCGCATTCGACATTTTGACCTTCGCAGCTAGCTACCTAAGCGAGCAGCATCTAGCGGCGCAATCCGTCTTGATGACAATTGGTGTTCTGGTGTACCACATCCCCTTCCCTACTTCAGTCGCGGCGTCAACTCGATTTGGTAACTTGATTGGCCAAGGGGATCTTCCTGCAGCACGCATAGCTTTCAACACATACTACGTCATCTTCATCGCTATCGGGATCTTCGACATAGTATTATTGACTTCCCTCCGACATGTGGTTGCACAGGCCTTCACGGACGATCCGGCTGTACGCGAGATCATCGTCGCCGTTTTGCCGATAGTAGCTGCAGCTCAACTGTTTGATGCACTCTGTGCACTGTCGAACGCTCTGACTCGAGGTCTCGGACGACAGGCTGTTGCAGGCTGGTCCAACCTTGGGGTCTATTACTGCTTTGCTATACCTTTGTCATTGCTGCTTGCCTTCGGGCCTCCCAGACTGGAGCTGCGAGGCCTCTGGACCGGACCTTTGATTGGACTTGGCATAGTGGCTGCGATCCTTTATACTTATATGAGATTCACCGACTGGAATAAGGCAGTGGAAGAAGCACATGAACGTGGGGAGTAGTTCTCCTCGGACTGCCATGTCGCTATCTCTTGGTACGATCAACACGAGATGGCCTGCACTACAAACATCTTAGACTGAGCAAAAGTGGTCCTAGCTGCTGAGAAGTTCCACATTCCGTTCAAGGCCAAGAGAGCTTTGGCCTTCTGGAAAGAAGTATGCAGTTGTTTATGCGTTCGATCTCCAATCTGATATCGACCGTCGTGTGCTGGTCCCAAAAGTGGGGATGCAACAATGATCAGAAATAGTGCCTCGCATCCGACGCAACAATTCCGCTGCTGATACTTTTTTCCAGGTCAACAATATCTGGCACCCAGATTCCTAACGGAACAAACTGCAACGCGGAACGCCTGGAGGCTTTTCCAGCAATAAGCGCAAAAATGACACAATCCGAGGTATCTTTAAATATTACGGAGCCGCGGGCATTAGAGGTTTGGTAGGAGTTACTCATAAATACTCCTATCGATCACCACGGTTAGACGGGGCAGGTGCATTCCTAGGGTGGGTCTCCGCCGCCTCCGCCGGTAGCCGAGCATGACACTTGCCTCTTCAAGCATTCGTTCGCTTCTCAATTTACGTGGTAATAGAGCCTCACAAAGGAAGGCGGAGCTTAGCTTGGTCATGTTTGCGAAGGAAAGGGCGTGACATTGTCCATGATTTCATAATCGCCTGAGTATTCAAGTTGACCGTTTGCTATCAGTCATGCTTCAGTATATTAAACGTGCAACTTAAGTACCATATTCCTCTCCGATCCTTGACATTTCTACCGCGATTGCCTTCTACACCTCTGTCAAGATGAACGAGCAAGTTGACCTAGCGGAATATCTGTTCACGAGGCTCCGGCAGCTTGGCGTCGATTCGATACATGGTGTTCCTGGCGACTACAACTTGCAGGCTCTGGATTATATTGAGCCAGCTGGAATAAACTGGGTAAGATGCTCTGGGGCCCGTTCACTTTGGCCATGCTAACAAGGTGGCAGGTTGGTAACGCGAGTGAGCTGTCCGCCGGTTACGCTGCAGACGGCTATGGACGTATCAAAGGCGTGTCGGCACTGGTCACGGCATTCGGCGTTGGCGAGTTGTCGGCAATCAATGCTGTAGGGGGAGCCTATGCAGAGATGTCCCCAGTCGTGCACGTTGTAGGGACACCACCAATGGCAGCAACCGAGGCAAGGATGTGTCTACACCATTCATTGGGCGATGGGAACTTCCGGGTCTTCGCAGATATGTACGCGAAGCTCACGGTGGCACAAGCCAACCTGACAGACCCCACCACTGCTCCGTCCATGATCGATCATACCCTCCGAGAATGCGTTTTGCAGAGTCGGCCAGTGTACATCGAGTTACCGACCAACATGGTCAAAGCTAGGGTGTCTGGTAGAGGTCTCAAGTCTCCAATCAAGCTCCCGATACCGCACAACGACGAAGGTTTCGAGGATGCCGAAGTCGAGCTGATACTCTCCAGAATATACGCTTCGAAACAACCATTCATCATCATTGACGGGTTCACACCAGCGCTGGGTATAACGAAAGAAGCAGACGAGCTTGTTAGAGTCACCAATTTCCCCTGCAGCACCACGTCTTTCGGTAAAGGTATCGTTAACGAGAGCTACGCCAACTTCTTCGGCATCTACGCCGGTGAGGCAGGGAAGCAGGTTTACAGGCCTTGGGTGGAATCTTGTGACCTGATTCTGAGGATAGGCAGTCTCTATTCAGACGTCAACACCTATGGTTTCTCAACCAAAACCCACCCAAAATACACAATCGACTTCAACCGAAACACAGTGGAGATAGGTAGTACGAACAGCTTCACAAATGCACACGTCAAGCCACTTCTTCAGAAGATTCTCTCTAGACTGGACAAATCCAAATTGCCACGATACGACCCTTTGCCCGACCTCGGCAATCCAAGGCAACTCCTAGAAGCTCTCCCGCCCACCGAACCCAAAGGTCTGATCGACCAAGCAACCTTCTGGCAAAGAATCTCAACCTTTTTCCGGTCCGGGGACATCATTCTCACCGAAACCGGCACACCCTCCATCGGTGGCCGTGACTTCGTCCTCCCACCCCAAACAACCCTCATCAACAGCGGCATCTGGCTCTCAATAGGGTACATGCTCGGCGCTGCTCAAGGCGCCGCCATTGCCCAGCGCGACATAATCCGCTCCCTCACCGGCTCTACCAAGACGAGCAAAGACACATCCGGTGCTCTGCTTGCAGAAAACCCACCTAGCACCCGCTCTTCCCAATACACCTTCAGCGGCCGCACAATCCTCTTCATCGGCGACGGCTCCCTCCAAATGACTGTTCAATCCATCTCCGACATGATACGAAACAAATTGCCCCTCACAATCTTCGTGATCAATAACGACGGGTACACGATCGAGCGCTTCATCCATGGCATGAAGGCGCCGTACAATGACATCCAGCCATGGAGGTACCTGCTCGCACCACAATTCTTCGGCGCAGACATGGACGATGCGAGTTACCCAATCGTCACGAAGCAGGCGAGTAATTACGGAGAGCTATGGGATGTGGTGGGACAGAAGGAGGTGCAAGAGGGCAAAGGGCTGACGATCGTGGAGGTGTTCATGGAGCGGGAGGATGCGCCGGACGCGTTAAAGAAGTTGGTTGCTAGTGCGGCGAGGAGGAACAGTGGGCGGGCGCAGGGTGCGCAGCAGAGTCAGAGTCATGAGGAGGTTCAGGAGAATGGGAAGGCGGTTGAGCCGGAGAGGCGACCGAGCCACGAGAAGATGATCAAGGTTTCTGGGTAGGGGTTGGAGAGCGCTCGATGAGTTCTCCTGACAAGGCTTAACTGCGTTTGACGGTCTGGACGATGGGATGGCGCGTGCAGGAGTTGTGGTTGGACTGGCCTTGCCAACCTTTAAAAGCGATCGAGCTTCTTTCTTTAGTCTGCAGTATTTCAGCTTTCAGTTACGTCTAACGTAATGTATTGGGTTCAGGAGACTGCAGACACGTATAATGCAGCGTCTACTCATCCGCTTGCTTTGTCCTGTTGAGCGAGCCGCGTGGTCGCTCATGGAAGTCGTCGGCATCTTCTCGACCATTAGATGACTGGGGCACTCTCGTCCTCGTCCTCGTCCTCGTTTTCGTCCTCATAGCTTCTCACCGCCCCTTCTCTTTTCGACGGCATCTCTCAAGACTTGTATCACGTGTGCCGGATCTTGAGCTCCAAACACGGCACTCCCGGCCACTATCACGTTTGCACCAGCTTCAGCTGCCTGGTCAATAGTGCCCTCGGCTAGCCCGCCGTCGACTTCGATGTTGAGATTGGGGTACTTCTTGCGCAGAGCTGTAACTTTGGGTAATTCGCTCGCCATGAATTTCTGCCCGCCGAAGCCGGGTTCGACTGTCATAACTAGGACCATCTGCGGCCGTGTCAGCTCTTGCTCTGTGTCATGAAGACCGGTTCACTTACGTCTGGTCTTTCTTTCTCATCTTCTGCTTCGAGGATGTCCCAGAGCACATCGACTCCAGTCTTTGGCTTGATGGCGATGCCTGCTTGCATGCCTAGCTCGTGGATGTATCTGATCAGGCTCTTAGGAGTGCATTTCGCGGTGGTATCCTTGTCGGCTGGATCTGTTGCTGCGACGGAGGTCGTGGCGGCCTCGTAGTGGAAGCAGTACATGTCTGCTCCCGCGTCTCGGAAGGAGGAGGCCCAACGCATTGGCTACTAGGGGAGGAGAGACTGTTAGCTTGACCGTACTGGTGTTCTACTGTCGCTGAAGATGTCTTCTCCATCGATTGCATCTCAGTGTCTTATTGTTTTCTTATCAGTGGTGTACGGAGGTCATTGTCCTCATACCTCAGCTATCATCATGTGGCAGTCGAATGTGCCTATCCCACCAGTCTCTTTTGGCTTGTCAACGTGCTTTCTGAGCTTGCCAATGACTGGATGTCCGAAGGTCATGTTGGGCACGAAATGACCGTCCATAATGTCCAGATGTAGCCAGTCGCTCTTCCAGTCCATTGCATCACGGCATGCTTTACCAAGTTCCGCGAAGTCTGCAGACAGCACACTTGGGTTTATGATAGCTGGGGGTGTCATTATGGGCGAGGATTATTATGCTTTGCGATTGAGAAGATGATTGAGGGTCAAAACTCTGAGTATCGCGAAGAGCTCAATACAGATCTAGAGAGTTAGCAATACAACAATTTGTTCGCGTGTATCGAGCATGCGATAATTATGACGTGGGTATCAAGTTCGGAGAGGCATCGCTGGAGCAGCGGGATTCGCCAGACGGCAGACACCCGACCGAGGAAGCAGATTTATATCGTTGCTCCCAAGCAGAAGACGACTTGCTGCTTTCATGAACATCGAAGAACGTAACGTTGTGAGAGACACCTTGAGCGATCACTGCAGCTGGGAGTGGTGAAGTAACTGCTTTCTCGAAGAACTAAGCTACATCGCGGAATCACATGACCGATGGTTGAGTAGGCAAGCACGACCCTCGACGACAACCACGGCAAGAGGCTTTCTTACGTATCTTCGCCTCTACCACCGGCTTGCATACAGGTTGCTTTGTGATCGAGCTTTGCATAGTGCGCAATGCAAGAATGCTCGGGGGTAATGATGGCAGGATGAAGCAGTTGTACGAAGAAAGAGTATATCAGGCTTGGCCGGGCTGGGTGTGTCTTTGTGAGGTAAGAACGAGGCGTAGTGGCAGTGAAGCACGACAAGGTCGCACTACGGGCTTGACGTCTTGCAGCAAAGATGGTGTCCAGTCTGAAGTATCACAGACTTACTATGTACTCAGCTAGGTTGGCTAGAAAGCTGCCAGGTAAGTGTATCTAAGAATTTACTTGCAGAAGCTTGAAAGCACGCGTCGGAAATCTTTTGAACGGGAAGTGAAAGTGGTGTGCTACTACAACGTACTCTCTTTTGTTTCCTTCCTGTATTCCTCACCAGTATCTTCGGCGTAAACGCGAGTTCTCACTTCTCTCGTCGTCCTCGATGTCGCAGGATGCCACGGCTGAAGCAGCTATCTTGCTGCGTCCAATGGTCCGACACTAATGCACCTTTCCAGGAACACGGCACTGTCTATGGCGATGGCGTGGTTGAGGCCTTCATCATCGTGCCTAACAAGCCGCAAGGCTTCTGCATTCGACTGACCTCTCGAGGTTTCATAAGCGAAGGGCTTTCCATGATCGTGTTCATCGACGGGAACTACCAGTGCAATCGTACCCGAGTCAACCTGTGCCCCCCAAAGAAAGGCTTACCAACTCACAGGACCGAGGTGGACTTTCTGCTTCGGCAAAAGGAGAAAGCCCACGGAGATGGAATGTATATGGGTCGAGAATGGCGTTTCGACAATCATGACGTTGGTAAGTATGATTCTTGGTGACACTCGACGACATTAGCTAATCAATCACCTAGTCTCCGAAGCACCAGAGGGTTTTAAAGAGAGCCATTTCGATGATCTTGGCACCATCGAGGTACTTGTCCTTCGCTGTCGAGCCACAAGCACATCAGATGCAGAATATGAAGGTTCATCGTCTGGAGAAGACAGCGACATCTTCAGTGATCGACCTGTTCAAGAGGAGCCAGAGGCTACAATGGCAGGACAAGACAAACCTGCAGCTGCAGCTCCTCCCCCAGCACTAGTGCCAGCGTCAGCGCCAGAGACACCAGCAGAGGACGAGATAATGGGCATGGGAGGGGTTTTTGACGGCGCAAACGACTCTTACGAAGCATACAACCATGATGGCGGCCATGATGAACAGCGTGGTCGATGGATCTGGCACCAGAAGGATACACCAGAGCCCCTGCACATGCATCAGCCACAATACCAATCATCTGCTCCCCAGTACCATCGTCCAGCCCAACCTCTGCCGCAACGCTTTCGTACGCCAAGTTACCATCAACCGAATCATTATGCGTACCCTGGAGGACATCAAGAGCCAGGCAACTCCTCGGACCCCCCAAAGAAGAGTGTACGGTTCCCCATGCGACCACCTGGCTCGCAGCACCAGGCTTCTGGAGGTCGAGACCCAGTACAGCCCTCAAATATGTCTCACCCACTATGGCGACCACCATCACGAGAACGAGTGCGGTCTGTCGAGAGGAGGTCGTCTGAAACTTTCGGGACTTCTTCGGGAGGACCGTACGGACCACAGCATATGAACACAGGACAAGATGGAGGCTACTGGGAGCATCATCGGCCTCGCTATGCATCAACTGGAGGCTCTCGATATAGGAGGGAGAATGTGCAGGAAGTGGGGTATGGTGATGATGTCTCCTCGAGGCGAAACGATCAAGCACATGTTGACCGTCCACCACGAAGAGAGCAGTATCGTCAGCAGTCTATGCCAGCCGGGAGTCACTCAGATGAACCACAACCACGATATGAGTTGCAAGAGCCGATGTCAAACATTGATCAGCCGATCTTGGGCGAGCCCCAGCCCCAGCGTTACACCTACAACTACCCTCAACAGCACCAGCTTCAACCTCCAGCTCCGCCTCAAAGTTACCAATACCACACGTCAGCGCCAGTGCATGCTGCTCCGCCAGGCTACCATTACTCACGGCAGTATCCTGCATATTTGCCGATGTACTACCCCTCCCATTACTCTCACCACCCGTCACCTATACCTACGGTACAGTATATTCCCACCAACCCCCAAGCATCAAAGATCATCCCGCCTGAAATAGAGGAGCAAATCAGTCCTATGAACTCAACTAACGCCCCTTACGCCAATGTTGACCAGGGCGGACCATGGGATGGTGGAGCTAACCCAGAGGGCAACACCCAGCACGAGGGCAACAACAGCGGGAACTGGGACAATAATGCCACCAGTAACAATACTGGCGGCAACTGGCAGAACGAAGGTAACGGTGGCAACCCACCTGATCAAGGTGGAGGTTGGAACGACAACAATAATTCAGAAGTTCCACAAGACAACACGGGAGATGACTGGAATGGAGGTGGGGATGATGGCAAAGAGAACAGCAACAATAATGCTGGCGACTCCGGTTGGGGAGACAACAATAACTTTAATACTGCCAACGGCGGTAATGATGCCTGGGCAAGCAGTGGCAACGTGGGAAACAACGACAACAGTGGAGGTGGCGTTAACGATAAGGGCTGGGCAGCTGACAACACGAACCTGCCCACAACGGGGAATGACTGGGGCGGTGGCGCTGATGGAGGGCAAGTTGAAGCAGCAAGCCCTGCCACCGCTGGTACGTTCGACATTGCTCGAGAACTGTATGGCCCTCATGGTCCCTACTATTCACTTCGAGCACTTCGACCTGATGAACCTCGTCCGGACGCAGAAGAAGAACCGAGATACGACGTCCCACAGTCACTTGCTGCACGACGTGGCTCAACCAAGCAAGTCCAGCCGGGTCCGGGATATCGATACTTCAAAAAGAGGGTGATTCCGGACTATATAGATACCATGGAGACACCGTATGCTCGCTTCGTTTTCAAATATCGTACGAAAGGTAAGTCTAGTCATCTTCATATCCTTGGGGCTTACCACTAACAAATCTCAGAACAATTGCGGGACGAAGTGGGAATTGAGACCGACGTCGAGCCGTGTGGTGACCAAGAGATGCAGGAATACCAGAACCTCGATAAACAGGAACTGATCAATATGCTCATGCGGGCAAAGAGCGCCCTGGGAGGCAGGGTCCCAAGTCCGCCAATGACACCTTCCACTCCGGTGGAAAGTAATGCTGGTGTTCCAAAGGTCGTCGACGCACCGAGCTATCCCTATCTCAAGTACAGTTTGCCTCCTCTGCGGCCAATGCCGAACGGCAACCGACACCGCACAGGCGGGATTACGACTACTCCCAAGGTCGAGGAAGCCAATAAGGAGAATGATGGCAACTGGAACACCACGGGTGGGAACAGCAATGACTGGAACAATAATGGTCCAGCAAATGATGCTGCATGGGGCGCAGGAGGTGGAAGCGGTAATTGGGACGGACCGTCAGTCACTGACCCAGCGCAGCCAGCACCTACTCAGCAAGGGCAACAAGGCGGAGGGCTCGATCAAGCCCAATCGGGACAAGACTTACAAGCGACAGATCCAGGAGCAACCGCTGGAAATGGAAGCTGGAATGTGCCTGATGATATTCCTGCGCGGCCACCAACACCGGAAGACTACCAACAACCAGTAGATGTTGCACCACAGCCGCAGCAGACATCTAATGAATGGACACAGCAGGAGCAGGGGAACGATTCTGCTGAGGCTGGCTGGGGAAACACGAATCAGAACAGTTCTGGCAATGAAGGTGGCCCTTGGAATGCGTCGAACTCAGGGGGTGCTGTGAATGCTGGTTGGTAAAAGAGATTCAACGCCTGGTACGGCACAGCGATGATGTCCTCACAGGCCATGTCTCTAGCAGCAAAAGTTATCATTAGGCATCTTCGACAGGACCGATGGTTCTTTGAGCAAGCCCCAGAACAGCTTTCAAAGGCTTTCTTAGGTACTCTACTTGAGGTATGATGATAGTGGGTAGTGAGCTTACCTAATCACGGGTGCCTCGGTCTGCCATCATAGTGTGGGGACAAGGTTGATACTTCCACCATGACATCGAAATTGTTTTATTTTCCATACTGTCCTTCGTCATCAAACGATTGAGTAAACATGAAAATGCTGATTATGATGAAATCCATACTCCACGGCATGGTGTCTCAGCTTCACCTTGGCTCGTCTGTGGACCACCTTTGCAAGACTTAGGCCGCTCTTGCCATTGATCGCATCCGTTCTCACGTCGCTTGCCTTATTACATTCACCGTCTACCGTCCTGGAATCGATCATAACTCTCTGAGACAGGGTCGTGTTTCCGCTAACAACAGTCATGACTACTCCTCGCTGCTTCATCATCCGACACGGCGAAACAGAATGGTCGCTGTCTGGTAAACACACCGGCAATTCAGACATTCCCCTCACAGCGAATGGCGAGAAACGGGTCCGAGCAACGGGCAAGGCGCTGGTCGGAGACGACAGACTCATCGTACCAAAGCAGTTGAAGCACATGTGAGACCACCGCTGCATCACCAAAGGACCAGAACGAGCGGAAAGAAAGACCTGGCTCGCACTGGCGCACCACAACACAACAGGAAACAGGAACGTACCCCAGGCTAACACATCTCAACACAGCTACGTATCACCCATGCACCGCTCCCAACGTACAATGGAGCTCCTCGACCTCGGCTCTCCCCCGCCCTACCCCTGGCAAGACGCGTCGTCCGCACCCCCATCGAACGGCACCTTCCCGAACACCGGACGCTACACCGACGCGAAGATCACCGTGACCGACAAGATCCGCGAATGGGACTACGGCGACTACGAAGGCATCACGAGCAAAGAGATCAAGAAGCAGCGCGCCGATGCCGGCATGTCCACATGGGACATCTGGCGCGATGGGTGTCCCGGCGGCGAGTCACCCGACGACGTGATCAAGCGCGTCGACGAGCTGATCAGCGAGATTAGAACGCAGCACCACGAACCATATATCGGCCAGGAGGCGCAGGAGGGCGAAGACCAGTGTTCAGGCGACGTCGTTGTGGTCGCGCATGGACATATCCTCCGGGCGTTTGCGATGAGGTGGATTGGCAAGCCATTGTCTGAGACGAGGTTTATCATGGAGGCTGGCGGGGTGGGCACGTTGAGCTATGAGCATAAGAACATTGACGAGCCCGCGATTTTGCTTGGGGGTGGCTTTGTGGTGGGGAAGGATGTAGCGAAGGAGATTGAGGAGGAGGAGAAGGAGGGCAAGCTTAAGTGAGCAAGTGAGTAACAAAAACGAGCTAGGGATTCGAAAGAAAAAAATGCGTGAATGTGGTAGGAACTCGATGAATAGTCGAGCACGAGGATTCTGTTTTCTCTGCTGCGGAAGTGAGGAGCATGGAGTCATCCGACAAGCATGTGTCAATCACAGATATGACTATCTACATCGAGAAGCGCGTGCGCTGAGAAGCTACGTACCTGCAGGTAGGCATGACGTCCTCAAACCAATACCACATTTTACCAAGGGCCTTCCTACCACAGGGTCCCGCAGAACCCACTCATCCGTTGACCCAGTGTTGCATCGAGAACGCCCATCTGCCCGCATCGCACCCTCACTCCACCTCGACCGGCGACAGTAGCCACTCTCTCGGAAGGAGGAAAACACGGGCCCTACCACGCGTGTGCGCCGCGATCCTGCCTCTACCCGACGCAGTGATCCATAGCGTAGATGGCAATGCTGAGTTGTGGGCAGATAATTCACTTTGTTGTGGTCACGGTGTGAGTGAGCAAGTGTTTGGGAAGCGTGATACCAATATGACATTCAATGTTCTGCGCTATAGCAAGCATTGTTAGCGGCCTAATGATCTATCAAGATGTACCTGTAGTTCCTCCGTCAACTCCAGGCTAATATGGGTATGCGACCTGGGTTCGTGGGACGCTAACCGATCCATATCAAGAAGGAAATGCATCCTCGAACATGGACTCGCCCTACGATGCGCTCCGTTCGAGGATTTGATCAAAGCTAGTGGGTATATTATCCTCTTCTCGTGATTGAGGTCGCCTGCTGGGTAACGGTGGGGTATATCCTGGGGGTTCCTCCTTCGGCACTTCCAGCTGTGTGCCCGACTCGTTCTCACCGTGGCCGAAGAAATCATCATGATGTTCACCCTCAGTGGGCGCTGGACTAGTGGGCACCGACTCACGTGGCGCCGCTACGACTAGTAGCTCGTCGTCTTGCCCTTCTGTATCTTGGATCTGACTCTCCCTCCTTTTTCTACTCGGCAACGGTGGCGGGACCTTGGGAGGCAACTCACTGTGTGGCATGATGATCTGAGAAGAACTCGCTCGGTGCGGCAAAGGCGGCGGTGCCTTGGGGGGAGAAACACTCCTTGGTGTGCTGCTCTGGGTGTAACTCCCTTCTCTTGGTGGCGTTGGTGGTGGAGGAACCGGTCTCTTTTTCGGCAAAGCGAAAATGCTAGGCTTTGCTGGTCCGGGTAGCGGCGTGCCAGGCGGAGGCAAAGGCTGTCCCCTGCCCATCGGCTGTGAGGTGTCATGTCTGTTGTCCTGGTCTGTAGACGTGCCTGCGCCTGCTTCATGCTTTGGCTTGCGAGCCAGCACTCCCCAGCCCCACTTCTGGGCAGCTTCTCGAGCTGCGTTGATGCTTGCGATCTTATCCTGGCGATCTGAGGTGGCAAAATTCTTTGCCGCTGTTGCGATGCCAGTCTTACCCTCGCCATTAACAAAAGCATGTTTGGAGTCGTGGCTTTCATCAGTATTCCCGGACACAACACTACCTATCAGGGTAGACTCACTCTCGGCAGTGTCACGTCTCGAGATCTTCCCACTACTCGAGCTGATAATGGACGCAGTGCTGTTGGCTCTGTTGCGGTCGCTGTCTAGCAACTGCGGGTCTTCCCAATCTGTCTCTGGCGACGTGCCGAGCGAACGGGCAGAGATGTCTTTCAGCATGCTGTCGCGCTTTGATGTGGCTTGCGTGTCCATAGGCGCAGATTCAGCCGGCGCGTGGTCAGGTGACAGTGTGGGATTCACTGTGCTGGCAAAAGAAGGCGCACGGAGTATTCTAGGCGCCTGTTGACGAGCTGAGCGATCAGGAGTCTTGGATCCGTCGCGACTGCGTGCTACATCTCTTAATGATGTGGCAGATTTTCTGGCGGCAGCAGAGAGGGGGTTGCTGCTATCTACCAGGACCGGCGTGCTCATGGACCTTTCGTCGAGGCCGACAAGCTTGGGGTTGTTCAAGCCGGGGCTTGCGGCTTCTGCCACGTCCTGTGCTTCTTCATCTTTGATCTCTGTAGATTGAGGAAATTGGACATCCTTCTTCCAAATGCCCCCTCTGAACTGCTGGTGTTCGGTGAGGGTAAAGGGCAGGTCCTCCCAGTGAGGCAAAACCACCGATTCGGCAATCACTTCCAAAATCCTGCTTTCGATGGCTCGGAGGATGAAGCCGTAGGTGATTTGTCGCGAGCTCACTATTGGTTCCAACTTCATCTCCATCTTGGGGACCTTCTCAAATGAGAACCATAAGCGATTGCTAGGTGGAGGCTTCACGCGGCCCAAAATACGTCCTTGCAGCTTTTTGAGAGTCGCTGCCAGCACAATGTCAACTTCTCTTGCGCCTAGACGTTTGCCAAGATCGATTCGTACAGTTGCTGCCACCTCGACTCGAAAACTGCCCGTGTACTCGACGTCTGCTTCCACCGTGCAGTCACCGTTCACCGTCAGGTCTCTCAGTCGTGGGTTGGTGAAGAAAGGAGCACCTGTGCCTGGGTCGATTTTCTGCAGTGCGAGCCGTGTGATGAAGTCTGGTTTCTTGACTCTGGAGATCTTTTTGGTCAACTTCTGGCGAATGTGTGCCTCGAGCTCGGGGGTCTTGTAGATGGCCAAGAAGATCCTTCCAAGGAGAGCGTTCAGCCAGCGAGTCTCGAGTTGTTTCTCTGATGAATGTAGCCTCTGTACCAGGGCGATTATGTGACCGGTGTCGAACTCTTGTGGCAGAGGTGGATCATCTCCCAAGCTCTTCTGCATGTTGTTCAACATGGCGAAGTAGAAGTCCTCTTTCTCCGACTGGTTCTCACTAAACAAGAAGAAAGGAGACGAAGCTGTCTTGTCTCCAAACTGGACCTTCTTTCGTTTTAAGCGGATGGCATTTCTCTTGATCCAAAGTTCTGGTTCTGGTATCTCCTCACCACCAGCGTAGACATCAACATCGTGGTATTCGAGGGCAATCACGTAGCGGACTTCGAGCTGTTGTATATCGTCGTAGAGCATTAGATGGCCGTGTCGCAGGACGACGTAGAAGACGTTGTTGGCTCTCCTGGCCGTCTTCCCAGCACCGTCCTTGGTCGGCTCGATGGAGGGCTTCTGGTTTCGTTCGAAGATGCTGCGGTACATGGTCTGGTAGACACTGGGCGACTCTAAGGCCACGACGTCGCCGGCTGGGGACTTGATCTCTGGAGGCTTGCCATTGACGCCGCCTGGCACGTATTCGCGACAGACGGCAAAGTAGCCTGCGGCCACATCGGCCTCATGCTTGCGATGGAACTTCTCTGCTAAGTCGTCTGTTCCCGTCTTCAAAACCACCTTCTCGTCGCCCTCTCTACTTAGCATAGCAGGGTCATCTTTCGGGGCCTCGTTCGTGTTGTCGACTTGCGGAAGCGTATAATACGCATAGAGCAGGAGGGACACAAGAACGAAGGGAATGAAGGTGAGACCACCGAACAGGTAGACATAGAGGTATGCTTTCCACGACATCGTCACGGTGGGAGGACACTACAGAGCGGTTTGCCTGCTCCATGGGATCTGGGACGAGACAGACATTCACCGCAACACCATCCGATCCTGCATCGAGGGTTCAAGACAAGCGTGTGGGTATGGGCAAAGGCGTGGTACACCTGTTCATTGCCTCTACAGTAGCGCCAACTGTCCTTACGCATGCGCCGGGAGTACGAGGGGAGCGACTACTCGTGCTCCGTAACTTGAAGTGCGAATGACGTAACTAGTACATCCAAACACGCTGCAAGCGCGATAGCGTAGATCCAAATTACTAATTCAGTACTGTCCAGCACGAACATCATGATTGGATTCTCATCAACTAAAGCACGACGCGTTCTGCGGGTATCATAATGCTCTCAAAATCCAATCCATATTCACCAAGGCGACCAATGTCCACCCACCGATCTAGCCAACCGTCCCTAAACATCTCATCGTTCTGTTGTTCCATATTCCAAACCTTACCACTCTATGCCGTGCCCAACTTCATCCTCCAGCACCTTCGTGACTGGCCTCATCTGCGCCGCTGTGTTAGCCAAAGAAGTGCTCTGCCTAACTCTGGCATAAAACACCGGACAATCCTTGCTATCACACCTGATCTCCTCACTCCAAGTAAAGCCCGAACAAGAACGACAGATCCGGTTGAGCTCTGACTTTTTCTTCTCCGACCGTGTCAGCTTGGCCCTCAGTACCAATAGACTCCGAGCAGGCTGGCCCAGGCAGCTTGGACACAATGGCAGGTCCGATTCGATCGGGTCCCGGCACACTGCACAATTGGATGCTTTCATGTATGATTCTAACGTGCTCCTCTTCACCAGACTGTTCTCCACCACCTCGTGACCACTAACATCGACCTGACGTATCCGCTGGTACTTGGGCATCTCATCGTACCACTGTCGAACGTTGGCCCCGACGAGGTTGAAGATGCGTTCAAGAGGAGGAATGATGTTCTTCGAGATATAGTACTCGGCATCCAGCTCCTGCTGCGCGTCATTCAGAAGCACATCTGGTGCAACGCACCTGCCGATTAGTCGTGCTCCAGGCCCACCTGTGACAACCACATACGGGACGCGTTCGCCATATTGTGGTTCATTTCTAGGATCTTCAAGCATTCTTCTCGCAGATATCAGCGCTCCGGGCGGAGGCGGGCCTTTGTCCGAGTACGTTCCCAGCTTCACCTCTCTTGCGAAGCAGAAGTCCTGAATGGAGATCTTGCCGCGCATGATTTTAGCACATTGTGCTTGGAAGAACCCTTTGACTTGGCTCAAATCAGCCGTTCTGAAAAGCACCTTCAGCGCGTTCTCTTCGATCTTCTGCTCCGCTGGTGTGCCATCACGACGTACGGTCTCGATGCCTTTGGCTTCGAATTCTGGTTGTGTCTGCTTCGGGCTCTCGTACTTGAAGCCGACGTAGCGCTTCTTCGCAAGTAGTACACACGGCTGATAGACCTTCTCGAACTTGAGCTTGATAGGTCGCGGGTTCATGTCAGTGATCGTCTTGCTGATCTCATCACCAATCTGGAATGCTTGCTCTCGTGTACGGCCCTTGAGGTGCACGAATAGACTGTCTGTATCGCCATAGACTACTTCTGCTCCCCAGCGAGACACTGAGTGGATCAATGCAATAGCTTTCTCAAGTGTCTCCCGACCAGTTTGGACAATGCTGTCCGCTATTTCCGAGCACGGCATGCGACCCGAAAATGACGCTGACGTGTAGCCATAGGTGACGTTCGCGATCAACTTGAGCGCCAACTGTCTGTTGTTCAACAACCTCTGTAGAGTCTTGTCATCTTTATCAGCCTTCATGCCACTCTTCACCATAACTCTAGTTTCAAGAATCTCGCTCAGCATTTTGGCAAGCAACGATCTTCGGATCCTTTGTTTGGCATACATGATGCCGTTGGGAGCAATATTGATATGGTCCTTGAGAAGTTCGATCAGTCTCTCCTGTCTTTGGTAATTTGTAAAGCCCATCTTGTTTGTGCCACGCCAGTTGACCACACGCCCGAGGAAGGTCGAATAACAATAGTTGTAAGCAATCATGACACTAGGATATAGCGACTGAAAGTCGAGGACCAGCACGGGGCTCGTGTAGAAGTCACTTTGAGGCTCCATCACCAGCGGTAAACACTCAAGTGCGTTCTGACCACCAACTTGTCGTCTACTAGGCGACACGAGCATCAAATTCTCGGGTTTCGCGATTCGGAACATGATGTTCTCGACCTTGAATTGCGAACCTCGGGAGATGACAGCGAACCAGTCAACGCCGATCAGGCGAGCTTGTTCACTTGTCCGTGGCACAAGCTCGTTCACTTCGAGTATGTGGAGGTCGACTTGGACTCTTGTAGCAAAGTAGTCGATGACCTTCGACAAGTCACGGGTGTTCTTGCTCTTGTACCATCTTGTCAGGTCTGCGAAGCTGTAGTGGGGGATGCGTCTGTGTAATAGATGAAACGCTACATTTTCCATAGTGTACTGAAGCAGGTTCAGCTCGCTCCTCATCGCTCGCCAGATATTGATCGTATGCCGACCAGTCACTCTGATCGTCGAGGTATGGTTGAAGCCCCATCTGTCATCATCTTTGCCAAATCGACCGTGCGACTGTGATTTCATCCTTGAGATCTCATCGCAAAGGTTCAAGTCGTACTTCAGTCGTGCTCTCTCGATCAGATAGCCCCAAGAGCTGTTGTGGACCTCATATCCTGTCAAGATATCGGGATCGTAGTATCTGACTATATCCACCATTCGGGTCAGCAATTCGAGCTCAGACAATTCTTCTTCTACCTCGATCGGCAGGATCTGAGAGATCTGCTTCGCCATTGGTCGCTCTTCTGCGAGAGCAAGGATACCAGCATGCATCCCCGGGCTACTGGTGTTTACTACAACGTCTTCATCGTCCGTCTGAATGCACCAGAACACGCAAGCTATCTGATCTTCCTCAGGGTTGGGTGCAAGAGAACCCCGGGTATTGACGTGCACCTCGAGGCCCATAACACTCATGTATTGTGTCCCGTGTTGTACACTTGTGCTTTTTCTCTTCTGGGAGTACTTGAAGCCATGCTGATTTGCTTGTGTAGCTGCATCGATTTGTGATAGAGCTTTCTTACGAGCAGGTGTTCCCTGTCCGATGCGCGCAATAGCTCTAGCTCGGTGTTGCTCAGCAAAATACTGAGTCACCTCGCTGCGCGGTGGGGGTCGCGCCTCAATACTCCACTTCCGATAGGTACATCTTTGACGTCTTTGCCGGTCAGCCAAGTCTTCTGCAGCCGTATCAAGTAGTGTAGGTGGGCGCTTGCCACACGTCGCTAGAGAGCTGCCAGTCGCGTCAAAGTCTGGCAAGTAAGGAACAGTAGAGCTGCCAAGTTTGAAATCTTTACCAGCATATTCACGATTCCTTTCTGGCACGTCTTCCTCGTTGCTGTAATATGCTTGTTGGTAGATTATGTCGGGTAGGCCTCTGTCTCCTAATGTCTTCGTGACATGCTTGGAAGGCGGAGGTCGCACCGCCAGGACGCGCACCTGGTTGTACTGCTGAAATCTAGGAAGACCCCAAAGATTGAGAGGTTTTCCAGTCAGTGCTGGCGACAAAGACTTGCGATGTGTCCAGTCTGCGGGTGTCTTCGCTGACGTTGCTTGCGATGTGGGTTGAGGTTTGCTGGGTGCCTTTACCGATGAGCTTAGTGCTTTCTTTTCCGACGAACTGCTTTGCTGGCTCAAGCGCTTTATTGTGTTCGGGTCGGTTGGATTCTTAACAACCGGGAAGCGAAGCATGGAATTCTGAGACGATCGTAAGAGCTGTGAGGATTTCTCAGGAAGCTCAGCTGGAATCTGCACTTGTTGAGGCACATCCGTATCCGGGGACTGCTCGAATGCAGGGTCTAACAGCTCGAGTACCTGCTCCTCAACACCATGCTCAGGGTCGATGTCTTGAAGCGATTCAAGTGTCCTTCGTCTGTCATCTGTATAGAAAGAATTTGAGTCAGCAAACCGTGGCTTCTTCTCCGATGGCAGACTGGAACTATCGAAACGTGCCCTTTTCAAGCTTGATCTTTTTGGTCTTTCGGCAGCGAGGAGTTCGGTTGGGATTTGAAAGTCATCCTCCTTCAGATTTGCTAGGTCTCCATCCTTCCGTATACCCAAAGAGGCAAACTCTCCGGAGCTAAGTGGTGTTCTAACTTCAGAAGCTGAACTGGCACTACTGCTGTCATGGGCTTGGATAGTCGAAGCAGAAGTGCCGTTTGCTGGGACTCTGATCTCGGTCTCAGAGCCGCTGGTGTTATCTTTATCAACTGTAGCTGTGCCTCTGATCAGGTCTTCGTCCACGACTGCTTGGGTACCGACTGGCGCTGCAGCACCATTGGAGGCTTCTGTCGCCAGCAACTTGTCCATGTTGTGGCTGTAGAGATCCTCTACGCTCTCGAGCGCGGTCTGTACACTGTCCTCCAACGGAGATGGTCTTACGAAGGTGTCGAAGGTAAGGTTTTTCCGGTCGGCCGTGTCATGTTCTTCTTGGGCAATCCGAGCGATCTTCTCGCGAAATTCCTCCTCATGGATCCAACCTCCAGCATCTATGTTTCGCGGGTCAGCAGACATGGAAATCAAAACGTCGGCAGGAAAGGGGCTGCTGTTGTGGTCTCTCAGGCCCATTCGCATCTTCCGTCTTCTCGTTTCATCCTTCCATAGACCTGCCATGCTCTGAACAAGCTTCTTGTCGACAGGTAGAGGGCTGATGCGCTCGATGAAGTCGTGATGGATGTCGCGAGGCTCAACACTGCGACGGTTCATGATATCTTCAGCACGCACATCAACTTCGAGAGCACAGTGGCTCTGTTTCGGAAGAATGGCCTCGTCTGAGATCATCTCGGAAGGAATGGACTGGTTATGCCACGGGTGCAGCGTCTGGCCAACTTCGAGGTAGTCAGGCACAGGGCTTCTGAATTTGACCTTTGCGCAATCAAGCCAGCTGCAGCCAAACAAGCTATAGTCGCACATCCACTGCGCAATATATTGCATGTGGCTTTCGTACGGCTGCAAGACTCTCTTCATAACAGCGCCCTCTCGTAGCAGGTCTGCAAGTCTCGTCATGTGTAGGGGGCTGAGCAGATAAATTTTCAGATAGAACTTGTAGCCAACATGGTAGCCATAGAATGGTACACCCTTCACTAAGCTGATATGCGCAACATATCTGTTCTTCCCATCGTACACATTCCGCCGGTAGCTGATGGCCAGCGCATGGTCGATTGACATCTGCAGCGTTCGAATTGCGATCTGTACATCTTCGCGCCGTAAACTTCCGCTGTACTCAACATACAAGTATTGGAATACTCCATGAATGTGTACTAATGCTTTTTGACCAGACTCTGTTGCGCCAAAGACGCGGATAACGGAGACTTTGTGGCTGTCACTGTGGTTCATCGGCCGTGGTAGCGGAGGATCGAACTCAGGGATCGGAGGTGCCTGGTAAGAATCGACATTGTTCATGCGACAGCGAAAGACGACGTCCATGGTACTAGACGCGCTGTCCGGTGTTCACGGTCCCTCATCTTGCGCTGGAGCGGCAGCCGTCATCCAAGCTGCGCCAGGAGATTTACACGGGTCGCAGGGACGTGTCGTACAGCCTTCTGCGGGTGGTATATAGGTGACGAAGCTTGGATGGCAGCTTTATCGAGGACCGTTGTTGCACGTAGCTGGCAAGGGATTTCACACGCCGCTGTGCTTAACTTGTTTACAGCCGCGATGCGTCACGACGCTTATGCATGCACTTTAACACGAGCTTTCGAGCTCTTACCCGAATCAGGAATAGTGCGGTGTCGACATTGCTGCGGAACCGTCGTCATCCGAGCGCCGATAGAGCGTCACAGAATGGAAGGTAGTCAGTAGGTATGTCCAGATTTGATGGGGGAAGCCCCGATGCGAAGCAGACTGAGGACTAACAACTGCATCAGGGATCGAAGTTGACATCAATGTTGCCCTCTCTGCTGTGGGAAGTGTATGGCACTGCGCTCGCGTCGTGTACAATAGAGAGCCGTTCTGAAGTCATAAGACGGGTGCCTGGCCATTTTTATACTGTGGTATACCTCGGGATTTCCAGCGTAAATTGACATCCCACTGACCCGATTTCCACCAGAGCTTGGGATTACGAACTGTGATTCCTATAATGTTTCGGTAGTATATTTGATGCAGCAATTGCATTTTCAAACCCATCATGATTAGCGCGAACAGAAGACGGTCTCAAAGTGATCCGACCAGGGTTCCCTCCGCTGCAATAATTGGGGTTGTGAGTCAGTCCGATATCGCGAGGGCGTCGAGGCACGAGGTCTACAGCGAAGCTCATGATCAGTTAGGAAATACACCTGCAATTTCAGGCCATGCACCAACGATACAGTCCATAGCGATTCCCCACTGGCAGCGAGAGCTGGCAAATTCGACAATCGGCAGACATAGTCGTGCCTCGAGCATAATTTCAACAAGGACCAGATTGACACACCAAAGTGATGATGCGCGAAGTATAGAACTTGAAGCCGGAGGACAATCATTCCGCATCAGCCGAGATGGTTCTCGCATTGCTAACTTAACCGCTCCACCGCCCTATCCTGGTCCACCTCTGGAACAGTTGGCCGAGGAAAGCGATGAAGAAGAACCGTCGCTTCTCACCCGGTATTCCAACGACACTATACGAGAACGATCACCTGAACGTCACATTCAGGCTGAGTCCATCGAAGCCGATCTACCTATTAGAAACCACGTGCCGCCCGGAGCACTGCAGCATGAAGAGCTACAAACCTCAGACCGCCGGCCGGCTGTGCTTGGGTTGCCTCATCGACTGAAAAGTGTGCTTGGTTTGCGGTGGTATGGGTCGAGTTCGCCTACTTTAGAGGTCGGGACTGCGTCTGTCGCCAGTACGACAGGAACACTACGCCGCACGCGGTCAGACAGCTCTAGTTTGAAAGGCGTCAAGCCTTCCTACCTAGGTCTGGCTGAAGGACAGGGCGAGTTGTCAGTGAGCCAGGTCCTGGACGCTGAGCGAAAGATGCACGGCACAAGGTGGATGATGGACCGCAGCGACGAGCAAACCAACGAAATGAGGCACAATTACGCCCGTATGATGCGCGATATGGATCACGAACACCGAAAACGACTTCACCAACGCGACAATGAACTAGCGCGCATGAGAGAACTGCTTGATGAGAAGGACAAGGTCTATCGACAGCAATTGAAGGAGCGTGACCACACTATCGAGTCTATGAAGGAAGAGATACGCTTCAAAAACGGGACGATCAACGAACTGAAGACAAGGATCTATGAGATGGGGGAGGATGTGGAGGTAAATCTGGAGGAGGCACGCAATCAAGTTGAAGAGATATGGATGAAACGGTGGAAGGAATATGAAGTGCTTTTGAAAGAAAGCCTAAGCTAGTAGAACCAGACGCGACAAGGACGAGAGGTCGATTTACTAGAGACGTTGCGCGAGGCCCAGCAAACCGCAGTTCACTGAAGCCAGCAGGCAGAGCGTTAGCTGGTATCTGCACTTGACTAGCAGACCGCATCGAAGCCTTTGAGAACCGTCAGCTATGCGTAATCGTGTCTTCAAGGGTTCATGCTTTCAAACGACGTGAAACACCATTCACGAAAGCTCTACTAAGATGCTGTAGACTGTCTGTGAACAAGTCACCACTTCTATTGGAGGCTCCAATGTTTATGGCTGTTTCTGCTTTTGGAAGCGGTAAACAGCTCCAAATGACGAGGTTAGTTTGTGGCGGGATGATCGACCAGAGCTCCACCACTTCTTCTTCTCCAGCCTCCCGCGGCGCGTGTCGCAGCTCTCTCCCACCTTCTACTACAATACTGCAAGTTGCGCATGCGTGTAGCCCCTTCGTTTCTTGTCGCATAAACCTCAATCGCGTCGGAAACATGTCTTCAACATCTTATCTTAACTCTCTTCTGAAGACCGATCTGACGGAGTTTGCCGAGACCTCCAACCTGTCCGAGTGCGTCTAGCAGTCAAGTAGAAGACGCGTCAAATGCGCGCATTCCTTTGCGAATCATCAACTGACATGTATGTGACCGTAGCTATGCAGGACTTCGGAAGGCTGAGCTTGCTGAGAAGCTCGACAGTCATCTCAGGCGAAATGCGACCACTTTACAGAAGGTTCCGTCACTTGGCGAGTACTACAAACGACTTGGCGGAACCAACCGATCACCCATGAAAAGGATAGCAGAGAAGGTTTCCGATACCGTCTATGATGTTGCCGATAACATTCCTGCGCCAACGACGGCGAAGAAGACGAGGCGAAAGACTCGCTCACCAACTGACGATGAAAGGTGAGCCAGCTTTTAACAACACGTTCGATGGTACACGTCTTAACCTCGAGCAGCGTAACTACAGATGCGGAGGGCCCCCTTTCAGCTCTGTTGAAGACGCCGGGCCAAGAGCTGAGCCGACGAACCTCCATTCTTGCTAGTAATGTTCCTCTGCCGCCATCGCCAGCAGTCGTTACGGATGCAATCGATCGGCAAAGCAAGCGCATTCGGACGTCCATCTCCCATGCCTACGACCGGACAAGGTTTCATGAGTACAGCGACCTAGCGCGCGACACTCTGAGCTCGACGGTCACGATCAACGTCCTTGCGATCATGTTGGAGTTCTGGGGCCTGGAGAAAGTACTTCTCCCCAACAAGCGCCTCACCGAGATCGGTCCAATTCCAGGCGTGAAGAGTACGTCGACGCCCATCATGGTGCCGGATCTGTTCCAGCTCCTCGAACACGGCTTCTGGGCACCGTTCTCTTTCTGGCTGCTTACGACCGTTATCGCTCCTGCGCTGACGTCATACTTCATCAACCTCCCCCTACAGCAACTACCGCCCGGCAGCGCAGCACGACGCGCCAGCATCAAGAGTAATCCGCACGTCCAGTTCGACCCTTTCGTATTCAACCTGACCAAGGGGTTCATCGCTTACTGTGTCTACGCGCTGCATTTCCAGGTCGTTGAGGTTGCCAAGAACGCCACCGTTGCCCAGATCAATACGGCTGTACCGGGTGGTTATCAGGGCATGCTGATTAGTTCAGGGCTGGGGGCTGCTGTCAGTTTGTACGAGGCGGTACTTTCTCGGCGCTGAGCTCAGCAATGTGCTTGGAAGTATGAAATGAACGAGATACCCCTAGTTGAGCAGTTCATGGTAACAGAGCCTGCGCGTTGATGTCACGAGGTTCAGATTGCATGATTCACGAATGTAAACGTTTGGGAGCACGGATGGCGCTTGCTTTGGTGCATGATGACATGTTGAAGTTTGTGTGTTTGTAGACAGGCATTCTAGTAGGCTGGGGTTGTATTGTTGCAGGCAGACAACCTGTTTCAGACCAGCTATGGCAGGTCAATCAAGTTGTTCGACGGCACATATCGCGTTGGGAAGGAGTATGCACCTGGCAATAATGCTTAGGAAGCACAAGACGTCGAGTTGCTACCCCTGCGATGACGTCTGCGCTAATTTATTACCCGCTTCCCGCCTTTGCCCGTTTTTATCACTCGGCCTGCAGCAGAAGACATGGCAGCCTTAGTGCCTCACTCAGTCTTCCGAGTCGCTCATGCCACTCGCAGTAGTCAGCGATTGAACTGCGTATCCACGGGACAACCGAAAGTGCCCGTCCACAAATTGTTCCGACAGTCAGTGCACCTGGCGTATTGCGCGCACGCCACGTCCTGCCGGGTGCGAAGCCCCATCACCTGACTGGAGAGGTCGTCCATAGCTGCATAGCATAGTACGAGCACAGCGCGGCGTAGTACGAAACTTGGAATATCACTCAAGCTTCACATTGCGCTCTCCCTTATATTACCTGCCTGCCTACCAGACATGCCCCCCGACCTGAACTCTCTACCACCCTCTAATCCAACAAGCCCAAGTGCCCTGCAATCACGGCCTATGCCTACAGCCATGTCTACACCACAGCGCGAGAACCATTCTGCCCCGCGGCCGTCGACACACTCGTTGGCTGCAGCAGCGACGATGAATGCAGCCGACCGAAGTCCAAGCAACAGTCGAGACCCTCCACGCCTTGACAGGAGAGCCTCGGGGCGAAGAAGATCACAAGTCATGATGAATCTGACTCTCAACGACCCAGCTATCCCTGCTCCAGGTGAACTATCCAGCTCGGATCGACGCTCCAGTATGGGCAATGCCTTCTCAGCTGCAAGTCCGTCAAGTATCGGCGGGAGACAAACTCTAGCTACTGGTGATCCCCACCACCACCGACAGCCCTCGCTTGGCGACATCCACAACGAGCTAGAACAAGAGCAGGAGGCACAAATCAATCGAATGCTGTCCATGATTCGAACACAGCAGACCCAACTGGACACTCTGCGCGCACAACAGACTGGCGGCCAGCCTGCAACCACGTCTATCGCAATCGAAGACACCACACCCCAGTCGGAGCGATCCTTCTCTTTCCCCTCGGTACATCCTGCTGTCGGCTCCGTTCCCCGACCAGCCGGTACCCTGTCTCGAGAGAACTCATATGCGACTAGATCCCCTGCACTTCGACCACTCCCGAGTCAAGAACTGCACGACCAGCCATGGCCGCCTTCGCCCGTCAGTCATAGCAATACGCGCCGCAGCAGTTCTAGTCGAAGAGATAGCATGAGGGATGAGAGTGCATATTATCAAGCCGAACAAGCGAACATCCAGAGAGAGAATCAGATGTTGAGGATGAGGATACGCGAACTCGAGAAGCAGTTGCATGACAAACATCATGGAGATGCCACCACCCCAGTGTTGCACAGCAACCTCGTGACGAGTCCGCCCCTGGAAGCCGAGGGGAGGAGGATTTGATACTCAGGAGACTTCCTCGTGGCGAGCATGCTGCTCCAGTACAGGAGGCTCCATGGAAGAAAAAATTCAGCATGTGTGTCTGCAGCATCTCAGGTCCGACGCCACCCTGACACCGGGGCGTAGGAGCGGAGGAACACCAGGCCGAGGTTCTGCTATGGTCAGATTCGAGACGGGCACGGATCGCTTACCGTAAGGAAATGTAAGATAGCTTCTAGAACGTCTCGTACGCACGGCCACGCAACGTGGCATCCACCTTTTCCATTCGAGAACAGAGAACAGCTGTGCCGGAAGAAAAAAATTACACCAACATGGGTCTGGCGTTGTGTGGTGTTCCAAATTAAGGTTACTGGTGTGTGCAACGACCGGCCGTACATTGGCGGCAGCCCGACATAGCTCAAATTCTGGGGCGGCATGGTTGACCCAGTATCATGTGAGCCGGGGTCATCGCCGACGGAACGGCGTATGCTGTTTTCAACGTGATATGCCTCCAAAGCATTGATGCCTGCATTGAAGCCTGCATTGAAGCTTTTGAAGCACGGCTATCATCACCGCAGCTCTTGCAATGTTCTCTGGGCACTACACAGTTGCAGGGTCCAACTACGTTCCTCCGCACCTGTTGTGGTATTAGATCGTGCGAAGCTCGATCGTTCGGAGGGGGGATTTGCCGCTACCACATGCGTTTCGTGAGGAGAGCATCGACCTAGTCAATCGTCTACCATATGCCGTCAAGCGCTAAATCATAGCCTCTGCAATACGAGGTTCGTGCCTATCCTCGCTCTTCACTTGTCCGATCCCCCGCCATCTCCGGCCTATGGCCGTGTTTCTGCGAGCTCGCTCTTACCCATCGGTCATGCGTCCAGCCTATCACGACTTCATGTCACTAGCCGTCATGAGCTAAAGGTTTCTGTCACCCCACAATCTCCAGTGCTGATGACTCCAGATCCTGGAGAGACCTGCTTGGCGTCGCTACTTTACGCGAGATGAGCTGGGACAAGCCCCAGACTCCGCTAGATCAAGCAAATGCCATGACGCTAAGAGTCTTCTACTCGCTTAATCGGCGTTGGCAGCTAACATACAAGAACTCCTAAGATCGCTTGGTCGTGCTTGACTCTCTTCATCTCGTGCTTGTGCAGTGTCGCTCTTGTGTTCTAACATTGCTTTGCATCGGCGACGTCGAGCTTCCTGACTCCATTGACAGCGATAATACTGTCCTAAGCAGTCGACCCTGCGATACATACCAAGTTCACCGTTGCTGCTCTGAGCAGCACCACCACTGCCCATCATGAACGATATGAATGGTATGGACAAACATGGTTTTCCTCCAGAGGGCTATGCGCGCAAAGGCTCCGTCAAGGACCATGAGTTGCTAGGCGACAAGACAAGCGTCGACCATGAGGAAACAGGCCACATCGGCGAGCTCACGGAAGAGGAAAGGGTACGTTCAGACGACGCAGCCCTGCTTGGCACTCCAAGCGGCGATCCAAGTGCTTGCAAGCAGAGTAGATTCAAGTCGCTAACGCTCATGCCAGGCCATCGAGAAGAAACTCAAGCGCCGTATCGATTCTCTCATCATGCCGCTTGTCATGCTGGTGTACCTAATGAACTACATCGACCGAAACAATTACGCCGCCGCCCGTCTCCAAGGTCTCGAAGAAGATCTCGGCATGTCAGACACTGAGTACCAGCTCGGTCTCAGTATTCTCTTCGTGGGGTACATTCTTGGACAAGTTCCCTCGAACCTTCTGCTCAACCACCTTGGCAGACCGGCGTTCTACCTGGGTGGCTTCACCACTCTCTGGGGACTGGTATCTGCGCTTACCTCGCAAGTCACAACTCCTGGTCAGATCATGGCATGCAGATTCGTACTCGGCCTCGTGGAGTCCCCCTTCTTCGCAGGCGTTCTCTTCTACCTCTCGAAATGGTACACCAAGTCCGAGCTCAACCTACGCATGAGTATTTTCTACTCGGCATCTCTCATCAGCGGTGCTTTCGGCAACTTGATTGCAGCTGGTATCCTGAAAGGACTTAACGGCGATCGGGGCTTGGCCCCGTGGCAGTGGCTGTACATCATTGAAGGCTCGGTCACTGTTGCGATCGGCTTGGTGATTATATTTGTCTTGCCAGACTTTCCTCATACCTGGAAATTGTTGAGCCCGGAAATGAAGCATGTTGGTGAGTTTATTCCTGGACACCGGACTCTATCCATTGTACTGACGCTGTCTGTTAGCCAATCGTCGTATGGCGGTCGACGCTGCTGAAGCAGATTTGGACGAACCTGGTTTTAAGGCTCAGCTGAAGGGTCTGAAGCAGTGTTTTACTGACCCTAAAGTATATGTTTTGGCACTTGCATACGTAAGTACGCTCCGAGATCTGACTCATCGGGCCTTTTGCTGGTTGAGCCGAACTGACTGTGACCTAGCACTGCTTGACCGGAGCAGCTGGATTCCAGAACTTCTTCCCAACACTCACCAAAACTCTCGGCTACAACTCAACCGTCTCTCTACTGCTGGTTGCACCGCCCTATATTTTCATGACGTTCTACTCCTACGGCCACGGTATCTTGAGTGACAAGCTGGTGAAGCGATTCTTGTAAGTCTTTCTTTCTCTGCCTCGGAGCTCATCACGACTGGCATACTGACTCGTTCCCAGGTTCTTCGTCTATCCAATTCCCATCACAATCATCGGCTTCCTCATCTTCATGTTCACCAGAAACTTCGGCGCCAGATACTTCTCGTTCTTCCTCATGGTGTTCCTCTTCGCCCAGAACGGTACAATCTACAGCTGGATCGGCGGCGCAATCCCCCGTCCCCCGGCCAAGCGTGCGGCCGCATTCGCCTTCATCAACGCCTTTGGTAATGCTGCGTAAGTCGATCCCTACCCTTATCAGGGGCCTGTCGAACTAGAGCCCTGCTAACAGAACCATAGCTCGATCTGGACGCCCTACACCTACTTCCCATCTGAAGCGCCATACTACCGCACCGCCCTCGGCGTCAACATCGCGCTACAGGGGACCGCGTGTATTGCGGCATTCGTGCTAGCGTGGATGCTGAAGAGAGACAACAAGAGACTCGACCGGATGGCGGGCGAGGACTCGGAGCTGACGCCCAAGGACCTCGCGAGGCTGCAGCGAACGGCCGATGTTGAGGGAATTGACATCGCCTCCGCAAGAAGGCTGCAGAAGGGATACAGGTACATCATCTAATTGAGCTGCAGCACGACTATCGTCTATCTGTTTGTCTAGTACTTAGTCTCGAAATTGAACCATGAATTTGGCAGCAAGTCTTGGTGCGCCGGCAGTTTGAGGCGCTTATCATGACCCAGAGTCTAGATGACCGAGACAGCAGGAGAAAATTGATGCTTTTTCTCTCTCAACTAGTTCTTCCTTCTACCGCCGTTCTTTGACCCCCGCCCCATCAGCCTTTTTCAGCAAGCCATAATTCCTTCCCCTAATTTCAGAGCAATTCCGCTCGCTCGTTCAAAAGACTCGAGGACAATTTACTTAGGCTTTTAGTAGTGTTAATGGTGAACTGTAAGTAAAAGCCTAACTCGCCATACTTACTCTCCACCCACCTCAAATCCCCACACCTTACAAGATTACTGCTACTAGTATTTGCCGAAAACAAGCCACTGTCCACGTGGCGAATGACTCTGCTGTTTATACACGGATGCAGTTAGCCAGCTTATCAACGCGAGCAAGAGATCGATAGTAAGTAATCTTCAACCAAATGGAGGGTGCATCGCGTTCATCGCGTGCATCGCGCGTTAGTAGAAAAGGTAGGTAGAAGGAGAAGTACATAGGTGTATCAGCTTACCGTGTCTTTGATCGCTTCACATCCGCAACTACAGTATACGGATCGTAATCGCAGTGAGGAGGAGTACGTTTTTGCTAGTACCTAGAACAGTTTCAAGACCGCAGCTCTCAGCCACTTACGCGAGCAGCAGACCAAGCAACGATTCTTAAGGTGGATTGAATAGTAGGAAGTTGAAGAAGCCGACGGGACTCGTGTTCACCCCGTAGGTAGGTAGCACATCGGAATGAAGTGCAAGGACAGCACGGCTCGTAATTCAATTCCAACTCTACTTCGACTTCAATTCCACCTCAACTCAAACGCTAAACTCATCAGCCTCAATCTTGATTTCAATGTCACTACCAGCGCGTGTCCGTAACACCCAGCCTACCCTGCTCCCGCTCCCTCTTGACCCACCTACTCCTCACTCCCCGCCAGCTCAAACAAAACAGCCGTCGCACAGAACCCCGCCCTGTTCACATTCCAATTCAAGAGATCGTTCCCCTCATAGCTGACCATGAACTCACTGCCCTTGGTATTGAATGCCCAGAGGTAGATATCCGAGCAATTGCCACTGATATCCACCATGCGCTGCTGACACGTCTCGGTGCCGAGACAGATGGGCGTGTTGTAGTTGTCGAAGAAGTTGTACAGGCCGGACCCGTAGATGTAAATGTCGCTGGAGTTGACGAAGCGCGCGCCCCAGGTGCGGGCGCAGTTGTCCTGCGCGCAGTCGTCGAACGTGGGGTCGTTCCACTTGTCCTGCGGCGTGAAGGGGATCAGCGCGTCCGGGTTGCCTTGGTAGTACGCGGTTTCTGTCTGGATGACACCGGCGAAGGTGTTGCGGCTGTTAGCCCACTGGTAGTTGTAGAGCGTGTTATGCTCGGCGCTGGTGCCGTACAGCCAGTTTGGGCCGTCGCCTTCGATGAGGAAGCCGCGGCCGTTGTAGATGTCGACTTGGGCACGTGTGCCAAGATCGAGCTCGTGGTCTGACACCCAGCCCCAGACATTCTCGAAATAGCCGTTTGCTTGCGGGGTGATGTGCAAGAGCAGGAAGGCAGCGGTGCAGCTCGCGACGTGTGCGGAGCCGTCGATCACGGGGGTGTCGGGTGACTTGATGCATACGTCTTGTTGAAGGTTCGTGCCGGCGCTGGCACCGATTCTGAAATGAGCATCCCATATGCCGACAGAGCCTTGTGTGGCGGCACGCACGTTCCATTCAACGACAATGGCACCGGGCGTGGGGCCTCGAGTCTCCCACATTAGATCGCTGATCTCGACGGTGCCTGAGTCGCCGGGGTTCCCTACTTGCCAAATTGGAATAGGGTTGTTCTCGTCTTGGAAGTTGGAGCCGGTGCCCATGATGATGCTGTAAAGCTCGCCAACGATGCGAATATTGGATGGGACGCGAATCGTGTCGCTCACTATGTAAGCCCCTTTGTCAAAGAAGCAGACTTGATTGTTGGCGCTGCAGGCATCGAGGAAGGACTGCATTGCTGCTGTGTCATCTAAGTAGTGTTAGTGTGATGTGAAACGGCATAAGCTGCAGCCTACCTGTGTTGCCATCGCCAGCCAGACCTGCAGCAAGGGCACTGGAGAAGCTCGAGAGGGGCACATCTTCGTATTGTGGCTTTGACCTGGTATACCATCTACCATTGCCATCAACAAGACTTGCTGGTCTTTCAAGTGGCGCCAAGGTACGCTGGAGAGTGAGTTCCTGGGCTGTGTACTGGTTCTGAGTACTATTGCCAAACGAGCAGGTAGTGCCGTTGAAAGATTGCCCATCCAAACTTTGGGCAGCTGTAGTCCAAGCGTTACCTTGGGCAAAGAGACCGATCTTCTGATTGCCTGCAAGGATTGTTCGCGACGCTGTTCCACCTGCTGCAGCAATAGCCTGATTCGAGCCGGTGAAGTCGACGTTCTCCAGGACGAGTGAACCAGCACTTTGGGGTGAGCTGTATCCTGGAGCATAGGGGGTGAGGATACCTTGAGTGGCCGAGATGGAGCTATCTACAATGATCACAGAGCCCACTGCCTGATTGGCAAATCCACCAGAAGTCATGTCCACGCCCACGTCGCAACCAGTAATCTGCAGATCCATAAAGAGCCACACCCAATCGAACACCATCAGTATACCTGTTCCTGCGTTGCTAATCTGGACATTCCTGCTTGTGAATTGTTGCGAACCAAGTGTTGCACCTATCGCCCCACCATCAATAAAGATGTCAGACATGAAACCACCAGAGCCATTCTCGGCGTAGATACCCTGCTGCTTGTTGTCGGTTTCGCTTTTGGACCTCATCTTGATGCGGATGTTGTTGAGATGCGTCGCTTGCGCGACCTGCCAGTGAATGCCACTCGCGAAGAGAGGCGCTTGCGTCATGTCAATGATCACATTTCTCAGTTGCCGGAAGAAGTTGTTCTGGTTTGCATACCACTCGGCACCAGATCCGGATGGAATGTAGATATCAGCGTCAAACACAGCCAAACCAATATCGTTCTCATAGCTTGGGTCAACCATGATGGTTGGGGGATCGACTGCGTCTCCTACAATTTGTGTCGCATACCACATGACTAATGGCTTACTGACTCTGTAAGTACCAGGTGGGATGTATACCAGCGCAGGTGTAATGGTAGACGATTCACAGTAGGTGCCGTTTATGGCATCGCCGCCACCACACCTGTTGCCTGGATATTGGATCGCGTCGTTGATACATTGCGTCGAATCCTCGACACCAGTTGCTGTAGTGGATCGGTCAGCCATGGTCCATGTACAAGTGGACAGACTCACAGTCACATCCGTACTCCAGAACATTTCGAAACGCCTTATAGGTTGGATCTGTCTGAAACGCGACTTTGCCTATATGGTTGTACTGGCCTAACCACCAGTTTGACTGAGCCGCTGCAAAAGAGATTGAGGACAAAGTCAACACCAAATTTGGCAGAATCCGCGACCTGCTAAAGCGAGGCATGATGGTGGCCGAACGTTGACAACAGCAAAACCAGATGATTGCTGATCGCAAAGACTTGTCGGGAAGCTGGGGAATCGACGCGTGAAATGTGGTGTTGAGGCTCGTGTATCAGCATGCCCGTGCCTGTGGTATGCGACCCACACCATAATTTCCGCATGATATTTGGGGTATGTGCTCAAGAATGTTGTCTCTGCCAGGATCAGAATGAGGTAGCATTTCATCTTCATTTCAGGGAGACAGTCATCCTGCTCACTTCCATCGCAGGTCAGTTCATCGACAAGACGCCATAATGAAAACATTCGGGTTCCTCTGCCTTTTCATCCAGCTCCTGGCTACGCTACAGCTGGCATCGGCAGCTCAGCTTAGATACCGTCACAACGAAAAGCAGACCGATAAAATGTAAGTAGCTGATCGGTGTCAATTGACCATTGCTGATGCGTCTGTCAGATGCGGTCAAAGGCACAACTCCTGCAACAAGTTCTGCTGCGCCGGGTCATGCGACTCTGATGGCAACTGTCCAAACGAAGTGCTGCAGAACATGGGACTCGCAAGGTTCGGGGTGATCGTGGCTCGGGAATGAGGCAAAAGCGCGTGAAGTTGGAATGGGCTAATACCGCTATCCAAAGTTGGCGAGCTCAATTAGAGCGTTCGAAGACATCAGCGTTGGAGTTTGTGGCAACAGACATACCTTAAGGTTAGAACATTGCGGAAAGGCAAGCAGCACGCCTCGACTCTAGCATTAGAAAGTGGTATGCTTCAGGGTATCCAAGATTACTACAAACTCACACAACGCCGCGCTCCCGTTAGTGAATGTCGTGGCAAGCTGAATCGTTGCGCTGGCCTTCGGTAATTTCTCCTACCAAGGAGATACATGGTTCGCTAGGAGCCACCATACGCCTGCTTGATTTCGTCCTTGTACTTTTCCTGGATCTTCTTGCGTTGCAGCTTCTGAGCCGGAGTCAAGAGTCCCTATATCCTGTTAGCAATAGACCCTTTGGAATATTGGAATCTGTGCACTTACATTCTGCGGAGTCCACTCCTCTTCAACAAGTACGATACCATCAATGATCTCAATACCTGACAACCCACCCTGTTTGCCCTGATTCTGGACTTCCTTCAACACCAGGTCATTCAGCTTCTTGTCGTGTACCATTTCTTCTATCGCTGATGCTTTCAACCCATTAGAAGAAGCCAGCTTTTGTAGCGCGGCTTCCACAGGGACCACAATGGCGACAGGTTTAGCTTTGTCTTGTTGAGCATAGACACAAATCCGACCGACGACTGGGCAAGACATGTACGTCGATTCGAGCTTCTCCAGAGCGATGTATTCACCGTTGAGTGTCTTGACCAAGTTCTTCTTTCGATCGATGATGGCAAGATGGCCATTCTTGTCAAACTGCCCGATGTCGCCACTCATGAACCACCCATCCTCGCTGATGGCTTCTTTCGTCTCTTTCTCATTGTCCAAATAACCTTCGGTCACAGCGTCACCTTTGATCCAAATTTCACCTTGAGGTGGATCATTCGTGGAGTAGTAACCGGCTTCGGGGAAGTCAACTAACTTGACTTCAACGCAGCCAGGAATAGTACCCAAGGTGTGTGGGTTCCACTCGAGGGGATCCTGGATGGCGCCCATTGCACACGTCTCTGTCAGGCCATATCCCTGAATCATAGGAGTGATAGCATAGGAGATGAACTTGCATGTTTCGAGCGAGATTGGGCCACCACCATTGAACGCAATACGCAGACGGCCACCGGTGGCATCCTTGAGCTTCTTGAAAACGACCTGGTCGAGAACAGCGGCACCTGGTAAGCCCATATCTAGCAGACGCTCCTTGACAGCCATTGCACCCCAGAACATGTTCTTCACGACGAAGCCGCTGGAGTTCACCTTTGCAACGATGCCTTTCTTGACACTTTCCCAGACTGCGGGTACACCGATGAGGATGGTGGGCTGGAATTCCCGGATGTCTCCCTTGCAATTGCGGACGGAAGAGTCTGACAAAGTCTTAGGGTTGCCGTAGCCCATGGTGGCACCCCAGAACATGGTGACGTTCTCAAACATGTACTCGAAGATGTGCGATTGAGGCAGATAGGTCAAGTTCGAATCAGCCGGGCTGATGAATGGGGCAACCACAGACTGTACACCAGCCAAGGCAGCAACAACAGCTTTGTGCTTGATCATGACACCTTTAGGGGGACCGGTAGAGCCGGAAGTGTACATGATGCATGCCAGATCCTCGGGAGAAGGGGGAACTGGATCGACAGGATTCTCTTTTCCTTTCTTAAGCAGCTCTTCATAGCTGATGATTTTCAGATCGGGTTTGGCCTCTTTCAGCTTGTCCATGTCTGCTTGCTTCAACTCTGGCTCGGTGTTGTAAATGACATACTTGATGGCAGAAGCATCCTTGATGACCTTTGCCAGTGTTGCGAAAAGGTTGGGATCAAGGAAAATAGCAACAGAGCCTGTCTGCTTGAGAGAATGGCTCAGGCCTTCTTCGCCAAGGGAGTCATAAGCGGTGACGATGGGGATGGACTGGGCCGAGGCAGCATGCGACATAGCCAGCCAGTGGGCGCTGCAACATGGTTAGTCGACGAACATGTCGTCGATGTGGTAGACACATACCTAGTAGCACCGTAAAGGTGCATCTTGTCGTCCTTCTTCATGCCCAGGGCCCGCAGACCTGAAGCTGCAGACAGAGCCATCTGCTCGTACTCGACGAAGCTCATATACTCGTAGCCAGACAGCTCGAAGTAAGTCCATTTCTTGTCGACTTCCTGCTCTTTGCCATCGATGATCTTCTTGACTTTCTTGTTCTCAACATGGGTCTTGATGATTCTTCTGCTACCAATGGCTTTGGCGTTGCCAAACTTTGCAGCAGCTCTCCTGAAATTCTCGTATATTGTGCTGACTTCTGCCGACGGCTTGACAATGAGTTCGTCTTTGGCGTGCCTGTTTCGTCGCGGTATCGTCTCTCCCTTCTGCTTCTTGTGACCGGGGGCTTCAACGGTGAAGGGGCCTCTTTTGTACATGTACGGCTGTACGTACCCCGTAATCCTCTTCTCATTCTTCATGGCATCTTCCGCGTTGGCCATGATGGGTTGTAGGCGCGGTTGTGCTGAGTGAAGTCGATGTCGATGTCAATATCGATGTGATGAATTTCGCAGGCTCGAGTACTACGATCAAAGTTCCAGCTGAGCGTAGAATAACAGTGCAGGTTGATGTGAGAAGGACACGACGAGATTCGAATGTTGGGAGAACGGTATGAGTGTCTACCCCAGCTGATGTACGCCTAGTATGCAGGCATGCGGCGTGACTGCCCCATCGAAGCTGCATCACCACACGTCATGTCCCGTGCATCGCGCTCGGCAACCTGGAACTTCTTGGCGCCCCTCTCGGACAGCATGCACCTCGTCTCCATCCGTCACCACCAATCCATTCCATCACCAGAACAGCCACGTTCCCAGCTAGGCATCGTGAAATCTTCCTTGCTACTTCTGTGCGTAGGCTCTCGCCTCACTGTATGTAAGGTGTTGTAATCACAATACGCTGCCGTTATCCTGCCCTCGCTTCTGGTCTACAGAGACCGTGGATCATTGGATTACACACACAATGACTCTGGTGTCATCGAGGTCTATGGAAGACAAGCTAAATGCTATCGGCGCTGAAATGATCGACGTCGACGAAGGTTCGTTTGATAATTGATCTCCTACTTCATCTGTAGTGTCCTTACTGTTATCGTGTGTTGGTAGAGACCTATGATTTGTTCAGCTATGACTTTCCCCAACGCAACCTTGGCATGATTGACCACAAGGCCACCACGCTGGAAGTCGATGTTGCAGGTGAACGATACGATATACGACAGTCTCTAGGCCTTTTGACCTCGTCTAATTCTGAAGGAACCACCGGTGCTGCTTTGTGGAAGATATCTCCTCTTCTCGCTGAATGGCTGGCCGACCCGACCAGCCCACTGTGGTCTACTGGCATCCTCTACCCTGACGCTGTTGTTGTTGAACTAGGATGCGGCATCACTGGGCTCGTTGGCCTTGTCATGGCCAAGCGAGTCTCTTCCTACATCTTGACCGATCAAAAGTCGGTGCTTAAGCTACTGCAAGGGAACGTCGAGGCCAACGGCCCTCAGGCCAACAACTCCAACGTCAAGAGCCGTAGCTCTAGGAAAGCTGAACGATCATCCGAAGGCAACGTCGATAGCAAAGCTCGGGTGATAGAGCTCAACTGGGAGAGTGACGATGCCGCCGTCCTGGATGAAGCACTCGGCTCAGGAGAACAGATTGACCTTGTGATTGTCTGCGACTGTGTCTTCAATGACTTTCTCTTGCAGCCTCTTGTTACCATATGCGAAAATATCTGCTCGAGGTCTATCGAGAAGAGGACGGCCTTGCTTGTTGCCCAGCAACTACGGTCAGACGAGGTCTTTTCGGCGTTCATGGAGCTTCTCCTGACGCATTTCCGTGTATGGCGGCTGTCAAATGCATCTTTACCACCGACACTACAAAGCGGTTCCGGGTTTGCAGTGCACCTTGCTATCCTGCGATAACTTCCACTTCAGGAAGGTGGCGGGCATAGTATGTTGCAATGATCGTTGCCAAGCTCGAGAGTGAAGCCTTGGTTATGATTGTCACTGCAAGACACGATCACTTGCCGAGCTTCATAATTTCAATTACGTGAAAGGGAAAATGCCTCCCGAAGACATGAAACATTTTCACAGCTATCGGCAGAAGGATCAACGGCTGGTTTTCATCTGTCTTAGGCAGAGAGTCTCTGCTTAATTTGTTCGAGCTCCGATCCAGCCTGCTGCTATCAATCTGCGAATCTCGATCATGATGAATGATGCATCTTGGATCGCTCTTGCCGCCGTCATCGCCGCCGTCATTGTCGCACTGAGCATTGTGGGTGCAGTTTTCCTAGCCAGCTACACGAAACGAAGGCGAGTCGATCGTGGGCACCAAGCCTCGTAAGTTTTTATTTCTCGTCACACAGTGTCGCACATGACTCTGAGTTCTGTTGCCTCACAATAGCTACAAAACCACCGATTCGATTTGACTGTACAGATGACTTCAAATACTAGCGACGAACTGACAACCACACAGACAGGAAGAAGTCGAGATGCAGTCACCCTGCCAGCACAGGCCGATCTCCACCACTATCGCACCACTTCCACCTCCCCCAATACCACACGCCCGACCATTTTCTCCTCTCGGCGAGCAAGCGCCACCTGGTGCTGCGCTAGCACACAACTTGCTGCCACGACATATCCATTCTGGTATAACCTGGGCTAGGTGAAACACTCGGGTAGAGGGTATCGGTGAACGAGGACGGACAAATCAACACGAGCAAATAGTGTTGGAGCAGGCTACATTGAGGTGCACAACAGGACTGTTTTGGCTAGATACACCATGATGGACATTGCTCCTACCTTGGTCGTAAGCCAGGCTAAGCCAAGCCAAGCTAGGCCGTCCTTTCTTTGTCGTCGAGCCAGATGCTAAAAAGTCGGAGAATCGCAAAACAGTTACTTAAATAATCTGGGATCTTGATACTTGTGCATCCCCAACCCCAGTACTACTCTACCTAGTGGCCATGAACATGTGCCAATCCAACCCGATGTGCCTTCAGATGGTTATGCCTGTGCTCAAGTCCATGTGCATGTGCATACCCATGTCCACTCAGCCCAGCAACTCTCCTCCTCAACTTCTGTGCCTCACTCAACCCAACCTCCCCATCCCCATCCAGCCCACTCCTAGCAAGCCCGCGTTTCCTCCCCGGCAACCCCGGCGCCCTCAACAGACTCAATGCCACCGAATTCCCCTCGGGCAACGCGCCCATGCCCAAACTCGTCGAACTATTCCTCACATCCACCAGATTGACCCCAAACCGCGCATACCCGCACCCCACGAGCGCAGACCACGGACAATGCCCGTCGCTCCCGCAGTCCGTGTACGGCGGACAACAGATGCCCGAGTCCTCGGGACACACGCGGCAGAGCGAGCTCGACGCCGTGTCATTGCCGCCCGTGAAATTGCCCGACGTGTAGTTGCGCGCGCCGGCGAGCAGCGCGTCGGTCGCGTACGGGTACGCTGCAGCAGCAGCAGCGCTCACGTTGTTTTTGACGGCGCTGTCGCGGTCAGCATCGATGAGAGCCGGCGACACGGCGTACGCGCTCCCGTTGCCCGACAGACGCATTATACCGTTCAGCCCGCCCGCCTCGGGCGGGCAATAAGACACGTATACGTTGACGGTGGGCGCGAGGCCCGGCGTGCTCGTCGTCGTGAACGGCTCGGTCACGGTGAAGGTGCCTGTGCCCGTCAGATAGCCGCAGCCCTTGACGCGGCCGCTGCCCGTCACGGTCCCGCTGGACACGAACGAGAGCATGTCCATGAAGCCCGCGGGCCAGACGGTGCCGGAGCCGATCATGGTCGCGTATCCACTGCCTTCGCCGCAGGCCGTGAGTTCGGCGGTGCCCGAGAATGTGCCGGTTGTGGCGAGCATGGTGCCGCAGCCGATGACGGTCGGGGCGCAGCCCGACACGGTGCCGCTGCTTGTGACGGCGGGGAAACCGAAGGGAGCGACGTAGACGGTGCCGGAGCCGACTAGAGGGTGGTTAGTTTGACCCGTTGCCGTGGGGGACGGAGAACAATGACTTACTGACTGTTCCGCAACCGTGCGCTGTGCCACAGCCTACGATTGTGTTGAAGCCAGTTGATGTCACTGGGGCTCCGGCTGCGCCTGTAGGCGTGATTGTTTCAACGCTTAGCGTAGACTGCGTCAGAGTTACTGGTTCGGTGGCGGTAGCTGTTATGGTGACTGTGCTTCCGCCTGGTGTGAGGAGGGAGCCAAGGCCGCCTACCTCGGCTGTGTTTGTGACACCAGGAAGAACGATGGTTCCTGATGTACTGAGGACCCCGGTTGTGATGATAGCTGTGGTGTTGGCACCTGGTGGGTAGCATTGCGGGCAGCAAGGAAGGCCGGCATCCGTTGGTTGTGCGAACCCGGGATCTAGAGGGCCTGTATAGCCTGCATTGAAGCAGTAGTCTGGAAGTTGGGTAGAACCGAAGTCGCCTGAGCGAAAGACGCCCTGTAAGAGTCAACGTTGCTCGTCGCCTTGAAGGAAAGGCAAGCCAGTCTCACCTCGTAGTCAACTATCGAGCAGGTTGGAGTTCCACTATCCGAGCTGTTGCTGTTCGATACCGGGTTGCCGTTAATATCACACTGTCGGCACGCAGCGATTGGTGGAAGTATGCCTCTTGGTGCCAACACGCCCCGCGGCCTGAGCCTTGGATGTGCGATCGTTCTAGTGGGCTCAAAATGGAAGTGCATGCTCCACGACGTCGCGAAGGAGCCATTACTCAGTGGCGTCACTGATGGTGCGACTGCTGTGATGTGAGATTTGAATGGCGCATATCGCATCCAGACATCGTCAGGAAGCTGGTGAGGTCTTGGTATTGCGATCGTTGCCTGGAGTCCGAATGGTTGTGTGATCGTGCCGAAGTCGACAAAGCCCAAAGCTGACTGTAAGAGGCACAGTACTGACAGCCATCGCACCAGCGATGCGCCGTCATGGGCGGCATCATGGTCGACCTGACACTGCGACGTGATACTGGGTGGTGCCCGACGAAGGTACTGCGTTTCATGCTGACATGCAGAAATTGTCTTCGTCGCTGGCGAGCACGGACCATTTTGTGTGGTATGTGACATCTCCTAGGGGAATGTCGCTATGATCAAGCTTGTCTTTGCGACGTGATGTACTGATTCCCAATTGGAATGCAGACGTGGCAAGCAAATCTCGACTCAAGGTAGTGACTATGTGAGCCACTCAGAAATTAGGAATAATGGTTCCGATACCCCTTTCCCGCCCTAACCTGACAACTTCACCGCCTACCACAAGGTCCATGAGTCCCAGCCCCACACTCTTGTAGATGACATTTCCCCTTGTCAACCATTCTAGCAAACCCTTCTCACCTTCGCCACCAGCTTCAATCTCCTTATGCACAGATCTTTTCACCATGATCAATTCACCCACCTCGACAAGCTGGTCAGGTGAAATATTAGCCTGTACAATCTCGCCCGCCTCTCTAAGACAACCATCAAGGGTATCAACAATGATAACACCTTCCTGCTTCGCGTGCTTATGATGGTGATGTTTGTGATCACTGTCAGCCTTCACAGCAGTCTTCATAATCTCTGGATGTAACTCAATCATGTCCGATGAATGTGAACCAACAGCAGAAATATACCGTCCCTTTCTTCTCCCCTCACGACTCGTCAAGAATTCGTGAGGGAATAGGGGTGTTCTCGATGGCGTACAGCAAAAGATGACGTCGGCCTTTCGGACCTCGTCCTTGAGCAATCTACCGTATTCACCGAACTCAGGACTAACGGCGGAGAACTTTACGTGTGACCATTCCTGCTTGCCGCCCTGACCAGGCTGAAACTTCTTCATGAGTTGGATAGCGTTGTCGAAGGAGCGGTTGATGATATTGATGTGATGAATCTCCTTGTGCCGCAGGATCAGTGCTAGACGGATGTGCCAGTACGCAATCTTCCCAGCACCGAAGACGGTGATGGTGTGCACTTCCTTGCGCCTTTGAAGGATGAAGGTCGCGCCCAACGAGGTTTGGAACGCGGTGAGTTCTTCTGCATTGAGGACGCCAACTGGGTTGCCAACGGCGTCCATGATGTTGATTATGCCTTTTGGAGCAGTATTGTGGGAACTGGTGGTGGATGACGGTGGCCGGAAAGACTCGCCTGAGATAGAAGAACGAGTCTCAGCCGTCGATGTGGATGATGCCGGAGTTAGTTGCAATGCATCTATGCCAGTTGATGCAGAGCTGACAGATGGTTTCTTACTCACGGTACTAGCATCGCTTGACCTCGGCGGTGATGTCTCTATCGTGGCCACTTTCACACCGACAATTCCACCAGCTGATGATGGCATGAACGTTGTAGTCGCATTCCTCTTCTTGAGTACTGTCCTCTCTGGTTGAAAGCTTGCGCAGCATGAAGCATTTGTGTCACCTGTTGAGTATTCATGAAGTGCATCACCGAGGCTTTTCTGTAAATCTATCACGTCTTCGTAAGAGAGATCAAGCAGGATCGCTCGAACATCTGAGTCTGAGAGCACCGAGAGGGGCATGCTGTCAATACTGGCCCTTGGGCATCGAATCCAGGCACAATTCTATCGCGACGGTGCCTGAGGTCGTTCGACGCCGTAGATGATATGGTAGTACTAGAGCAATAATTCGAGGTTCCGACCAGCGCGGTCCTCGAAGACCAGCTCGTCGCTGTGATGAATGACTAAAAGGCTAGGGAGTTTGGACCATTCATTCGTCATCCGATAGCCATGGTCGCAATCCTGCTTAGTCAGGGTTTAGGGCTGAAACGGCACCAATCACCATTGGCCGGTCACTAGTATTAACAAAGCCTGCAGCATCGTGCTACAGTTCCACGGTAGATATCAATGTATCACGCCTTCATCATCTCGATGAACTTGTCGCCCAAAGGATTCGCCGCCATCGGGTTACCGCCACTGATAACCTCTCTATCGACTGTGATGTAGCCAACCTTCTCAGCAGCACCTTCCTGCATGTCAGCTCCGGCACTCGTAAGCGCACTCGCGACCTTCTCAATCTCCCCTCCCAGCATCGTCTCCATGAACTTCTCCTCCGCATCCGACCAACTCGTCAACTTGTATCCTTTGTACGCAAAGCTACCGCCGCTCGAAGCTTGAGTGCTCAGGAAAGCATAGGGGCCGTGACACAACGTCGCAGTGGGTTTCTGCTTGCCGTGAAAGTGCTCTAGAATACGACCCAGTTCCTTGTTACCACCTAAATCGGTCAGTGGTGCGTGACCGCCTGGGATGAAGATGCCGCTGAAGCCCTCGAGTTCCTGGTCCGAGATGTCCGAGAACTTGCGAGGCCGCGAGAAGCCGTTTTCCTTCTTCATGCGCTCGATCAAGTCGTTCTCGCGCCGGCGCTCGTAGAAGTTTCCCGCAAATGCCGCCAGACTTTCGCTGTTGGGATCTGGTGTTGGTTCATGGCCTTCGGGAGAGGCGAACGTGACTTCGTAGCCGGCATCAAGTAGCTTGCCAAGCGGCTTTGCGAGCTCCATCAGGAAGTAGCCGGATGGCTGGTCGACTGTCTTGCCTGCGTCGGCGCCCGATGTCTTCTTCATCTGGAATGAATCGGCGTCCGACATGATGATGAGGACCTTTTTGGCCGCCATTGTTGCGGTTCGATATTGGGTAATGACTGGAGAGGGGCAGGTAAACACGGTTTGGTAGTGAGTCTGGGATGTCTGGGTCTGTTACAGAGGAGGGAACGGCTACGTCCGTCTTTGTCTATGATAAGTAGACATGGATGAACCAAATTGTTTTCATTGGTCATGATGACGTTGGTCCATTTATCTATCACATGTCCACGTTAAGACTGTTCAAGCTTACATGGCCGATAGGTCTGATGCAGTGTGCCTGGAACGTAGGGATGGAAAGTAATTCAAGGCGCCGGAGCATCCGGTGGATGCTTGGCAGGTGATGAAAGGACGGTCAAATGGGTATCAGTTCTGAGTCGGGTTGCCCTCTCCATCTATGCTAACAGGATGCCAACAAGCGCCAGCAGATGAGAAAGACTATCAATCAGTCCCCCACATATCGTTATCACTCTGCACCATTTCGTTCTCCTTGACAACCTTCAATGCATATGCCTTCTTGTTCTTCTTCAGCTCCTCCTTGCCCAGCAGTCGTCTCGGAGTGACTGGCGTCATAGGCGTACTCGGGCAATAAGGACTGTATGGCGTCCTGGGTACACCTGTCTTCGGTCCATTCATGACACTCACCCTCCGATCAAGGAACGTGGTCTTCGTTGGTGGCGCGCTCTTCATGGTGTCTTGGTAGAATTGCCTGAAGGGAAGCACCTTCGTAGATATATTGCCAGCGGACGAATCGTCACTGCCTATCCCTATGGGTGTGAGTTGTGGACGACCGTGCATCTCGAATTCCTCGGCAGCGGGTGCCGAAGTCTTCCCAGGTGTCGGAGGTGGGGGTCCAGGACTGTAGATGCTGGATTTGAAGGAAGCCTGGGAGGGTGAGATGGCAGATTGCCGCAGGTCCGCGGATCCCAGAAGCTTCGAGATTGGCTGACCGCGAATTGTGATAGGACTAGGTCGTGCTTTGGACGAATGTGAGGAGCCGAGCCGAGAGGCCGTGTTGGAGATCAGCGATAGAGTTGTTGGTTTGCCTTTGCGCGGAGAAGTCTGGTTGTCGAGGAGCGACTCTCTGTCGTTGTATGTTGACAGTGGCATTGGTGGTGGAGGCATGGACTCGTACGACTCATGGCGATGGTGCTGAGAGTTTGTATGTGGTTGCGTGTATCCTTGTTGTTGATAGGCCTGCGGTTGCAAGTAGGCTTCTAGTTGGGCAGGTACTTGTTGTGCATAGGCTTGGGGTTGAGAGTATGGTTGTGGCTGCGAGTAAGTTGGTGATCTCGGTGGAAGATATGCTGGATGTGCCAGATTAGGCGGGCATTGAGGTGATTTTGGTGTGACGGGTGTAATATCTTCCGAGACTGGCGACGAGTCGGTGCTACTCTGAGATTTGTGGGTTGCTCGCTGTTCGTCATGAGCCATAACTGCTGCATACAGCTTAGCCATGTCATCCATGTTCCTGGCTCTGTCATTCTCTATCACTCGCTCATCCACCCTCGTGTTCACTGTCGAGACACTGATCTGAGATTGCCTTGCCTTGTCTCTCCTTGCCCAGGACCTTATGCTTGCCATTCTGCCAGGACTTTTTGGACTCAGTGGACTTTTCGGTCCAGCCTGGAGGTCTCGTATGGTTACTTGAGTGGGGTTAATGGTTCCCATTTGTAGCGTCAGGTTTGGTTTCTGCTCTCTGTGCAGCGTCAAGTCCGGCCCTGGCTGTCTGCGTCTCAACCGTCTAGCGACTATGAGAAGAGCAATACCGGTGGAAGTTAGCCAAACAAGATAGGCACCGAGAATGCCGACGACCTCGTATTTGAGCTTGCTAGGGTCGCGGAGAGCGTTGGCAGAAGCAGGCGGGCCTTCTCCAGGCGAAGGAGCAGGATCGCGAAGTATGCTGATAGTCCAGATGCTCTTGAACTCGTTCGTTGGGGCAGCGTAGGACAGGCTCACGAAAAAGAGGAGGGCCAGCGGTACATGGAAAGCCAGCAGCATCTTTGAAGAAGGTTAATCTTAAGAGTTCAAGTCACAGCGATCATCCTGCGCCTTTCGAAACTACGGATGCCCCTGACAGCAGGAAGAGCGCTTTCGAAAAGGTACCTTGCGCAAGTAAAGTAAGAAGCGATTGCATGATGTTTGAGCCATTGCAATGGATTGTGCCATGTAAGTGACATGAGAGGTGATTGGAAGGTATTGGTGGTGAATGCAATGCAGGTCGGGCAGCGGAGCACACCCTGCAGCGAATGAGAAAAAAGACCAGGGTTGAGCTCCTCAGGCTGAACTTTAGTGGCTCCATGTGTCCCCACCTAGGCCCTGGACGATGCCTGTGCGAGCCATAGCGCCCATTGTAACCGCCCTTGGCATGCCCGTCTCGTGGGATCCTGATGGCACGATCATTCCTCTGCAGAGCGAGGGAGGCCCAGTGCAAGCTCACTCCGTGGCACTGCGTGCTATTCGGCGGCCAAGGTGATCCAAAATACCCGTTACCTGTGATACTGTGGTCCTATAGGCCGAGACATGGCTTTCTTCGCTTACTGCGATTCGGAGGTTTCGGCAGCATGCAGCCTCGGTTCTGCAGTTTCGTGCATGATGGACACACGTCTCAAGTCTTTGACTGGTCATGATGTCGTCGGAACAGATGGGCGCATATGTTCTAGACGCATGCTCTCTTGGGTTTTCGGACTGGTGGCAGGTATGCAGAGGTGTGTGATAAGCGCGCCACGCAGCGCGTGGTTCGCTGTGCTCTTTCAGTGATAATGCGTCGATGTATGTGCTCGTCAAAAATGGTGACTACTAGGTAGCAAGCCGGGCCAAGGTTGATGGTCGAAGTCACCTCCAAGAACTTCCTGTTCCAGTGGCCCAACCAAGACCAGCGAAGCCGGAGCTTTTCCCAAGGCTGGTAGAAGACGAGGCATTGACAGCCTTTCTCTTGCCCTTGACGCCTTCGCTCTCTTTGACGCCGGCGACAATCTTCTCTAAACCCGTCTCTATGACCACACCGCCGACGACCATCTCGCCTAGCACAGCATGGAGTGTTTCGAAGCCGAAGATCAGGTCGAGCTCGCAGACATTCTCGAAAAGTCTGTCGAGTGCCTCCACGAAGACCTGAATGAAGTCTAGCAGTGCAAGGGGAGATTCGGTCGAGGTTGATATCAGAATGAAATAGAGGGTAGCGTAGTGGCGGTAGGTGATCTGTGTTGGCGCATCGGGGGAGGACGAAGTTGCAGCCGGAGCAAGCAGAGGTGGCAGAGGCAGGAAGTTGCAGGCCGACGAAGGTCTTGCCGAGACGAGGTCGAAGATCTGACGCAGAAGTGTTTGCTGTGTTGCCGTATCCTGCATCGGAGTCAGACTATGCTTACTGCTTGCATCGAGTGCACGATAGACTTACCAGCTGAGTGTAGAACTTGGTCAGTCGAGGTTGGCCATTATTGTTGAAGACCAACACTGCGTTGATCATGTTCCTTCTCTGCGCCCAGTCTGTAAGTTAGTCGACACCCTCTCGAGTGCCTGATCAAGTTGCCATTGAATTGCTGTACTTCACAAGATACGATAGTACCGACAGCAATGTGGGGAAGACGCTGGAGTGGTATGGCATACACAGTATACATAGCAAACTTGGCAAACATAACAAGCATGACAAACACTGTTGGGCTGCTGTCAAGACCGATATGGATCAGGCTGAGAAGTTGTTGTTGACATTGGCTGGTAGATAATGCAACCGTGCTTGTTTGACCGCCGATCGAAGTGTCTATGCTAAGAATTAGATGGTCGAGGCTACTGAGCTCGCGCCCTGAGGTCAAGTCTTTGCACCAAGCAAGTCCTCGGACGTTGTCACCATGCGCTCCATGCCGACGCCAATACCATAGCACGCCTCGAGCGTCCCAAGATGCGCTTCTAGTCCAACCCAACCGTGGCATCCAGTCGCTGTTCACCGATACAGCTCCTGCCACCTCCCAGCAAGCAGCGGCAGCAGAGCTCTTCTTCAAGATACACCTGCCCCTCAAATCATGGACTGCGACAGAATGGCGCAAACAGCCACATTCCGACACGGCCTTCCTGACCCCTGAAGTTGCCTTCCTCGGCCGCAGTAACAGCGGCAAATCCTCTCTCCTCAATGGCATCCTCTTGAATCCCTCGTTATGTCGCGTTGGCCCAAAGCCAGGCAAAACTACAACCATGCACGCCTGGGCTCTCGGTCCACACGATCCGGCGACGAGGGGGGCGAGGAAAGGCTGGCAGGGTGATACCGACCCTAAGTTGACGGTCCTTGACATGCCAGGATATGGACACGGCAGTCGCCGTGATTGGGGCGACGAAATCATGAAGTACCTCACAACACGGAGACAGCTGCGCCGCGCATTCGTCCTGATCAATCCAGCTCATGGCCTGAAGAAGCAGGATCTACAGATGCTGGAATTGTTGAGACGCCATACAATTTCACATCAAATCATCGCTACCAAGTGTGACCACGACTCCGTCAAGAAATTGCCAGAATTGTTGTTTGGCATCCAGAGCACCATCAAGTCTCATTTTGGCTCCGGTAGAGCTGGACCTGTGTTGATGACTATCAACGATGTTCTGGCTGTCGGTGGATTAGGAGATGGCCAGGCCAACAAAAGAGTGAAGGGGATCAACATGCGCGGTCTAGAGGACGTGAGATGGGCTGTACTCCGCGCTGCCGGTCTCGACGGGTACGCAATGGCCCTGCTCGCGAACGGAGGAGTGCCGCCGAAGAAAAGCCTTGTCGCACACACGCAAGATACAGTTGAGCCTGAGCACGCCACCACCGAAATCCAAGTCCCAGAGCCCGCTGTGTCTGCCTCAGTACCCTTTTACCAGGCTGACCAGCCAGCCCACCAAGAACCGCAGGTAACGCAGGAGCCGCAGGGACAGCGATCAGATACACCTTCATTCTCCCCACAAATTGGCATCGGCATCGATGAGCTGATGTCCATGACGACATCGTCACCGAAAGCCTCGAGAAGCCAAACCTCCTCGAGCAACCGTGAGCAGGAGCGTCCAGGTGGACGTCGTCGACCGATGGCTAGAAAGCAGTTAACGGAGACACCCATGCAGGCGCAAAGGGCTCGACAAAGATCCAGATAGGTCTAGCTACGTGGAAGGTGTACATGGCCTGCTGAGGTATCATCAAGCCTCGACCCTAGTAGACAATCTCGTGAGCAGTCACGTAGCAACAAGTCTGGCACCAAACACTTAGTTATCATCTAGAGCATTTTTAATAGAATGTGACGCATCAAGCTGGGGGCCACGAATGGAACTATTATCCAGCATCTAGGAACAAGGTCTATCCTGCTACCAGTTTTCCCGGATCTCTGCTCGGGAGGATCCAGCTCCGTAAGACCCCTTTCGTATCAAGTCCTGAACACGCCGTGTCACTGTAGCGCAGACCGTAGTGTCGTAGAGCACCCACGTGAATCATGCCACTAGTTCCGCGCGAAGAAGTATTTCTCCTCGACGATCGATCAATCGAGTCAGCCTCTCACACCAGCTCGGGAGGACCACCCCCAACAAGTCACGAATTAAGAGGAACCCGAGTCTCTAACCTATCTAACCTGTTTGAATTTGTCCGCAAACACAGCGATGAACAGGGAAGCGGGGATGCAGGCAAGAATTGTCGTGAAGCATCAGAAGCAAGGGCGTAGGTCGGGGAGTAGGGTTCTGAAGGCAGAAGTGAGAACAGTGTGATTGCGTTCAGGTGGACTGGTTATGCTACAGAGGAAAGATGCTGTCAGCGTGTTTGCGCAAACTCAGCTTTGGCTTGTTCCGCTAAAGTCCTTGATCTTTTTGGTTGCTCTTCCCCATTGGCTGCGTGACTGCAGTGGCGAAGCTGGTTGCAATCTAGTGGAACCTTCATCCTTGCGAGGAAGATATCATCAGCACTCCTGAGCGCTGCAGACGTGTCGACAAGCGGGCACTCGGAGTCTCGCGTGCTATACTGTCTCTAGATGTAAGTTGGATTTCTCTTGTAAGCCACACAAGATGGCTCGTGTACGAGGGAATACCATGAGACAGGACCACAGACAGCACTGTATACACAGTTGAAAGACACTCTGTTGGCGGACCAATTGTCAAGCTGAATGAAAGCTTTTTGATGTCTGGCATCATGTAGTGAGGTTTGGCAGATCCTCAGGGACAGCAGCTGACAGCTTGAACGCACCAAACCAAGCATCGAAGTCGCGGTTGTCGTACGAAGCTTGGGACATGCCCTACTGGCACACTATCGTGTACGGGCTTGTTCGCAACATGTCAAGGACCAGGCGTCGTGTCACATGCTTGTCCACGTGTCTCCCTTCGAGGGTCGTGCAAACGTCGAACAAACCATTGACTCACAAACTGGCAAAAGCACAATTGTGCCCAGTGTACTCGCCTGGACACAGAGAGTGTGGCATCCCGGATAATATTATTTTGGCACCGCTCTCGCTGAAGGTGGAAAACAGTGGTATCGTTAGATGACAGAAGTGCAATTTGTGACCAAGGCACACCATTTTGTTAGCCTCGGAAGGACCTTTGTTTTTTACGAGATTCCGCCACTATCGCATGCTCTTCTTAAAAGTTGCTTACAGTCAAGGGGTTGGTTCGAAGGACATGCTCAAATTAGTGTAGCCTTCGCTTTTTTGGTGGGGGCAAGATGGTGAATCAGTTGATCAGTGGTAAAACAATCGAACAGTGAACAAGACTGATCCGACGTCGCGACCTCATGGAAGCCAAGGTGTGATACACTTTTCATTCGAGCAAGATCTCTCGCTCTGCTCGGATAACATGCCGTCTTCGCCGTCGTGTATACCGTGGTACAGCGACTCCCATCAGCTAACAACGCGCCGTGACCTTCCATCGAAAGGGATTGCCGACTATGGGAAGGTGTGATGCTGTTGATGGCGAGGCGCAAAAGAAGCGAGCAAACATGAGAAATATACTGGATAGGCTGCTTACGTGTGTGATAGGCCTAAGAAGCAAGTCCGGCTTCTACGGGTCACTGCATAAGTGAGGTAAGTTCCAGGTCAAGCACGCCTATCGGCATGACCTGGAATTATGGACTGGCACAAGTCTATTTTTCAACGTGACCGTACTCACAATCTTGTCTTCCACGAACCTGTAATTCCAGGTTTTGGTGGGTCGATGATGTTCAGGGTACAAAAATATCACTAACTCTTAAATGAATGGTTCGACACTGATAGCAGGGTTGGGGGCAGCTGTAAACTCTCCTATTCGCGCCCTCGAGCTGAGGGGGCTTGTGCCCGCGTGTACCCAGCCGTGATTGGTCTTGGGCACAGCCATCATGCATTCGCACTATGGCTTGTTGGAACACTGCGGACCTTGAATTGTCGACGGCTGCCATTGTATCTCACATGCACCCGTCAGGACCTTGGACCTTACACGTATACCCGGTCCGACGTCCATCCTTCGTCTCACAACGTCTCAGCTTCGACTTGCCCTCGATGCAGTAAACCTTCATCTCTCACTCTTCCTCTTCTATTTCCCGGCACGGCGTCGATGACCTGGGGAGCCATCCAACGATGCACAAGATCAGCAACTTCAGTCGGATGACTCCGGCGGCTTTTGGCATATCAAGATTCCATCAAGACATACCTCAGCAGCCGCAACCATTGAGACGCCCTCCAGCTTCTTCAACCATCGGCACGCCCAACCACTCGGAGCATTCCACCGTGAACCTGTCCTTTAACGTCCCCTTCGCCTCGAGCCTACCTGGTCCCGAACCTGAGGAAGTCCTTCACGCGAGTCCAGGGGCTGTTCAGCGATGGACTTTCCCAGAGGGAACACCAGACGGGACACCGGTCTACAAGCTGCCGGTGCATGTGCAGAATGAAGAGAGGCTGCGTGGCCTATGCCGATACATGAATGACTCTAGTGGTGGCCGGATTGAGGCCCTGGTAACCTCATCAGAGCCGAAAGCAACTCCAGCCCTGCATCAGAAGGTTCAAGGCCTTGTTACGAACGTGTGCATCTCAGGTGATCATGATGTCGTACACAAGATGCGGGCCAAGGTCTTGAATGAGACACCGATCATGATGGTATCTGTCCTCGTCCCCCTGTCTAGGTGTATCCTAGCTGACCACAATCTAGAAATCTGCTGTTGTCGACATCGATCCGAACCTGATCCTCGACGGTGCTGAGATTGGTATACGGTCCAGTGTGCTTAGCCACATTGACTTGTGCGCGAAATACACGGGCACTGATATCTTCTTGCTCAAGTCACGCGCCGACGCCATTCCTCAATTGACGACTACAAGCTCTGGTGACGGGATTGACAGTGGCCTCGACCAAAGATACAGAGTCAACATTTTTGGCGACATTGAAAGTGTGGAACATGCCAAAACAAGAACATTGATGATGATCGATCAAATCGTGCGTATGGACAAGCAAGATACGAACAGCATACTGACACCCAGGCCAGCTCAAACACAAGATCGACGTGATCAAGCTCGACTTGACCATGCACACTTTGGTATCTGGTCGTACTGGCAAGAACATCAAAATGATTGAATCGGCAACCAAGACAGCAATCTACTTTCCCCCTCCCTTTCCAGGAGTCTTTGGCTATGTTCCTCCCGGTGCGACAAGACGAGCCCCAGACGAGATCTTCATAACCGGCGAAACTCAGGAACGGATCTATCATGCGAAGCAGAAGCTAAGTGAGTTGGTGATGGGCATTAAGATATTCTCCAAAGACGTCATGTTGTCTGCAAGCAAGATCGACAACATCTTGCTGGATCGCCTCGACAAGGTACGCAAAATCATGGAGTCGAACGCATCTCAAGTTCTATTTCCACAACTTGGAAGCCAGAGAGGCCTTGTGCGGGTACAAGGTACGGATGTTCTGCACGTTGAACGAACCGTCAAGGAAATCATGGCATTAGCAGGGCAATTCTACAGCGCCTCCTGGTGGTTGATGCTGCCCGACCCGGCACAAGCGCCTGGACTCCGTCCTCCTTCGTCCGAGGAAGTTCGAGTAATGCTCGGTGATGTCTGCAGCAATTCGGGAGCCGACTTGAGCTTTGACAAGCTCACGTTCACCATCAATGGCTCAGACGACGAGGTCAAAGATGCCATGATGGTTATCTATCAAATCCCATTTGTTAAGAGATATCCTTATCAGATTCGTGTCAAGATCGAGCTTGCGAACGAGCACAAGGAGTTCGTCAGCGGCAAGAAGAATGGCAAGATCAACAAGATTATGGGCCAGAGTGAGCTTGCAGCTGCACGCCCTTTCTGAACCAAGCTAACCGTTTTCAGGCAACGTGCAAATCATCTTCGATGGCTTCAACGAGTACAATTTTTACATTGATGTCGTTGGCAGCCAGTACGAGGCGACCAAGAACGGCCTCGATCTTGTTGAACAAGAAATGCCAGCCTCGATCTCTTTTCATGTGCCTGACCAATACCACAAAAGAATCATTGGAATCGGCGGTCAGCACATTCAACGCATCATGAAGAAATATTCTGTCTTCGTCAAGTTCTCCAATGCCATGGACAGAGGTGGCATTGGAAAAGACGAGGACGACGTCAAGATCGACAACGTGATCTGCCGAACACCTGCACGTAACGCGCAAAGCCTAGATTCTGTCAAGCAGGAGATCATGGATATGGTGGAGAAAGTGGTAAGTCTCACTGCCCGGCGTCCATGTCGTACGCTAATCGAGTTGATCGCAGGATGCGGAATTCGTCTCTGAAACCGTCATCATCAATCGACTCTACCATCGAGAACTCATCGCTCGTCTGTCTGAGATTGACGAGCTCGAAAAGAAATGGAACTGCAAGATTGACTTCCCCAGCACCGAGCAGGCGAGTGACATTGTCACCATCTCCGGACCCGAGTATCAGGTGCCGCAGGCTGTGGACGCTTTCCTGGGCATGGTGCCCGAGAGTCATGAAATTGCGTTTCAGAGATCTGAGGAGCTTGAGAAGTTCTTCGACTCGGCCGAGTTCTCCAATGACCTGCGCCACCGGATGCGCAGCCAGTACGAAGTTGACGTCCATTACAACCCTTCGTTCGGCAGTCTCCCGAAATCTGCCACGGCATCTGTGGAACGTATCGTCACAGCCACTGAAGGTCGGCTAGTGCTGACATATACTCGCAACAATGCCGGCGGTCTGAAGGACGCGATTGACTACCTGGTTGAACAACTAGTTCCGCAAGGCCTCGATGCGTCGACCATCAAAGGCGCAATACCACGACCGAAATCGGATTCTTTCGAGGACTCGCTGCCCTTCTTCGAGTCCAAGATCTTGCAGAATGCGCCCTCGCTGCATCTCAATGATTCACCCACAAGGTCTGCTTTCCTTGACGGCGCCATCACGCCGGTGACTGAGAGGTCGTCGCTGTTCGACAAGTTGCGCAAACCAGGAAGTATTGGCTCGTTTTCTTCCTTCATGAGCCGTAAGAACACCAACAACAACCCGGGCACTTTCTTCAAGTACGCTTCGTCCAACGCCAGCAAAGCATCTTTGATATCTATGGAAAGTCGCGAAAGTGGTTACCGTAATTTCTGGAACGACTCTGGGGTGAATCTTCCCGAGGAAGACGCCGCGTCTATCTCGTCGAAGAACAGTGGCTGGCCTTCACGGAAATACTCGGAGAACAAGTTCCCCTTCGGCAGTGGTGTCACCATACCCGGCGACAAGACACCTCGCCATGAACCCAGAGCCAGCTTCGACTCTGGACGACCGCCCACATCACATTCTTTCACGAACCTGCCGGCGCCGATGCATGCACCAGCCGGTTCGCATGTTCCCAATAATTTCACCTCACACAACAAAAAGATGCATCCCGCGACGATGAACAACGGGTCCGCGCCGAATTTACATTTGCCTTTACGATAAAATACCCACTGAGTTTTGCGATTTGTTTGGTTGCCAATTACCAAAAGAGATACCCACGATCAAAAGCATTGATAATGCCACGCACGACATGACTAAATGGTTTACAACGAAGCAACATACCCTTTTTGCTAAGTACGGAGAATTGAATTTTTTGATTTGGAAGCGGCGTCTTTCATGTTGGCTGCAGTGTTGTTAGAACGAGTATTGCTTTGAGATACCACTTTGCGAACAGAAGTAGCGAGGAAGGGCGGACTCGAGGGGTTGCAAGCGATGGGAGCAGGTTAGAGATGGAGGAAGTTTGCTGTTGGCCATGGGAGGGTTCTGGCTCTGAGATAGCAAGCTTTGATGCCAGTGTATGCTCCGACTCTGCTGTCTTGATACAGAAGGTCTCTAGGCAATGGCATTGACGGTGACTGACGATCGCTTTTATGTTTTTGAAAAGGTGATTACTGTAGATGAAAGACCTGAGCATAGGGAAACGAAGGATCTCGGCGACTATCTTGCTGTGGGCTGCTCGTACCTGCTTTCGGCAGCTGCTACTGGTACTCGGTATGCTAACACAGTAACTACGAACTTTGCATTTTGCCATGTGCTTCAACCAGCAATATCAACTACTACGTTGCAGAAGGTCCCTGAGAGTCCTGCTACTGTAAAATCAGGCTACTTCGAGCCATCATGAAGGACGCGTAACCGAGGAGGGTTGACACAGCTAACGATGGTGAGATGGAGCCCATTGCGTTATCGTGCTTCTCCGGCTGGTGATCCCTATCATTTCCCGCCTTCCTCGACGCCATATCATCACGATAGAGGTTAAATGATCGGGCTTAATATCGGTTGAGAGTCGACAATGTGCTACCGTCACAACCATCATCCCCAGAAAGCACACGGAAATGGCAGCCTCGATGGATCATAACAAGACGAGGCTCATCTCAGTCATCGCGGCGACTGTCATTGCTCTGGCTTGCGGAACCAACGTACGTGTACCCTCAACATCTACCGAACGCGAACTGACTGTTGCTAGTATGTCTACTCAGCATGGGCGCCGCAGTTCGCGCAGAAGCTCAAGCTGTCTTCGACCCAGGCCAACCTCATCGTCCGTCTCCTCCCTGCGCATGGCACATGATGATCTGATTAATTGACAGGGGACTGCGGGCAACCTAGGCATGTACGCTACGGGGATCCCTTCTGGTATGCTCGTTGATGCAAGAGGGCCGAGATGGGGCGTAGCCTTGGGGGTAGTACTCTTCGCCGCAGGCTACTATCCAATTGCAAAAGGTGGGCGACGATTCTTCCACAGGCAAGCAAGACGGCTGACCATGACACAGCATTCGACGCGGGTCCGGGAGGATACAGCATAGGCTCTTTGTGCCTGTTCTCCTTCTTTACGGGCGCGGGAAGCTGTTCTGCATTCAATGGCTCTATCAAAGCCGCCGCCCTCAACTTTCCAGACCATCGAGGCACAGCAACCGCTTTCCCACTGGCAGCTTTTGGCCTGAGCGCTTTCTTCTTCTCCACCGTCGCTTTGGCCTTGCCACACGGCACCTCGCATTTTCTGCTCTTGTTGGCCACCGGTACCGTCGTCCTACCTACAGTCTCCTTCTTCTTTCTACGCACCCCGCCAGCTCGGAGCTCATATGAGCAGCTTCCGCAACATGAGACCCAGCGAATGCAAAGAACTCGCTCAGCAGATGATCGAGCACAACTCAGCAACCCTCACACAGGTACGCCACAAAAGCAACCCACTTCTGCCACCGTCACTTCATCTTCCACTTCTGAATCATATACCGACGACGACCCAGTATCCGACGAGTCCGAGGACGCGTCCTTGCTCTCCAACCCCTCCACTTCCGGTCCAGGCACGCCAAGGCCAGTCGGGGCCAAAACTTCTGATCCACCCGCTGACGCTCCTCCTCCTGATCTAGACATCCGTGGCATGGCTCTACTTCCTCACCGAGAGTTCTGGCTTTTGTTCGCTCTGCTCGGTATCATGTGCGGCATTGGGCTAATGACAATCAACAACATTGGTGGCGTGGCGCAATCTTTGTGGCTATCCGTCGACCCAGAAACACCAGACTCCTTCATCGCAAACAGGCAGGTCCTGCATGTGAGCATTCTCTCCATGATGTCTTTCTCGGGCCGATTGACCTCTGGCATTGGTTCCGACGTACTGGTCAAAAAGTACACCATGAGCAGGTTCTGGTGCCTGTTCGCCTCAAGCGTCGTCTTTACCTGTGCGCAAATCGCCGCTCTCACCATCACGCACCCTACGCTCCTTGTCCTCGTCTCAGGCTTCACTGGCTTTGGCTATGGCATGCTATTCGGCGTATTCCCTAGCCTTGTAGCGCACACATTCGGTGTTCACGGCCTCAGCCAGAACTGGGGCACGATGACTTTGGCGCCCGTCATCTCCGGCAACATTTTCAACCTCATTTTCGGGAAGATCTACGACGCACGGTCGGTAGTGGACGACAAGACTGGGGATAGAGAATGTGTCGAGGGTAAGAGCTGCTATGAGGGCGCATATTACTTGACGCTCGTGGCGAGTCTGGGCGCTATTGTATTGTGTCTGTATAGTATCCGGCAGGACAATGCTGTGAGCAAACGGCGGACGGAGAAAGGCAGGAGAAAAGACCATGGACATGTAGTGGATTAGCCGTTCGTAAGATAAGCTATCGACGATACTGTCAGTAGGCACAGGTATGCTCCTCGTTCAACGGAGCACCCGCGCGTTTACAAACATGCTTCCGGCCTCCTGCTTGCCCGCTGATACCACACGGTATACGCCCGCTGATACCACACGGTATACGCCCGCTGATACCACACGGTATACCAGCCTCGCAGCTAAGCCCACTTAGTGCTACGATCCCATCCCTCGTCCGGACGTCCACCTCAGCAAACCCCCCAGGAAGACACAGTATGTCCGTATGTCCGTATGTATGTATGTATATGTAGACACATAGCTCAAAACCGCTCAGAAACACACCAAACAACCACCACAAGCAGCACCTAACCTGTACGCACTGTAGCACACCCGAGGCGTCCAAGTTAGCTCGGCAAAACTCCAGATCCAAGTCAAGTCAAGTCAACTCAGCGGCACCACTAATCGCCAGGAACACTGTACGCTAGCACGGGTCGTGACGGTGCGATGTTACAGCAGTGTCGAAAGAGAAGTCATGATCGCATGCATACGTGCCTTGTTTGTATTTAAGCGAGGAATAGACCTTGGGACATGGAAGGAGATAGCAAGCAAGCAAGCAAGCAAGCAAGCAAGCAAGCAAGCAAGCAAGCAAGCAAGC